>PVIU01001080.1:75000-115000 GCA_004026605.1 Ondatra zibethicus | reverse complement strand
CAAGCACACTGTAGACAAAGATGAAAAGGAACACAGTGCCTGGGTTTCATTCTCAGACAGAGAGAATGGCCAGGAGAGAGGAAGGGCAGAGGTAGGAGATGAAGGAACTCTGGAAACAAGCAAACAGGGCATGGGAGATGCTGAAGGTCATGGCGACTGGAGTCTCCAAGTTGGAAATCCATATCCCAGCCCGAGACAAGATGTAGTCTAAATGTACTCTTCCCTCCCAATGCTGGACTTTGTCTTTATCGCTAACCCACTGCCGAGTCTGTGCTGTAGCAGTTATTCATTCCCGGGAAATGGTCTATGTTGTTTTCTATCACTGTGGAAAGACAAAGAGAAATGGTCTCCAAGTGAAACTGTTGGTGGCTTCTGTTACGGTTTTGAGATGGTGAAGAAAATGGCATTTGGTGGAGAATGTGAGCTTTCTTCTTCCTAACACCCTCCCCTCACCCAGAATAGAAACCCACAAGACCCAGACAATTTCTGGGTTAACTACTGGCTCTTTCTTCTAAATTCCAAGGCGTTAAATGGGTACCTAAAGGTGTCACTTCATGTTGGGTGTGAAATCCCTAGTCTTTGCCCTATCCGCACCCCATAAACACCATTAACATAAAGATACTGAGCAATAGCCCAAGTCAGAGTCAATAGATTCCCCAGCTCATCAACAAGCACGCTTGTGGTCATGTGGTCAAACACTGGACCCTGGCCGCATCCAAGCACCTTTCTGTCCTCGGACTCTCAGAAAGGCTTTCTGCTGTGGACAGTAGGTGCTGAGGCTGGATCAGGCCTCCAAGGTCTCTGGTTCTTCTGCTAAGCCCCACAGAGGTTGATATGCCACCAGACCCCAGCCCAAAAAAAAATCCTGTCTCCTGAGTCAATTCTAGGACGGTTGATTTGTAAGGAAACTCCAGGCTAGCTTGTACCCTCTACAAAGAGATGCATCCTTAGGAAAGTGCCCTGCCTAGCCCTAATCCCGCCTGCTCGCTATGATATTTTTCCTCCCTAGTCTGGCCCTTCACAGTTTGTTCCTGGGAAGGCTCCTGCCACACAATCCTCATTTTCCCCCAAAAGCAGCAGAGACTACTGGGAAGTCTCAGAGTTGATAGAATGAAAATCAGAATCATTCCCAGGTGACAGCGAGTCTGGGAGGAAGAGTCACTCAGGAATCAGATGACCCGAATTCAAGAGGCCCAGAGGAAAGAAAAGGAACCAATGCTCACGGAGTACACAGGCTGGTGCTGCCTCTTCCGGTCCTACCAACAAAGCACCTTCTTGCTGCTGAGTTCAGGCAGGTGGACACTAGAAGCTGTGAACAAGGAAATCTTGGGTCTCTCGTTAGCACCTTGTTGCTCCACCACACTAGGAAAAGACTACCGAATATAGTAAGAAGGCTCTCAGGGCAGTAAAGGGAAGGGCGTTTAGTTTAAAAACATCAACAGGTTCCCAGTAGCAGGAGAACAAAAGAAGAGTGCCCCACTCAGTTCCACAGCACCTACTGGGTTAACTACTGGCTCTTTCTTCTAAATTTCAAGGCGTTAAATGGGTGCCTGAAGGTGAGCCTGTGACCAGCATCTGGTAGAGGGATGGGATACCCCTAGGAACCAGCATCTGGTAGAGGGATGGGATACCCCTAGGAACCAGCATCTGGTAGAGGCATGGGATACCCCTAGGAACCAGCACTTGGTAGAGGGATGGGATACCCCTAGGAACCAGCACCTGGTAGAGGGATGGGATACACCTAGGAACCAGCATCTGGTAGAGGCATGGGATACCCCCAGGAAAGGACCAGGGGCCTTGGAGTCCAAGGGATGTTTCCTAGAGGCCAGGCAGAGGATTTCCCAGTTAGTCTCCCTTGAGGTACAACTACTACCAAACACTCGTCAGCAAACATACAGAATGAGCCTTCATTCCCATCATTTTGTCCTAGAAGCAAAAGACCCATTGCTTTCTTTGTCCAATAAATATGTGGGGTACATCTACTGTGCAACAGATAGTGTTCTGGGTGCCAGGGCCCAGGAGTGGAGAATGCAAGCAAACGCTCTTCAGGAGTTTGTGTTCTAGATCCCCATCCAGAATGGGAATCATCTTAAAAGTGAAGTGCTAGATAAAATTGGTACAACATATGCTCTGCTCGTGCTGAGGGCTCTAGGGGAAAAGAACATGAAGCCAGAGATGAAAGTGTATACTGATGAAGGCTTAAAACATTGTGGTCCAGGGAGATTCCTTAAAATGGTGGGATGGAGTTGGGCTTAAAAGGAAGGGAATAGGATATGTGGATAGCTAAAGAAATTCTTAATGGGAAAGGAAAATGAACTATGCAAAGGTCCTGGGGTGTTATGGTATGTTACTGTGTTTGGTTTAATAAAGAGCTGAGCAGCCAGTAGCTAGGCAGGAGGTATAGGCGGGACTTCCAGGCTGAGAGAGAGAAAGTAGGAGATGAATTGAGACACACAGAAGATGCCATGGAGACTCGGAATAAGTTGGACACACAGAATGGGAGAGAGGTAAAAGCCATGTGATAGAATGTAGATATAACTTAAATTAACTTAGATATAACTTAAATTTTTATTAATAAAAATATAGGTTAATTTAAGTTATATGAGCTAGTTGAAAACAAGCCTAAGCTAAAAGCCCAGCTTTCGTAATTAATAATAAGTCTCTGTCAGTATTTGGGAGCTGGCTGGTGGCACAGAGAAAGACTCATGATCCTGGGGTTCTTCTCACAGGCCTAGAACATGAGGTGATTGCCATAGGGCAGACTTCCCCAGAACCATGGCCAGTTGAACCCAGCACAGCTCCTCACCATCATGAGGACTCTCCAGAAGTCACTGCCTCTTTGGGGAGAGTGATACTCAGTAGCCGTAGAAAATATAAGTCAAAGTCTAGCCAATTCCATTTTCAGGAGGTTGCTGGGGCCAAACAAACTCTAGGCAAACAGATCTCAGCCTTACTTATCTTTTGCCAAAATGAGAAGCCAGCTGTGACATTTGCTGCTCCAAGAGTCTAAGGGCTTGATCTCCAGTGCCCGACACTAAAGGCGGTTTGACAACAGGGAGGGAAGGTCACGCTTTGTGGGCAGAGGCAGTAGTGCAGGGGTATCCACAGGCTCCCCACAAGTGCCCAGGGAGGACAATCTGACATAAAATTCGTCTTCCAGACCTTCCTAATGCACAGAGAAGTCTCTGGTTTACAGTCACTACACAGAAGCAGCACCAGCAGCCGCTCCAGGTGTCAGAGAGGCAAATGGATTTTTCTAGGATATCGGAGTGTGGGGAAGCAAACCCTCTGCAGGACCAACATGGAGAATGTCTTTCTTCCGTTGCACATTTCAAACCATGTTTCCTGTGACGCTGGCTCTCTGCTGAGTAAAACATCTTCTAAGTGGAAATGACTAAAGCACAATAGTGAAACTCAGAGTCCCTGCATCACAGCATGAGAAAATATAGCTGGATTGGCCACGGGGGTGGCTTTTAGTCTCCAGCAGACTCCCTACTTTCTGTTAGCGTTTCTCTTAGAAATTTCATAGCACAGCCTTTACTCTGAGAATTTCTATCAACATCCTCTTAGTCCTTGCTAGGGCTATCTACATTTATCACATTCTAGAGTTTCTCTAGTTTGCTTCTCCAAGTCTTTCCAAATCCCTTCCACACACCCATTCTGAAGGCTTCTCCATGTCATGTCAGGCACAGTCACATCAGGGACCCACTTCTCAGTAGCAACTTTCTATTTGATCATCTTTCTGTTGTTATGATACCTGAGACAAACACTGGAAAATGAGGAAGGTTTTATTTCTGGCCCATAATTTCAGAGGGCTTTGTCCACGATCATGAGGATGTGTTGCTTTGGGCCTGTAGTGGTGTGAGTCGTTTGTTGTGCTGTGTGGCACTGAGGGCTGTTCACCTCATGGTGGCTAGGAGAGGAAGAAGGATCTGGGGTCCCAATCCCTTCAATGGCATACCCCTCAATGACCTAAGACTCCCCCCCTGGGCCCCACCTACTAAAGATGGGCATCTTCCACAGGTCTTAGAATGCACTCCCTGCAGCTGTCCTTTTCCCTCTTGCCCTGGTTTATAGACAAACCCCAGCCTGGCTCACTTCCCCATCTCTGAACCTTTGGGTAATGTTACCTTCTCAATGAGACTCACCCACATCACTGCCAATAAAACCAGAGGTATGCTCATCCCTGGTGTCTTGCTTAACTTTCCTCCAAAGTACTCAGCACCTCTGGTAACAGATGACTTCCTTGTAGGCACTGTTCTAGCAATGTGATACCCACTTAGTAAAATGGTCTTTCATTCTGTGAGGATGGCGGTGGTGACACAGGACAACAGCAGACACAGCAAGGAAGTCACACCATTATTCTGTTGAGACAGCCTTCCTTCCCCAGTTATGACAGGTGTTTGCTCAAATAAGGAGTAATTCACATTAAGAAGCACTGTTATTGGAAATCAAGCTTCACGCTAGAAATGTACAAACGTCTAAGGGACCAAGTGAGGACTGTCTACATCACCCGCTCCATGAGCTGCTTTGTCATCTCTTTCATAGTTCTATTCTTCCCTTCAAGAATCCATTCCATTTTCCTACTAAGTCCCTGGCCCCTCGTGGATTCGTTCCATCCCTGGACCACATGCGTCACATTTGCCTTCCCACCTCTGGTCTCCTTGTGATCTTCCTATATCTGCTCCCACTTTGAGTTGGATGCTCTGTTTTCTGGGAAAAGCTGTTTCATTGGTTTCTTCTTGTCAGGGTAGGTCAGCTGATAGAGGCTGTCCTTGAGTCGGCTGTATTTCCTCCAGAAGACCCAGGGACTTTGTGGTCCCATGACTAATATCACAGGCAGTAAGCAACAGTGGCTGAAGCTATGACCCAGTCACCAGCTCTTTTAGAACTGTTTTTCTGTCTTTTATAGGGATGAAGATCAGGAAGTCAGGGGGTGGAAAAAGGGGTGTTTTGAGCAAGTCTGAGTACCATGCATGAGATTTGCAGTCTAGAGACACTGGGCACCCAGAAACTCCATGACAAGGACAGGAAATTGGCAAAGCAGTTTCCACAGAAGAGAGGAATGAGAAATCTTCAGCTCTTTTACAGTCTTGCCTTAAGTTAGGCTTGTCCTAGCACTTACCCTTGGCCTTTCTTTAGCCCTTTCGATTGCCACAAATTTTAAAGAAACTTTAGAAAAACTCCAAGTGGGTTGATGTAATTGAGATGCTAAAAGGAGAAACATGTAGAACAATCCTGTCTCTCAGGCCTACTGTTCCCTTCTCCTCTCAGAGCGTTTGAAAGGCCTGGCCTAGGTGAACCTCTGATGCTTCTCTGTCTTTATATTCAATCTTTTTTAGGGTTTAAACCTCTTCTCTTACCTCAAACTCTTGTCCTTCAAGGTAGCCTGGCCCAAGGTGCCTACAAAACTGCAGGTAAAGGGGTGTTTGGCTTGATGGTAGTCCCAGCCGTGGTAACAGAACAGTGTTCCCTTATCCCTGCAAGACCAGAACAAACTGAGTTTCCCTTGGTGGAGTGGAGATACCTGTGTGTGCCCAGGGACAGTAACAGCTGTCCATACTGTGTGGCCCTTGCTTCATCAGGCTAGACAAGCCTTTTCAAACAATGAGGGGCTGGCCAACCCACCCTACCCCATACAAATCATAGCAGGATCTTCTGCAAGAGCAGCAAGTGCCCTTAACCAAAGTACCAACTCCCCAGACTAAATAAATATTGAGGAATGGCCTTACTATGTAGACCAGGCTAGCCTCAAGCTCTCAGAGATCCATCTGCCTCTACCTCTCAAGTACATGTACTACAGTTATATCTGTTTTTTTAATGAAGGAAAGCATGCATTCAATCATCTATTCCTCCCCACACACACACACATATATATTCACTTTTATGAACCTGTACAGAGAACCTTCTGGGCTCTGCCTATAAATAGGGTCTCCAGTAATTGTCCCAGCCTTCATACTCCCTAGGCTAATACAGAGGCCCTCTGCTCTAGCAGCTATCTTTCCTGGGGTCTCTGCCTTTGGGGCACACACAGAGCCCCTTAGGGCAGGCAGAGCCCCTTCAGGTAAGGCCCACGGTCCAGAGCATTGCTCTTCCTCAGGCTCTGAGAGATTATTATTTACACCTCCCTAATGTATACTTTCCATTCCCGGCTTCTTAAGAGGCAATCAAACAGGAGACACACTCCACCTGCTCCAAATGCTCACCTGGCTGCAAACAAAAGCTTCTGATGACTTAGGTCCCGCCCTCACCATGGGTCCAGGCAGGGTTTCCCACATGCTGTAATTACCCTTCTGTTCAAGGGGATCTGGAGCCTGCCTCTTGAACTGTCTAAAACAGGGTGGTGTGTTTATGTGTTAGTAAGGGCAGGCCCGCTGACCTGGAGGGGTCGGGGGCTGAGAGCATGAATTAATCCAGGAGCCTGCCAACACTCAGGGCAGGCAACCCATCAATAAAACATCAAAGGCCAGCACCATTAGAGGGGGCAAAGCGGGATATTTTATTCATGACTGTATTTTGAAGGGGCTTGCTCATGACTCACAAATTATTCATGAGCTTTTTCTATTTTTAAATGTAAATTACAAGGGTGTTTAAAGGGCGGAAGTCCAACACCCATCCCGTGGTACCACTGTACTATTTTGGGAAAAGACTGTCCCCTCTCAGGTGAAGTCCTGTCCCATGGTGCAGTCTGTTGCTCCCTGAGAGGTCCTGTTAACTTGGGAGGCAGACCTACCTGCTATTCATTGTGACATTTCCTGGCTAGGCAGAACCAAGCACTATCCCTACTACAGGGACATCAGCTCCTAAAACATGCTAGGCTGAGGAAGTGACCGCCTGTGACCCTGCTCCTTCACACCCCACCCCCACCCCCACCCCCTAGTTCAAGGCACACATCCCTGAATCCCTCTCTGGCTGTCTGAAACAGAGCTTCTGGAGTGGGTCCCAGATATTTCCATCTTATATAAATACCCCCATAAATTCTTATATGGGGAGCGCTGAGTCCCATGATACTGTGACAAGCAGACCCTGGGCCTCCCCCAGGATACCTGATTCTGTAGATTTGAGGTAGAATCTGAGAATCTGTATTTATAGCAAGTTCCCAGGGGATGTGGGGAGGGGGGGTCTCTGATCTGGGGACCGCACTTTGTGCTCTGCTAATCTAAGGCCACCATTTTTTCTTTTTTGATGATGCCCACGCATCTGAGGAAATGAGCGGTACTGTGAGCTCAGATCTCCCTGATCTACTAGGCCTCGATTTACCATCATCGCTCATCACATCTCAGAATGTCTCTCATTACATTCCAGAAGCTTCTCCCACTTTTGAGTCTGTTCCCAAGGCCCTCTAGCCTGCCGGAATGTAGTTAAAGTAATGATGTCATTCAAATACCACCACAGCTTGGAAAAAGTTAGCAAAGTGCTTCCTTTAAACCCTTCACCCCAGAATTTTCCACAGAAGCGGCAGAGACTTTTCAGCATTGCCCTGGGTGCATTTCTTTATCCAACAGACACCTTAACTGTCCTCACTATGTGTCCACCAAGCATGCAAACACAGTCTCTGCCCTCAAGGAATTGATACTACAGAGGGACAAATACAAGCAGGTAATTATAGCACATTCAGGTTCTAGGCACTGACATAAATGGAAACGCTTGGACAAGGGGTAGGAGCCTGAGGAGAGTTGACACAGGAACTTAATCTTGAAGATGGAGAAGGGAGATCAACCTCTGTAATGGAACAATGCTGCCGAGTAGCGCTCATGAGTAACAGGCCCAGGAGCAGGGAAGGTGAGTTTCTGGGGGTCCTTGGTCTGTGGTGGAAGCCCCACTCATGGTTTCTAGCGCCCCACCCAAGTTTGTGGGGACGGAACTTTAGGATGGGAGCTAGGGCACTTTCTCAGCTTTTATAAGCTAGGCCATAAACAAGAATTAGACAGAGTTGTGAGCCTATGAATAAGATGAATAAGGTTATTTCCCATCATGGCCTCCGTCCCAGAAGGTAGACTTGCCTCCATGTGCTTACAATGAGCCACCCCAAGAAACTTATTTTTTATGTGTTTGTACATGATGTGAACGCATGTACGTATGAGAGTGCATGTGTGTCGAGAATGTCTGTGTATGCATGCATGCGTGTTTAAGGTGTGCGTGTTTTAATGTGTGTGCATGTACATGAGTGTACAGGCATACTTGTGTGTGTCTACCACAGTGCATATGTAGAGGTCAGAGGGCAATCTCATTGCTGAGCCTCACAGTCTACCTTGCTTAAGAAAGGGTCTCTGGCCTGGAGGTGGTGGTGCACGCCTTTAATCCCAGCACTCGGGAGGCAGAGATAGGGAGATCTCTGTGAGTTTGAGGCCAGCCTGATCTACAAGGCTAGTTCCAGGACAGCTAGGACTACACAAAGAAACCCTGTCTCAAAAAAAAGAGTGGAGGGATGGTCTCTGATGTTTACAACTGCATCTTCCAGCCTAGCTGGCCCATGAGTTTCTGGGAATCTGCCTGTCTCTGCCTCCTACCACATTTTGGGAGAACTGGGAGAGAGAAAGCAATTTACCATGCTCAGCTGTACAGTGGTTCTGGGGCTTCAAAATCACTTCCTTATGCTTGTTCAGCAAATACTTTTACCCACTGAGCCAAGTCCTCAGCCCCTACCTGGATTTGTGTGTGTGTGTGTGTGTGTGTGTGTGTGTGTGTGTGTGTGTGTGTGTTAGGTTGGGTTTTTGTTTGTTTGCTTGCTTACTTGCTTTTTAAGACAAGGTCTTTCTATGTAACCCTGGCTGCCCTAGAACTCTCTATGTTGACCATGGCCATGAACTCATAGAGATCTCTGTCTTCCAGATGCTGGGATTAAAGGCATGTGCCACCCCACCTAGCTCCACTCTCCACTTTTTACACGGATGCTGGGAATGTGAGCTCCAGTCCTCATCCTTGCATAGCAAGTAAGGGTTCCATCTGCATAGCCATCTCCAGAGCCCCACAAAGGGCTCTCTCTTGATCACGAGGCATTGCAGGTGGACAGTCAGCCTTAGTTACAGGACCTCCAGCATGTAGAAACCCTATAGGGAGATTCAAAGCTCCCTGGCCAGAGCTCCTGGGACCCAACCAACATACAGGGCCAGCAGAGTCCCAGATCCCATCAGGAGCTGATACATCATTCTGTGTGTGCTCAGCAGATAATTAGCTTATATACACTAGGGACCATGGACACTTTGGGAAGAGAATTACACCAGGCCAAGAGCTCAGCCCAGGCAAAATCAAATGAAATCCTACTGACTGCTGAGGTCAGAAAAGAGCTGCCCTGGTCTCCGAAATCTCATCAAAGTGATTAGGAAAAGTCGGTGGAGGGTGAGAAAGGGAAAGAGCAAGAGAGCAAGGGTAAAGGTCAGGTTCCTGCCTGTGATGGTAAATACTGACTGTCAACTTGACAGGATCTAGCATCACATAGTGGACAAGCCTCTGCGCAAGCCTGTAGGAAAGTTTCTAGATTGAGGTGGGAAGACTCGCCCTAAATTTGGGTGGCACATTGAGTGAACTGATCATCGGGACTCTCACTGTGACCAGCTGTCTCATGCTTTTCCCTCCATGAAGGACTTTGCCTTCAGTTTTGCATGGGCAACCTGTATATGGCTGTTCTGTTGAACTTGCCCATATTGGAGTTCATGGTCTAAGTTGATGAGGATGACTGATCAGTTGATTTGTGAGCCACCATGTGGTTGCTGGGAATTGAACTTGGGACCTTTGGAAAACACAGGCAGGGCTCTTAACCACTAGGCCATCTCTCCAGTCTTTCAAACTGTGAACCAAAAGAAACCCTTCCTTCTCTGAGTTGCTTTTGTAAGGTGTTTTATTATGACAATAAGGTAATATAATACACTCCCTCTAATTAAACTGAGGGGATTCTGGGAAGATGTAGTCCCAGCCCGCCAAAAATATTCCAACTCTGTCTGCTCATATGGAGAGTGACAGAGGTACATTTTCCAAGCATGTGGTGCTTATTTCTTCACCATGCCATACACACATTCTAGTCCCTCTCCTCCTGGAAGCCGGTTAGGAATGAGGATTTCAAAATATAACATGAGTATCCCACTGTACAGCTTTGGAATCTCTTGAGAGACCACTCCATTGTCCACTCAGGAATCAGGCAATCCTGTGTTAAGCAGTAGGCATGTGCCTAGATTTGTGCTAGGCTTAGAAGCAGTGGACAAAGCCAGTAAGTCTCCCCCAAGCCATTGATGGTTTCCCTCTCAATTTTGAATGTGAAAACTAAGGCGTGTGAAAGAATTGCTCAAGCTCGTGACAGGCCAGGAATCGCTGGTAAGGAGTGGGACCAAAGGGACAAGCACAGAGGAGCGACTGACCAGCCTAGCAGAGTCTCGAGGGTTGGTGTGTGCCCAAAAGATGTGAGGACAATCAGCCGACTAAAGGTATGTCTGTTCTTCATTATCACAGCTGCCAACTATAAAGTCTGGTGACCTTGCTACACCGTCCCCCATATGCCACAGCTGTTAATTAGAAATGAGAAAGGGTTGGGAGAGTTAATACAGATTTGATTTCAGTCCTTTAGGAAGGCGCTCTGGATAAGCAGAGCACACGGTTAAGCCTTGACCTGTGAAAAGGGTTTGAAAATCAAGGGACAGTAAAGAGACCCCAGTCAATATACCCTTCTGCATCCTCTACGGCAAAGAGTCCTTATTGGTTTCCCATCGATGGGTGGAGCAGGCCTTGGTGGATGTCTGGTTTCTATGGGATTCCTACACAGAGAATTGTGTCTCGTCACAGCAGTCCTGCTCTGTGCCTGGGGCATCTGAAAAGATGCAGGAGAGACTCTTAGATGAGAAAGGAAATGTAGTAGCGTGCTTGCTGAAGTTCTCACACCCAGGCTCTGAAATGAACTGAGAAAGCCCTTTGGGACATTGAGAATGGAAGGACAACAGAGTGTGTTTGTCAGAATCTGCAGAACAAGCAGCAAAAACTAAGAGGCTATATCCTTTGGGCTCTGTGTGTGTGTGTGTGTGTGTGTGTGTGTGTGTGTGTGTGTGTGTGTGTGTGTGTGTATCTCTTTCTGTATCTCTGTGTCTCTATCTCTGTATCTATCTCTGATTCTCTGTATTGATGTCTCTGTCTCTGACTTTCTCTCTGTGTGTGTCTCTGTCTCTCTGTCTCTCTCTCTTCACACTTCTCCAATTCAAAAGCAGCTCACCTCTCAGCAGGGGGACTTGAGAGGCGGCTCCGGTTCACAAATGACTGTCAGAAAGGAGAAGGCTGACTCTCACTGTATAACCAGAGGCAGAATTAGGCTCCGTGGGTAGAAATTATAGGGAGGGAGATTTCAATACTTTAGCCTGATGTTGTCTTGCCATTTGAGATACCACATAGTATGGCATACTGTCTAAGAGATGGAGAGTTCCCAGGCATTGCACAGAATTAAAAACAAATAGCTGGATGACCACTTACAAGCGGACTAGAGGACACTATATTCTACCTGTGAGCTGTGACCACAGAGGTCACCTGAAGCTGTCTCTTTAAAGCCAAAGTCCTACGATTCCAAGTTTCACCTTTGACCACTGGGTAGCTCTAATACACTACC
Source organism: Ondatra zibethicus (assembly GCA_004026605.1). Taxonomy (NCBI): domain Eukaryota; kingdom Metazoa; phylum Chordata; class Mammalia; order Rodentia; family Cricetidae; genus Ondatra; species Ondatra zibethicus. Next base: position 103,419 of record PVIU01001080.1, on the reverse strand, counting down.
CAGTATCCAGCCTTACCTTACTAGTCCTGGAAATACAAATAATCTTTGGGGATCCACTCTCCCTGTTAGCCTGCTTGAACCCCACACTAGAGGGAGGCCATATTTTCTCCTGTTTTATTAATAGTCAGGGTTAGTAAGAACACCAAACTCAGAAACAGGAGGGCTGAGGTCTGCCCTGAAGTCTGCCAATCAGGAACTCTGAGCTCTTGAGTAAATCTCCTCCCCACATGCTTACTATCACAGCTATCTAATAAGGTAAATAGTCAAAGCAGTCCTCACTCAGCCAATCAGCTAGCTTTCTTCCTTCATTCTTCATGGAGAGCACAGGAGCAATGAGGTAAGAGCCACCCCACGCTCCCCGCCTGCCCTGAGGTTCACACTCTGCCTCCTCTGCCAGCATGGAGAAGCATCAACCCTCCTCCACTTTTCTGCATGCGCTCTGGCCACCAAGTCTGACAGGACATGTGGGTCCTGACAGGAGCTTCTCTCTTTCCTGTATCAGCAACTTTCTCCTCCTCCATCATCCAGTCAGTACAGAGGCGTGAGAATTATCAAGAGCATGCATGGCCCATACGGGGAAAGGCAAGCTGAACCATGCACAGAGTATCCATCGGGATCTTATGCAAACCTATTTTTGGAGATCTACCCTATAAAGCATTTATCAAACAGAACAAAAAATTAAACTCTAAATATGTAATAGTAATAAGGATTTCTTTTATTTAGATATGGGAATGCTATTGTGATAGCTAATTGTGTGTTTGGTTAATTGACTGGTTTTAGCACGGTCACACTTTGTGACCTAGAATTTATAATGATCCTCCTACCTCAGTCTTCTGGTCGCTGGGATTACAGAATGTGAGCCACCACACTTGGGTGATTTAAAATATATATAATTTTCTTTAAAGTAATTGAAGGAAGTGAAGTGGAATGGTACATGTCTATAATTTCAGTACTAGGTAGGCTAGGCAGGAGGATTACAAGCTCCAGGCCAGACTGCAGTACATAATGATACCTAACTCAAAGAGAAGGAGCAGGTGAGTACAAATAAAAAAAAAATCGAACACGTATGGGCAGTCATTAGGTTTGACGGGTTTGACAGGTGGGTTTGTCATGCTCTATTGTAATGCAGACTGGATGTCTTTAATCTGAAAATCCAAACTCTGGAGTGCTCCAAAACTGAGAAGTTTTTGAGCACCAATATGATTGCCACAGATGGAAAACCGAGCACCAGGAAGATCTGTTTCACTAATAAAAAGTATTTTAAATACTATATAAAATTACCATCAAGCTTCGTGTATAAAGTTGTACTGGCTTTATTTCCGTTAACATTGACAAAAATTCTTCTCCAAAACAACTTATGGGAGAAAGGATGTGTCTTAGTTAGAGTTTCTGTTGCTGTAAAGAGACACCATGACCACAGCAACTCTTATAAAGGAAAACATTTCATTGAGGCCAGCTTACAGTTCAGAGGTTTGGTCCGTTATTGTGGGAGGCTTGCAGGCAGACATGGTACTGGAGAAGGAGTAGAAAGTTCTATGCCTTGATCCACAGGCAGCAGAAGCAACTGTGTGCCTCACTGGGCATAGCTTGAGCATCTAAGACCTCAAAGCCCACCCCACAGTGACACACTTCTTCCAACAAGGCCACACCTACTCCCACAAAGCCACACCTCCTAATAGGGTCACTCCCTCTGGGGGCATGGTCTTTCAAAGCACCACAGGGTTTATTTTAGCAGTTCTGGATTACAGAAAAGTCAAGGCTGCAAGAACTGAACACAGCTCATCACGTCACACCCACAGACAAGAACAGAGAGAAGCGAAAGTATGGTTGACTCTTGTGCTCAGATCCATCGGCACTCATAGTCCTGGAGACTCTAACAGTCCTGTAACCCCCAGCCCCAGAGAATGGTGCAGCTCACAATGCGTGGGTTTCCCCGCTGTAATTAATGTAATCAAGACAGTCCCCACAGGCCAACCTGATCTAGGTAGGCTTTACACTGAGACTCTCTTCCTGAATGATTCTAGATGTGTCAAGCGGACAATTAGAACCACCACAAAGATATATAGGGAACATAATGAAGTCAGATGAGATGGGAGTCCCTGTCTCTAAAATACTTCATGATGTTATGCAAACATCCCTCAAGTCTGGGAGGAAAACAAGGCCAAAACACTTCTGGTCTCAGATTTCAGATAAAGGATATTCAACCTGTGTTTTCTCACTTTTGTGTATGGCTAAAAATGTCCAGTTATAAGTAATAATAAATGCTGAACAAGGCTAGCCAACATTAAGTCACCTCTTGGAAGGGTTCTCCCAGAATTCAGATGCTTTCACCAGAAGTAAAGGTAGGTGGGCTCCATAGATAAGAGCACTCATCTCCCCAAAAGACAAATGGAGAGGGCAGAGAAATAAGGGGTGTGTGTTCCAGGATCCCACCCTACAGTCTGAGGTTCCAGGATTCCCTGGTCCCAGGAGCAGCAGCAGTCAGGTCCCATGGAGAGCTGGCAACCCAGAACCTCAGCTGTCCTTCTCCCCAGCAACCGGGTCGTCCAGGTTGAGTCCTTTATCCCAGCGTCTGCTACTTCCTTGCAACACTATCACTTTGCATTATTCTTTCATCGCCTTCCCTTTTAGGTTATTTTTATTCTCCTCCATTTTGTTGATAAGAAAATGGAGGCTCAGAGCAGAACAGAGATGGGAGCGGAATCTCTGTGGAAGCGCTACTCTTTCCCTGCCTCCTCATTGAACGGAAATGCCTAGAGTGTGGTGACCACATTGGGTTGGTTTTTTTTTTTTTAATCTTTGACTCCTAAATACAAAAAATCATTCTGGAAACACATTTTAATAGAGACTCTTCTCAGTAAAACATTTATTGAAACATAGTGGCATAGGCATAATAAACACGTCCTCTCCCTCCTAGTAAGGGATAAATCCCCCTCTTCCATGTTTCTGTGGCCCCCAGGAGTTCCAGGCCAATGGTCAGTCTGGGGAAGATGCTAGAAAGAGGGAATGATTCTTTCAGCCTGGCAATGGTACGTGTCTCTAGAAGAAAGCAGAAAATGTTGTCACACACTCTCAGTTGGAATATGGATAAAGTTTCCCAGTGGCATTGAACTCAAATTTATGATGTGCATGCTGATTTCTTAAACTGTTGACATATGTCACTTTTACAATTTTTACAAATCATTTTCCCTCTGTCACTGAAAAGTCAAGGTGAGATGCTGGCAGTCACTCTCATTCTCCATCCCTCCATAGGTTCCACTCACTCTAGAGTTAGACACTGGAAGGGCTACAATCCTTCTCCATCCAGTGATATCAGACTTCCCAGAGCCTGTCAATAAGTTGGCAGATGCCTCCCAAATTCCCTGAGAACACCAAGTGCCTTGGTCCTGGCAAATGGCAAGACTTCGCACTCTCAGGCACATCGTACAAAATCGATTGCTTAACGGAAGGTGGGGAGGGCTGGGGAAATGCAAAGTTTAATTTTCTTCTCTGGTTCCCTGCCAGCTGGATATCACGGCAGATGCTGATACATTTCAAACAGCCAGTTTCACACACTTGTACTGTAAAATCTGGGTTTTTATCAAATCCTGGGAAACTAAAACAGTAAATTGCGACTGCCCAGGGCTGGCATGGTCCCTGTGGACATGTTCACAGGCCTTAACCCTGGCAGCTCCATCACTCAGTAGCTATTCACCAGCCTGGCCTCAAGTCCTCCCACCTGGAGTGAAGTGTCAAAATGCCTGCCAGGAGTAGTGTGTCACTGAAGCCACCATGAGTTTTTAGTTAGGCTGGAAATTAAAGGGACTTTAGGAACAAAAAAGATCAGGAGGACTCAGACAAATCAGGCACACAGCAATTGGGTTTTTCATCAGCATATATCTGTGTGGCTCTAACCTGTTCCTGACATGTGGATACATGTCTCCCAGCAGAAGAATTGGCCAGCCAGGGTTTGAACAAGTTTATTGAAACAATGACCAAACAGGATGGGCTAACACCTAACCATGTCATTCTAAGACCTTCCTCCCCCACCAGGGACTGGGGAAATGGACCCCCACACCCCTCAGTGCCTCCAAGAAAAGAACTCGCATGATGGGGACAGTACTGGTATGAATTGAGAACCCCACAGATTAGCTTCTAACTCAGCCCTTTGAGGAAACTGTGCCAGGTTCCTGAGGAGAGGGAGACAGTGATTAAAAGGGCACAAACAAAGACTTACAGCATCTGAGGCCTTGAGAGCTCTGGGGACATTGACATAAATATGATCTTCCCAGACCCACCGCCCCTCAAAGTGAGCAACAGAACAGCAGGAGAAAACACTAATGACTGATCAGAAGCAGTCACCATGGCTACAGGCCTTTCCCCAACCCCAACCTGGGTTTTCTCATTGCCAGACCTGATTAAGTTATATGTTGAGACTCTGGAGCAGATAACTGAAATCAGACTTCAGTCCAGGTTAAAAGGGCTACGATGCCCCCCCAACCGCAGTTTAATACCAGAAATTTTTGTGGTTAGTGATAGATCCAAGGGTATTCCCCTTATCAGTGGGTACCTCTGAACTACACCAGAAATGACAGGTGTCCAAATGAACCCAGCAATCAGTACAACTATGGAACACACACATGCACACACATTTTGTCTCCAAAGTAATGACAAGTTGGGTGGAACCACTTTTGGAATTAGGAATGGATTCTACTTCAAAGACCTCAACCTTGACTTGGAGTTCCCAAGGAACCATCCTTAAAAGAGATATGTTTGTTGCTTTGAGCCATTCTCCAAAAGGAATGTTTCCCGTAATGATTCAAAAGCTGTGAACTGGAGACAAAGGATAAAAGTGGTAAAAAATCCAAGCCTGGTGGTCTGAATTTTGATTCCTGGAGTCCACATAAACACACACACACACACACACACAGAGCAGATTTGATAGTGCACGTCTATAACACTCGGCACTCCAACAGCAAGGTGGAGCCCAGACAAGAGAATCGGCAGAGGCTGGCCAGTTAGCTTGGAGTACGCAGCACATGGATAGGAACAAGAGAGAACTTGCCTCAAACAAAGTGGGAAGCTGAACTGGCTCATAAAAGTTGTCCCCTGACCTCTGCATGCACGCACACACACACACACACACACACGCACACGCACACACACACACATCATACATATATATCATACATAGATACAAACATAAAACATTTAAGTAAAAAGAAAGTTGTGGCCGTAACTCGCCCAAAGCTCTTGCCTAGCACGTGTGAGGCCCTAGGTTCAGCATTACAAAATAAGTTAAATAAATAAACATAGAGTGATCTACAGGCAGAAACTGGTTGGTTGGCTTCCAAACAGACCAGTTATCAGGCAGCCTACTCATGTATAGGGTGAGGCTGGTCAGACTGGTCACCTTAGGTACAGAAGATAAACCAATTAGGAGCCCTTTGATTTCCACTGTCTCTGTAATTCATCAAAACTGCTAAGCCCCATCTTCTCACAAGGAGCTTGCATGGTTTGTTTCCTCAGCCTGTTTATTTCAAAGGCTGGTGACTTCACATTTGCATTGCAAATAGCTCTTTTGTGTTGACATTTCATTTGGACTTGAAGGGCCCATAATATTTTTCCACAGTTTGGGCGGGGTTAGTGGCTCTCATCCAGAAACCAGTATTTATTCATGTTCTCAAAATACAACAGATGCTCAGTAGCTCTAATTTGAATGAATGAATAAACGAACGAATGAATTTGAAGATAGGTTTCCAACTTTGCAGAAGCAATACACATTCAACTGTCTCTAAACAATTATGAAGTTAAAACATTTTGATTTTTAGATTAAATTCTCATATTCATTATTTATTCATCCATCTTTACAAATGTTTGCTCAATACCTCACTTAATTCCCTTGAAATGGAATCTAGGGACCACATCACATTCAACTATGCATCTTCAGTATTTCCTAGTATGTGTGAAATGCTCAATAAATATTTGGCTAGTGGAAATGGGAATTCTACATGCCATTTCTTTTTCAAGGACATGCCAAACACACTCAAGCTGAAAATCTAATTTATGCATCATTTCTGAAATAAAGTGAAATACTAGCACAGACACAAGCTTGGTGGCCCTTGATATGTGCAGCACACAGACTTGAAAAGGTGTAAGGACCCATTCTTATATAATTCTGGCATGGGGGATGCAGAACTGAACCTGGCCTCAAAGACTTATTGACTGAGAAAAGAAAAGGGAGATCCAACAGCACAGGTATGGAGGGAGATGAGGCGTAGACCATGCCCCTCAGTTCTGGAATATTTATAATATTATTAGTAAAATATATATTATTTATGTATTATAAAAATTATATGCTATTATCTAAAATATATATTATTTATGTATTATAAAAATTATATGCTATTATCTATCATTATATTATCATATATAGGTTATGTATAATAAAGTAGATATTATTATAAAACTAATATAGAATATTATATTTAATATAAATATACATTATTTCTATCTCATAAAACTATAGATTATTATCTATAATAGTATCATATACAAATATATATAATAAAATATATATTCTTACAAAAATAATATACATTATAATAATATTTAATGTAAGAGTGATATTTAATAGAGACTAAAGGCTAAAGACTGAGAGCCAAGCAAAGGAACAAAGCCTATGATCAAATCTGAGAAATGTCCCGTCCAAGGCTGATCATACTACCAAAAATCCCGTGGTTCATATGACTCCATCATATGATTCCATCCTTGCATTGAAGGACTAGGAGATGTTTGAAGGGAAGAAATGAAACATCTTGAGCCAATTTTTTGTCTACCTGCCTCTCCCTCTCTTTCTCAATATGATCCATAGCAGACCCTGAGAAGTGTGTTCAAGTTTCATTATGTTGCTTTGATAAAACACTCTGACCACAAAGCAAATCAGGCAGGAAAGGATTTATTTGGCTTCCACTTCCATGTCCCAGTCTATCATTGAGGTGAGTCAGGGCAGGAACTCAAGCACGAACTAGAAGCAGAAATGATATGAAGGCATGGTGTTTGCTGGCTCAGTGGCAAGCTCATGCTTAGCCAGCTCACTTACATAGCCAAGGACCATCTGCCCAGCATCATCATGCTGTCTACAGTGGAATGGGGCCTCCTACATCAATTAAAAATCAAGATACCTTCATACCCCTAGACAACTCACAGACCAATTTGATCTCCACATTCCCTCAACTGACAACCCCTTCTCACATGACTGTAGGTTGTATCAAGTTGACAGATAAAGTTAACTCGAACAAAGGAGCTTGATGGGAAGGAATAGAGAAAAGAGGTGATGCAGTCCATCAGAGGAACAGAAAGAAACTCAACGGAGGAAAGTGGGGAGAGACAGCATTGTTGAGGAGACACGATGAGCCTGCAGAACCCTTCAGTTCATGACAAAAATCCAGTCCAGTTCCTAAGAACAAGAGCATAGGAGCCAGTGACCTCTGCAGGATCAGGCCCGAGCCAGCAACCTCTGCCAGAGCAGGCCCCAGACAGGAACAGCACAGGAGCAGGCCCAAGCCAGCAACCTCCACCACTGGAGAAGGCCTGAACCAGTGATCTCCACAGGAGCAGGCCCAAGTTAGCGACCTCCACGGGAGCAGGCACGAGCCAGCCACATCCACGGGACCAAGACTGAGCCAGTGACCTCTGCAGGAGCAGGCCTAAGGCAGTAACCCCCACGGGAACAGAACCAAGCAAGCAAACTCTGTAGGAGCAGGCCCAAACGACCTCCAGAATTGCAGAGCAAACTCCAGGAGCAAAGAGCGACCTTTGGGAATGCCAAGTGACCTCCAGGGTAATTGGAACCGTAGCCCCAACTCCACCATGAGGAATAAACATCTGAGCCTTGGACCCACCAGAACCTGAAAGAATAGTCACCAGAGAAATGGCCCCAACTACACCAATTAGAGGAAAAGATAGGTAGACAAGGTAAGAATGCATTCAACACCACAAAGAGCAACAAAACACAAATAAAAAATAGTAACTCTAAAACAGCAAGATTTGAACACCCAAATACAGATGAAGCAGAAGAAAATGACCTAAAAAATAACTGAGGAGAATGTTTGAGGCCCTTAAAGAGGAAATAAAAAATTCTCTGAAGGAAATGGAGGAAAAGACAAACAAAAAAGTTGGAAGAAATCAACAAATCCCTTAAAGAAAATGAAGAAAAAGCAAATAAACAGGTGAAAGAAATGATTCAAGACTTGAAAATCAAAATAGAGACAATAAGGAAGACACAAACTGAGGAAATTATAAAAATGGAAATTAGGAGAAAATGATCAGGAACCACAAGTGCAAGCATAAACAGCAGAATACAAGAGATGAAAGAGAGAATCTCAAGCATTGAAGATGCAATATTGGAAATAGACTCATCAGTCAAAGGAATATAACAAAAGCTTAACAGAAAATATCCAGGAAATATGGGACACCATGAAATGACAAAACCTAAGAATAATAGGGATAGAAGAAGGAGAAGTCTAGCTCAAAAGCACAGAAAATATATTCAACAAAATCATAGAAGAAAACTTTCCAAATCTAAAGAAAGCTATGCCTATGAAGATACAAGAAGCTTACAGAACACTAAATAGACTAGACTAAAAATAAAATTCCCTCACCACATAATAATCAAAACACTAAACTTATAGGATAAAGAAAGAATATTAATAGCTGCCAAGGGAAAAGACCAAGTAACATACAAAGGCAGACCTATCAGAATTACAATTGACTTCTCAATGAAAACAATGAAAGCAAGTAGGTCCTAGTCAAGCATTATGCAAACATTAAGAAACCATAGATACCAGCCCAGACTACTATACCCAGAAAAACTTTCAGTCACCATAGGTGGACAAAACAAGATATTCCATGACAGAACCAGATTTACCAATACCTAGCCACAAACCCAGCCCTACACAAAGCACTGGAAGGAACATTCCAACCCAAGGAAATTAACTACATCCACAAAAATACAGACAATAGAAGATCTCACAGCAGCAAAGCCCAAATGAAGGAAAAACACACACAATAACATCACCAACAACAAAAACTAAAATAACAGGAAATAGCAATCACTGGGCATTAATATCCCTTAATATAAATGGACTCAACTCACCTATAAAAACACATAGATTGGTTACAAAACAGAATCCATCCTTCTGCTGCATATAAGAAACACACCTCAACCACAAAGACAGACATCGCCTTAGAGTAAAGGGTTGGGAAAAATTTTTCCAATCAAATGGACCTAAGAAAGAAGTTCGTATAGCTATCCTAATATTTAAAAAAAAATAGACTTCAAACTAAAATCAAACAAAAGAGACAAAGTAGAACATTTCATATTAGTCACAGGAAAAATCCATCAAGAAGAAATCTCATACTGAACATCTATGCCCCAAATACTAGTGCACCCTCATATGTAAAAGAAACACTACTAAAGTTTAAATCACACATTAAACCCACACACTAATAGTGGGAGACTTCAACACTCCCCTCTCACCACTGGACAGGTCAATCAGACAAAAAATAAACAAGGAAATAAGAAAACTAACAGATGTTATGACTCAAATAGACTTAACAGACATCTATAGAATATTCCATCCAAACAGAAAAGAATATACCTTCTTCTCAGCACCTCATGGAACTTTCTCAAAAACTGACCACATACTCAGTAACAGAACAAACCTCAACAAATATAAAAAAATTGGAATAACCCAATGTACCTTATCAGATCACCATGGTTTAAAACTAGAAGTCAACAGCAATACTAATTCCAGAAAATTCACAAACACATGGAAATTAAACAATGCTCACCTGAATCATCAATGGGTCAAGGAAGAAATAAAGGGAGAAATTAAAGACTTCCTAAAATCCAATGAAAATGACCACACAACATACCCAAATTTATGGGACACAATGAAAGCAGTGTTAAGAGGCAAGATCATAGCACTAAATGCCTACATAAAGAAGCTGGAAAAATCCCACACTAGTGAATTAACAGAACATTTGAGAACTTTAGAACAAAAAGAAGCAAACTCACCTAAGAGAACTAGACAGCAGGAAATAATCAAATTGAGAGCTGAAATCAACAAAATAGAAACAAAGAAAACAATACAAAGAATCAGTGAGACAAAGAGTTGGTTCTTTGAGAAAATCAACAAAATAGACAAACCCTTTTCCAAACTAACCAAAAGGCAGAGAGTGAATATCCAAATTAACAAAACCAGAAACAAAAAGAGGGACATAACAACACACATGGAGGAAATCCAGAGAATCATCAGGTTATAGTTCTAAAATCTGTACTCCACAAAATTGGAAAACTTAAAGGAAATGAACAATTCTGGATAAATATCACTTACAATAATTAAATCAAGAGAAGATAAGAAAATTTAATAGACCTATAACTGCTAAAGAAATTGAAACAGTCGTCAAAAATCTCCCAACCAAAGAAGTCCAGGACCAGACAGTTTCAGTACGGAATTCTACAAGATTTTCAAAACCAATACTCCTCAAATTGTTCCACACAATAGAAACAGAAGGAACACTGCCAAACTCTTTTTACAAGGCTAGAATTACCTTATACCTAAACCACACAAAGACATTACTAAGAAAGAGAATTACAGAGCAATCTCACTCATGAACATTGATGCAAAAATACTCAATAAAATACTGGCAAACCAAATCTAAGAACACATCAGAAAAATCATCTACCATGATCAAATATGCTTCATCCCAGAGATTCAGTGATGGTTCGACATATGAAAATCTGTCAATGTAATCATCATATAAACAAACAAAAAAATAAAAACCACATGATCATCTATCTCATTAGATGCTGGAAAAACCTTTAACAAAATACAACATCCCTTCATGATAAAGGTCTTGGAGAGAACAGGGATACAAGGAACATACCTAAACATAATTAAGGCAATATACAGCAAGCCAACAGCCAACATCAAACTAAATGGAGAGAAACTCCCAGCGATTCCACTGAAATTAGGAACAAGACAAGGTTGTCCACTCTCTCCATATCTATTCAATATAGTACTTGAAGTTCTAGCTAGAGCAATAAGACAACAAAACGAGATCAAGGGGAAACAAATGGAAAAGAAGAAGTCAAACTCTCCCTATTTGTAGAGGATATGATAGTTTACATAAGTGACCCAAAAATTCTATTAGGGAACTCCTACAACTGATAAACACCTTCAGTAATGTGGCAGGATACAAGATTAACTAAAATAAATCAGTAGCCCTCCTTTATATAGAGGATAAAAAACATCACGCTTCACAATAGCCACAAATAACATATCTTGGAGTAACCCTAACCAACCAAATAGAAGACCTATATAATAAGAACTTTAAATTTTTGAAGAAAGAAATTGAAGAAGACACCAGAAAATAGAAGGATTTCCCCATGCTCTTGGGTAGGTATAATTAACATAGTAAAAATGGCAATCTTACGGAAAAACAACCTACAGATCCAATGCAATGTCCATCAAAATCCCAGCAAAATTCTTTACATACCTCAAAAGAATAATACTCAACTTCATATGGGAAAGGAAAAAACCCAGGATAGCCAAAACAATCTTGTACAATAAAGGAACTTCTGTATGTATCACAATCCCTGACTTCAAACTCCACTACAGATATACAGTACTGAAAACAGCCTGATATTGGCACAAAAACAGACAGGAGGACCAATGAAATCGAAGACCCGTATATCAATCCACACACTTTCGAACACCTGATTTTTGACAAAGAAGCAAAAAATATCAAATGGAAAAAAGAAAGCATATTCAACAAATGGTGCTGGCATAACTGGATATCAACATGTAGAAGAATGAAAATAGATCCATATCTATTGCCGTGCACAAAACTCAAGTCCAAATGGATCAAAGACCTCAACATAAAAACAACCACTCTGAACCTCATAGAAGAGAAAGTGGGAAGTACTCTTGAACACATTGGCACAGGAGACCACTTCCTAAATATAACCCCAGTAGCACAGACACTGAGAGCAACAATTAATAAATGGGACCTCCTGAAACTGAGAAGCTTCTGTAAAGCAAAGGACACAGTCAATAAGACAAAACGGCAGCCTACAAAATGGGAAAAGATCTTTACCAACCCCACATCAAACAGAGGGATGATTTCCAAAATATACAAAGAACTCAAGAAATTAGTCATCAAAAGAACAAATAATCCAATAAAAAAAATGGCATACAGACCTAAACAGAGAACTCTCAACAGAGGAATCTAAAATGGCTAAAAGACACTTAAGGAAATGCTCAACATCCTTAGTCATCAGAGAAATGCAAACCAAAACAACTTTGAGAGTCCATCTTACACTTGTAAAAATGACCAAGATCAAAAACACTGATGACAACTTACGCTGGAAAGAATGTGGGGTAAAATGAACATTTCTTTATTGCTGGTGGGAGTGCAAACTGGTACAGCCACTTTGGAAATCAGTATGGCAAATTTTCAGAAAATTAGGAAACAATCTACCTCAAGACCCAGCAATACCACTTTTGGGTATATACCCAAAGGATGCTCAGTCATACCACAAGGACATGTGCTCAACTATGTTCACAGCAGCTTTGTTTGTCATAGCCAGAACCTGGAAACAACCTAGATGCCCCTCGACTGAAGAATGGATAAAGAAGATGTGGTATATTTACACAATGGAGTATTACTCAGAGGTTAAAAACAATGTCATCTTGAAATTAGTGGGTAAATGGACAAATCTAGAAAACAACATATTGAGTGAGGTAACCCAGACCCAGAAAAACAAACATAATATGTATTCACTCATAAGTGACTTTTAGACTAAAGCAAAGAAAAGCCAGCCTTCAATTCACAATCTCAGAGAACCTAGACACCAAAGAGGGCCCTAAAAGAGACATAAGTGGTGGATCTAATCTATGTGGGAAGTAGAAAAAGACATTTTTCTGAGTAAATTGGAAATTTGGGGATTATGGCAGAAGGTAGAAGGGGAGGGGGGAGGAAGGGAGGGGAGTGGAGAAAAATATATAGCTCAATAAAAAAAACAATAAAAATGAGACAAGTTCTGCCCACTCCTGATCTCTGTCTCTCCCCCACATCATTCATCTGAAGAGGCAGCTCTCTGCCTCTCTCCCCCTACTCACTCTCTCCCTTCTCTCTCTCCCTCCTTCTCTGTCTCTGTCTCTCCATCCCTCCCATTTTCCCTTTAATCTCAAATAAACTCCACACTCAAGCTCTCTCTGCATGGTATATTCTGTTACCCACCGCATCTGGGCCCAACCTGCTCTTGGGACACCACAAAGGTCCCTCTTGTGCTGTATCTTAACAGGCAGTGCCGCACCATTTTATCCAATCCTATTGTGGTCAAGCTAGTGTAACTGCTGTGATTTGGTTACAGGATAAGTTCAGATCTTTTTTCATATTCTTGACTCCTTGCTCTAGGGATGCAAGAAATGGCCATTCAGAACATGGAATAATCATCTAAAATTGATTACCTCACTGCTTATTTCTTGGCCATTCTTTTTTTTTTTTTTTTTTGAGACAGGGTTTCTCTGTAGCTTTGGAGCCTGCCCTGGAACTAGCTCTTGTAGACCAGGCTGGCCTCGAACTCACAGAGATCCGCCTGCCTCTGCCTCCCGAGTGCTGGGATTAAAGGCATGCGCCACCACTACCCGTCTCACTGCTTATTTCTAAGGTGAACTGCAGTCAAACGTGGAAAGGTTTCGCGCTCCTTCTTGCCGGTCCCTTGCTGTGCTGTGACTATTCCAGCAATAGCGCAAATTCAGTTCTTACACAGGCCCCTCTTCGTTTTTAAGCTTGCAATAAAATTCAGAGAAGTTGGAGGGAAAAAATGAAATAAAAAAAAAAGAACAAGAGTATGTGGAGATTGCTAAGCTGGTGCAAACATCACTATATTTATAATTTTGCCAAGAAGCACTTGCTCAGCCGAGCCATGACGGTAACTCAGGCTGAAGAGGGCATGGCAAATGTCACAAAGTAGATGAATTTGAGGGACTGTTAGGAGACAGAGTCTGAAGTGCCTAAAGAATCTTGGGGCATTTCTTGATCTGTTGCCATGTGTCATCCATGAACTGTCGTCTTCAACTCTCCACCCACCTTCTGAGAGTGCTTCTATTCTTATCAACGTTTTCACAAAGCAGAAGCTGGGACATCAAGCAGAACCACCCAGCTTGTAAGTGGCAGAGCCAAGATGCGAGCCCAGCACTCAAGTACCAGTCCTCTTATCCCTTCCTCTTGTTCATCATGCCACACTGTTGAGGTTTCCGGCTTGGGCAGCAGGGAGAATGATGACACCATTTAACTGAAGGACAGCATTGCTCATCAGAGGATTCATGAATATGAGTGGGAAGAAAATGCACGTGGGAGGGACATTCAAATGCAAATGAGGAGCCAAGAGTGTAGAATTCATAAGACCTATCTAGGAAGCATCGAGCACAAGACAGACAGAGATCTGAGAATCAGCTGGAAACAGGCAATAATCACAATTCACCCTTCCCCTCCTTTGGAAGGATGCTGAGTTTGGATGCAGCTTCACTGCTTCTGGAGGGACGTGGAGACGAGAAGATAAATGTCAGTAAAAATTAGACTACCTGGACCAAAGTACTGGGAGTTCCACCGACGTCTCAGAATGGTCTCATCTGTCTCTGATCCCATGCCATACTCAGTAGTTGCACGGCACTAGGCTCCTGGTGTTCTGGGATCCCAGCCTTCCCAAGCCATCTGGGTACCGATGCTTCATGCCTGTGACACAGACAAGACACAGACGTTGTGCTGCTTTCATACCGATTAGCTCCTCCTTAAGACACTCACGTCTCCACGGCGCCTGCCAAAATGGTAACAGACAGATAATACACTGTCATTAACACATCCCTGTCTATTTAAAACTCTCTGGAGAAGCAAGCAGATGAGTCTTGGAGTTAGCTCAGCAGTGGGGATTATTGTTTGGCTAATTATAAACAGCGCTGTCAATCTGCAGCAGATACTAAGTGGGGCCCAACCACCCTGTCGGCCCTAAAGATTGATGTGTCTCTGTTGAAAGACACCAGCACAACACTCAGGACATCTGGAAATCAGCACCCGGGAGGCTGAGGCAGGAGGAACTTAAAGACAGACTGTGTTTTGTAGAGAGACTCTGTCTCCAAATAAATAAATATAAATAAATAAACAACAAAAAAAACCCACCAGACACAGAAACTTAAAGGGGCCATGACTCCCTGGCAACCAATCATCCCCACGCCCCACCACTACCTCATGTCCCATATTTGCAGTATTTGCATGTTATGTGAATTTGAGGGTAGACCTGTTTGATAATAAAATACGATAGAAGCATGAAAGTTTCAAAGTTAGATCACCAACGGCTTTGCAATTTTCATATTTGTCTTTTGGGTGACTAACTGTGGGGACCTAGATGGTACCATATAGAAAGCAAACTCAAGCAGCCCTTTGTAGAGACCATGTGATCAGAAGCTGAAAGCCCAGACAAGTGTCCATTCCGGTCTGCAAGTGTTGTGTGACTTTTCCTTTTCCTGGGAAGCCTACGACAAGCTCTTCACCCCAAATAGTGTAGTGACAAAAAGACCAAAGGAAAAGCCTAGCTTGGTGAATCAATGAGTTCTTTGGACTTTTTTACAGGGACATAGGTGAGGAGTTCATTACAGGAGCGTGGGTGAAGCAGGTGCATCACCAAAAAGCTTACTCTGGCATGGGCGATGAGCCAGGAAAGCTGCATCCCTACAGTGGCCTGCCCAGCTCCCAGACTGCTCTGCCAATGTGACCTCTCTCCTGGCAGGGACTTATGAATCTTGTCATTTTCTGAGCTTTCTGCGGCTTCGAACCTTTTCTCCCATGGCTAGGAAGGGCATGTGCAACCAGGGTTTAGCTTCTCTGGCCTGTCTACCTTCAAAGCTCCATCTTTGTCCTCCACCGTGCTGAGTTTTCTGGAGACAAAACAGGACTCTCTCCAGCTCTGTGGCTGAGGAAATGACCAGTCACCCAAGGCTCATTTTCTCGGCTGCAAAGTCGCTGGCTTCTAAGGTCCCAGATATTTCTAATATTCTTTCACACCATGCTCTGTCTCACTATTGATAACATCTGCCTTCTGTCAAGAGCAGGTTTTTCTCAACGAGTTTCTTCTGGCTTGGCTTCAGCTCTCATGAAGAACTGGCTTTAACTGTATAGCAAGGGGGCCTTAAGAAACACCTCTAAACTGAGTGTGATGGCTCACTCCTTTAACACCAGCACATTTGAGAGTCAAAGACAGGTGTGTCTCTGTGAGTTCAAGGCCACCTCGGTCTACATAGTGAGTTCCAGAAGAGCCAGGGCTACACAGAGAAACTCTGCCTCAAAAAAAATCAAAATAAATAAATAAAAGCTATATAGATGATAGACAGATAGATAGATAGATAGATAGATAGATAGATAGATAGATAGATAGATAGATAGATAGATAGATAGATAGATATTAGATAGACCCCCGAAAGAACTGAGAAATTTAACTTATGAAGAAAGCAGAAATTCTCTTTCTAGAGTTTTTCAAAACAGCTTATGAGCACCATCTTCCCAGGTGCTCTTCCATTACCTGAGAACAACAGACAGAAGTAGAATGAGGTCTGAAGGACCGGCCGTGCTGTGTGCTCACCCCATCCTACTTTGTCCTTTCTTGTCCTGAGTCTAGAACACCTGCCAGATTTAGAAGCCCGACTGATGGGTAGCGACTTCATCCAAGACCATTTACCAACAACTGCTACCTGGAGGTTTTCAAAACTCAGATTAGAAAATCCGCTTAAAGGGAAGCTGATGGGATCGCTGCTACACATTTCCAGGATATGGCGCTTTGTTAGGTCCTGTTGACACTTTACTGTTTCCACAGGAATTCATCTCTTCCTCCTCTCTTATTGCCTTTGTCCATGTCATCCTTCCTTTCATATTCTCTCTCCCTCTACTCATTCCTTCCTTCTCTACTCTTGGCTTTCCATACTCTGTACCAAGACACAAAATGAAATAAAAGACACAGGGTCACAAGTTTAAGAAACTGATACAGTCATCCCATAACACACACATACACACACAAGTGTGCAAGATCTCTCTGATAAGCCAGTGGTTATAACCTAGTGTTATATGAGGGCGAAGACAAAATGAATAGGAGTAGAGACGAAGGGATTTTATCTGAAGACAGCCGGAAAAGATTTGTGCCAACAATTGGAGTAAACGAAGATGTATTTCCAAGTTAACTGAGAAATTTGCTCAAGTGCGGAAAGCCTAATGCCCTAGAAGTGGTCTATAATTGAAGCATAACTAAAAAACCCAGATGTTTTATAGAGCTTGGACTCTGTGTGTTTGTTGGGCACTATATGAGGTGAATTTGTTGCCTAAACTTATGATCTTCTAGGTGTGAGACAAACTCACAAAAAATAATTCCATGTGTGCATAACAGAATAATTGGCCAACACATATTTTATTATGTTAAATTATTCTTTATAGAAAAATATCAGTTCCTCAACAGGAAATGCCAGGCACTAAGCACCCTCTGCTAGGGAGGGCAGAGCTTTATTGTACAGAACACAGAAACCTACTGACACGTGACAAGATGGGGCATCTTTCACCTTCTTTCAGGTCATTTCCATTCATCTTTCTCATCTCCTCATCCTTCTTATGAGGAAAAGATAAGAAGAGAATAAACCTCTTATTTTAAATTGATTTCATTTAAATGATTTAAGGTGGATGTTCCAAATACAAAACAAGCTGTGGAACCAGCCTCCTCTGCCGTTCCCTCAGCCATGAGGACTGACTTGGTTGATCCACCTTCAAGGCCACAGTCAGACACACATCCGGGAACTGAAGGGAGAGTTTCAGATTCCAGTCATTGACATTTCTGGATCTGTGACTTTTCCCAAGTAGTCACGTGGCCCTGCCTCCCCAGCCTGACACACTCAACAACAGACAGTAAATGTTCAATAAATTCTAGGCTGTCTGGATTTACAGTACGAGACATGAATTCTCTCTTGAGAAGGAGGCCTTAAATCTGATAAGAAAGCATCTGGTTACCCTCATAAGAGTTACTCCATTCTTGCACCAATAGGCTCATCTTGCCTGACCAGTTGGCATCGTAGCTCACCGGGTTCACAGCTGGGTAAGACCACGGATGCCTTTTCTTCCCCAGCCGTCTGCACGCCACACAACAGCATCATAACAGTTACACAGCAGGAGGGAGCTTCCAGCTCAGGTCCGGATTAACTTCTTCGTGTTAAGACTTGTGGTGTCTTCAGCAATAGGGTCTTATCAGCTCTGGAGGACAAAAGAGCAATGGCAAAAGCCTATGTTGTTTTGGGGGCTCTTTGGGACTGCCCTAACCATCAGTTTATAAAGACGTACCTCACAGTTAGCACTGTGACTTTCACTTAATAATGTATGGATTCTAGAAACAGCATTATCTAGCCAAACAGGGTATTTCCCTTCTAACTTTATTAAAAGAAATATTTTTCAGATTTATTCATTTTACTTTATGTGTATGAGTGTTTTGTCTGCCTATATATATATACCCCACACACATACTTGTTGCCTGCAAAGGTCAGAAAAAGGCATTGGAACTGGAGTTACACATGGTTTATGAGCCGGGTTCACATGCCGGGTTCTCTGTAAGAACAAGTGTTCTTAGCCCTTTTACCTGTTTCTCGTGCAAAGGACTTCTCTCTATGGCTGGGGAAGTCCTAGGTGGGAACTTACTGTAAATGGATGTTTCTTTCCTGCCCACTCTCATCCTGGCAACTTCTTCCAAATCACCACACAGAGACTTATTACTTATAAATGCTCAGCCAGTAACTCAGACTTGTTACTAGCTAACTCTTATATTTAAATTAACCCATAATTCTTTTTTAATTGTTTTTATTGAGCTATACATTTTTCTCTGCTCCCCTCCCTTCCTCTCTCCTCTCCTTCTGCCCTCTTCCATGGTCCCCATGCTCCCAATTTACTTAGAGATCTTATCTTTTTGTACTTCCTATGTAGATTAGATCCATGTATGTCTCTCTTAGGGTCCTCATTGTTGTCTAGATTCTCTGGGATTGTGAACTGTAGGTTGGTTTTTCTTTGCTTTATGTCTAAAAGCCACTTATGAGTGAGTACATATGATATTTGCCTTTCTGGATCTGGGTTACCTCACTCAATATGATGTTTTCTAGATCCATCTATTTGCCCACAAATTTCAAGGTGTTATTATTTTTTCCACTGTGTAGTACTCCATTGTGTAAATGTATCACATTTTCCTTATCCATTCTTCAGTTGAGGGGCATTTAAGTTGTTTACAGGTTCTGGCTATGACAAATAATGTTGCTATGAACATAGTTGAGCACATGTCCTTGTGGTACGATTGCACATCCTTTTGGTATATACCCAAAAGTGGTATTGCTGGGTCTTGAAGAAGGTTGTTTTCTAATTTTCTGAGAAATGGCCATACTGATTTCCAAAGTGGCTGTACCAGTTTGCATTCCCACCAGCAATGAAGTAGTGTTCCCTTTGCTCTACATCCTCTCCAGCGTAAGTTGTCATCAGTGTTTGATCTTGGTCATTCTTACAAGTGTAAGATGGAATCTCAAAGTTGT
Source organism: Ondatra zibethicus (assembly GCA_004026605.1). NCBI lineage: Eukaryota > Metazoa > Chordata > Mammalia > Rodentia > Cricetidae > Ondatra > Ondatra zibethicus. The sequence goes on along the minus strand of PVIU01001080.1, from coordinate 83,776 downwards.
TTTGATTTGCATTTCTCTGATGATTGAGAATGTTGAACATTTCCTTAAGTGTCTTTTGATATAGGATTCCCCTCTGTATGTTGTGAATATTATTGGTTAATAAAGGAACTGCTTTGGGCCTATAGCAAGCTATAGGGGAACAGAGCTAGGCAGGGAAAACTAAACTGAATGCTGGGAGAAAGAAGGGCAAAGACAGAGAGAAGCCATGGAGCTGCCACCAAAGATAGATGCTGGGATATTTACCCAGTAAGCCACTGCCACATGCCAATACACAGATTAATGGAGATGGGTTAAATTAAGATGTAAGAGTTAGCAAATAAGAAGCTAGAGCTAACGGGCCAAGCAGTGATTTAATTAATAGAGTTTCTGTGTGATTATTTCAGGTCTAAGCAGCTGGAACAAAACAAGCAGCCTCCCTTCAACAGTCTTTGAACCATTTTAGATTCCTCTGTTGAGAATTCTCTGTTTAGGTCTGTACCCCATTTTTTTATTGGATTATTTGTTCTTTTGATGACCAATTTCTTGATTTCTTTGTATATTTTGAAGATCAGCCCTCTGTCTGATGTGGGTTGCTGAAGATCTTTTCCCATTTTATAGGCTGCCCTTTTGTTTTATTGACTGTGTCCTTTGCTTTACAAAAGCTTCTCAGTTTCAGGAGGTCCCATTTATTAATTGTTGCTCTCAGTGTCTGTGCTACTGGGGTTATATTTAGGAAGTGGTCTCCTGTGCTAATGCATTCATGTGTTCTTCCCACTTTCTCTTCTATGGGGTTTAGTGTGGTTTGTTTTATGTTGAGGTCTTTGATCCATTTGGACTTGAGTTTTGTGCATGGCGATAGATATGCATATGTTTTCTTTCTTCAACATGTTGTTATCCAGTTATGCCAACACCATTTGTTAAATATGCTTTCTTTTTTTTTCATTTTATATTCTTGTTTCTTTGTCAAAAATCAGGTATTTGTAGGTGTGTGAATTGATATCTGGGTCTTCGATTCAGTTCCATTGGTCCTCCTGTCTGTTTTTCTGTCGATACCAGGCTGTTTTCAGTGCTGTAGCTCTGTAGTAGAGTTTAAAGTCAGTAATCCATAATTCTTATCTAGGTCGAGGCACGTGGCCTGGTACCTTTTCCCAGTACAGCATTTTTATCTGACTCTTGCTGCACCTGCTGGAGACCCTCTAAGTCTGCCCTTCTCCTTCCCATCATCTCTAGTTTGGTTGCCCCGCCTGCACTTCCTACCTGGCTACTGGCCAATTCATGTTTTATTAACCCAATTCAAGTAAATCTTTACAGTGTACCACTGTTGTTTAGTTAAATTGGCATGGGTCTGGCTGACTTCTAAACATCTTTGTTTATACCCATAGACAAATGCTGCTATCAGCATTGGTCTGAGAAGTTTCTCTACAATGCACAGTAATGACTGCAGACACCCACATCCCTCCAGGTGCTGAGAATAAGGGATGCTTGAGTTCTCAGCCTTAAACAGGACATTAATACCACCACCTCTCGTCTCAAGAAATATTATAGAAGAAAGGGTGGAAAGACTTCACGAGCTGAAAGAGAAGAAGATGAAACAAAAAATGCTCTTGTCTGAGAAAGATACAGCCATTGCGGTCAGGAACTCAGAGCCACTTCAGATGTCAGCAGGGGGTCTGCAGAAGACTTTATTTGTCAACATCCAGTCATGGAAGAGAGAGTGGCTCATAGGACCCTACCCACTCCCTGCTGAACTATTAGTTACTAATGGATTCGGGGGAGGGAAGGTCATTATCTTCAGAGCTGAAGGCTCCATTGAATAGTACTGTACCCATATTCACTAAGATGGCCCTGGTTAAACTCAGTGAATCATAAAACAAAACAAAAAGATGGAGGAAAGGACCTGCAGGGAAGAGATGGTGTTGGCATGGGTGGGAGGCAGATAAGGGAGCGTGGGGGGTAAGAATAATTAAAATACATGATATACACGTATGGCATTTTCAAAGAACAAATTGAATTAAGAAAATAAATACTGACCTGTCTGTAAGCCTAATTTTCCACACCTGAGAAAGGGAATTAATGTTGTCACAAGGATAAATTAAATGAGATAGTGTGCATGACCAGAGTTTGTAAGTGGTAAGGGGAACACAGACTACACAGAATAATCTTAAGACTTGAATCTGTGTCTAGTCATGTAAATTCCAGATTGGTGTGACACTGGCTGTTCTGTCAACTCTAAACTGGGCACGAGTCATGGTTAAAGTGAAGTTCATTATTTTGAATTTTTGTGTTTAGGGGGAAAGAGGTTGACTTTAAAGAGGCTGTGATGTGTTCTACAGTACTGTACCGAAATAAATAGCATACTCCTTAGAACCAAAAGGGAGGAATAGGGAGAAAGCATCTCCACTGGCATTGATAGGGAAGGATGAATGAGAAATAAGGGCCAGCTTTAGCAAGATGATCACATTTTCTGCCTCGGTCCAACCTGATCTTATTACTGAATGTTCTGCAGCCCTCTGCACTTATTTAACTACTATGATTCCTAACTTATGGGTTTTAAGATATCATTATGGTCTCCTCCTCTAATGAAATGAGTGGTTTTAACTCAGTTAGCCCATGAGCAGTCCTTGTCAAGGCCTGAAATATCATGTTAGGGACTTGACAGATGACAACAGCCATGCCAGGACCACTTTCTTCCCGTGGTCTCACTTGGCCTTGCTGGGTACATAGAAGTTATTTGTGATATCATCGGATCCGAACGGAACTGGTGCCTCCATGTGGGTTCTCCTGGAGGCCCATAGGACCAAACACGCTCAGACTGCCCTGTGAGTGGACTGCATTGCAAGGCTCAACCGCTAAGTAGTGGCTTCAAGGGTCGGAGCTAGAGAAGCGCCCCGATTGTTAGTACTCTGGGCAGTGTGTTCAGGTGGCTGCTACATTTCATAGTTGGTGGATACGAACGCCTCTTTTGTGAAAGGAACACCCTGATTTTGATGACCTACTAGAGTCTCTGGCTAAAGTGGCTACCAGTGCTTCTGTTAGGAACCTAAAGAGCAGTAAGGATGAACCAGGGGTACTCGGGCTCTTACAGAAAGCAGCTCAATTTTCTCAAACTGAAAGAGGGCCAAAGTAGCCTCTGGTTGCTCAAGTACTTCAAAGAGCAGATACAGAAGTCCACTAAAGGTGTAAGACAAAAATGGAATTGGAATAAGGGCATTTTCAGATAAACAAACCCAAGAAAATTTGCCACATGTAGACATGCATTAAATGAAACTTTGGAGTGTTTCAAACTGCAAAGAAATTATCCCAGATGAATGGGCATAGATGCAGCGAGAAAGAAAAAGGTGGAAGGAAATAGCAAAGTATGTGTGCAATGTTGGCTGCAGAACTAATAATAAATATGTCTTGCAGAATTTGAAATATACATAAGCCAAAAACATGACAACAACAACGTGTAAGTCAGCAAGGATAAATGGAGTCTAAGCACCCCAGGCTTTCTGGGACAAGGTTAAACATATCAATTAATAATAGGCTATAAGTCAAAATTGCTGTCACTTAGTTATTAACAACATGATAAAAAATGGTCAGCTTCAAACCTAACAGATGGAGGAGAAGAATATTTTAAAGTCAATCTAATAGAAAGGAGGAGACGGAAAATAAGAATTTGAAGCAGGTAGGATGAAGAAAATTAGAATGAGATAGTGGAGATACACCAAAATGGATTGTGATCATATTAAATGGAAGAAGGGTGAATACTCCCATTGACAAGATCATCCTCCTGGACATAAAAACAAGCACAGCTATGTCCTCCTCCCAGGGCAAGCATGAGGAAATGAAGAGTTGACAAAAAGTAATAGGAAAACTCATGTCACATAAATGCTAACACAGAAAAGGCTCATGAGCCCCGTCACAGAGCTGAAGGCAAAAAGCATTAAGAGGATACTTCATTTTGATAAAAGGCTTAATTTGCCAGGAAGACATAACACTTTAAAATTTTTATGTACTTAATAACTTCATCTCAAAAATAAATGAAGCAAAATCTGACTCAACGACTAGAGGAATCAACAAATCTATGAAGGCAGTGGGAGATTTAAATACACCTCTCTCCGCAATTGATATAACAAGCGAGAAAAGATAATAAGGAAATAGAAAATCTGAGCAACGTGTGTAACAAGCCTAACCTAACTGACATATTTAGAGCAGCGTAGCAGCAACTGCAAATCACACATTCATTTCAAGCTCACTCAGAACACTTTTCGAAAACTAACCATATGCTGCGCTATAAAGCAAGTCTCAACAAATTTCAGGGGATAGAAATCAACTGACTATCTTTAACTCCCATGCAATTAAGCCAGAAATCAATAAAAAGATGACTAGGATCCCCATATGTTTTTGAAATTAAGAAACACACCATCTAAATATCTCCTAAAGAAATCACAATGAGAATGAGAACACAGTCAGCCTTCCATTTCTGCAGGCTGCACAGCCACAAATTTAACCAACCAAAGTCCAAAAATGTAATTAGAACTGCAGTGGCTCGACCTATACTGAGCATACACAGGGTTTTCCAGGTCATTATTCGGCAGACAAAAGTATTTGCATTATTATTGCATATTCTAAGTAATCTAGAAATTATTTAACAGATACAGGAAGGTCTACATAGGTTATATAAAAATGCTCTTTATGTAAGGAATTTTTGGCTCAATATTTAGTAAACAGTAGCATTTGCATTGTTATTAGGTATTATAAGTAATCTAGAAATTATTAAACACATACAGGGATGTACACAGGCTATATTAAAATATGCATTTTATGTTAAAAGAGTTCCGCACTCATAAGAGATCCTACAACCAATTCCCAGAGGACCCTGAGGGACCACTGTATAGTTTAAGTGATATAGAAATGCTGTGATTAAAATTAGTAACTGGGACCCACCTAAGTCACCATTAGAAAAGAAGCTAAACCTCCATGAATTCTTAATCATGCTTTGTAATTTTAACATTTACCCTCCAAAGGCCCGTCCACTTATCCTAGCCAGATCCCTAAACCCAATAAACTTTGTCAGTCTCCTAGAATGAACCTCCCACACCGCTACTCTCATGTCTTCTTCTTTTCTGAGTACCATCTTCCATTTAAATGAAGTTTATTCTTAAGACCCTTCTGAGAAAAATCATGTGAGAAATAACATTGTATCATCCTTAACTATATCTTCAGTTATTAATTTGGTGGGTGTGATGGTCTGAATAGGAATGCCCCCATAGACTCATGGGTTTGAATGCTTACCCCCTAGGTAGCGGCACTATTAGGAGGTGTGACCTTGTTGGAGGAAGTGTGCCGCTGTGGCGGTGGGCTTTGAGGTTTGTATATGCTCAAGCTATACCCAGCACAGTCTCTCCTTCTGCTGCCTTCGGATCAAGATGTAGAACTCTCAGTTCCTTCTCCAGCACCATGCCTGCCTGCACACTTGCCATGTTCCCTGCCATGATGATAATGGACTAAACCTCTGAAACTGTAAGCCAGCTCCAATCAAATGCTTTCATGTATAAGAGTTGCTGTGGTCACAGGGTCACTTCGAAGCAATAGAAACTCTAACTAAGACAGATATGGGATTTTAGCTTAAAAGATATGCACAGCTGTCTACCTCCCATCCAAAACCCCCACTTGCACACTCACATACATGTGTGCAAAAGGAAAAGCATTTGGGTTGAAACTATAGCTCAGTGGTATAGTGTTTGCCTAAAATGCATGAGATCCTAGATTCAAGCTCCAGTATTATGAATGGATGAATGAATATTAAATAGAAGTGTGCATATATAGGATCATCTCAGTAGATGAAGGAGTTTGAAGCCAATCTGGTGTGTGGTTCCTACAAGTACTATGCAGGCCACTAGAGAGAATAGTTCTCAACAGTCTTTCTCAGCTGTGGACACTGGGTCCAACAAGATCAACTGGTCAGGCAAAGTGAGACCACTCATGCAATAGTAGAGAGACCAGCTGTTTTCTTATGGGGTTTGACACCAGTTCTGTGGCACATCTGTTACTATAAGCCTGGCCAAACACCCATAGCTGGGATTTCATAGACAATAGTGAGGAAGTTTCTGGTAGTGTTTTGTTAAACTGAAATGGTGTGCCATCAAATTATCTTCCAAACAATTATGTCTATGGCCATAGGTTAGTGCTGCTGTTGTCTTTGGTCAGAGAACAACAGTTTTTGCAGTGGTCTGCAGAAATGCATACTGGTCAAAGTACTGAAAATAAATGACTGTTGAAGCCATAGATGGGGCAGTTATATCAGCTCCTCTGAGGCTCAGGAGTCATTGAAGAGGTGGAAAGAATGTTAAGAACCAGAGGAAGAGGAAGAATGGGGTGGGACACTGAGTTCAACAGCTGTCGCACCTTGAACTCAAAACTGTGACCACCTGTACAAGATCAGACCCATCACACCCTGTCATGGATGGGGGGGGGGCCTGATGAGACTCTGTCTCTCCCTGAGGAAATATATGCAACTAATGGTTACGGGGGGACAGAGAGACATTTTCTTCAGTGGTGCAGCCACTGGTAAAGTGTACATGCTTCTGTAAACACCCTAATGAAATCCACAGGGACAAAGACACACACACAGAGAGAGAGAGAGACAGAGAGAGAGAGAGAGAGAGAAGAGTAATAGAATGGTAGAACGAGAATTTGCAGGAATGGGAAGGGGGCCAGAAAGAGTAAAAGGGGATAAAAGTGACCAAAATGTACTATCATTATCACATGAAAATGTGATAATGAAACCCACCATTATATATAATTAATATATGCTAGTAAAAGTTTTAAAAACACACTACAAAATGATAGAAACCAAAATAGCGTGGTTTGGCATAAAAAGCCACATTGGCAAAATAGAGAAACCAGAAGTAAACTATATATTTGTAGCCAACTAATTCCCCACAAAAGCAACAAAAATATTAGAGAAAGGCTCTGCAATAAATGGTAAAGAAAAATCTAGGCCTCTATCCATCATGGTATATAAAATCCAACTCACAATAGATTTTTAAAAACTTAAATAAATAAATTTCATCTAAGCTATGAAACTATGGAAGGAAACAGAAGAAATGCTTCAGGACACTGACTTGAAAAAATGTTAGAGACATTCCCAAGACACAGGCAACAAATGAAAAATAATTAACAAATGGAATTATATAAAGCCAAAATGCCTCTTACTCCAGAGGAAACACTCACCAGGGTGAAAAGACAACTAGAACAGGAGAAATGTTTACTAACATCTGACAAGAGACTGAATTCAAAATACATGAGGGACTCAACATCAATAACTAAAAATTCTAAAAATCCAACCAATTTGGTCTGAAAAAAATCAATGGATAGACATTTCTAAAAGGAGTATAAAATGTCCAAATATGCTTTTTAAATCCTCAGCATCACTAATCACCAGAGAATGCAAATCGCACGGCAATGAGAGGCCATCTCACCCTAGTCAGAAAGGCTATTAGCAGCTATTCCACCTCAAGTGGCACTAGCCCACTTGAGCATAGGTTGTTTTTATCTAAGATGTCCTATTTACCAATAAAAACTCAGGAGTCAGATGTTAGGGTGAAAACCCACTAGATCAGAGAATCTGAGAAATAACCACCTGATCTTCCGTTGCAGCCAGACGGAGCAAGAGAGCATCTCTCCATCCATCCCAAACCAAAAAAGTCCACAAGTCTCCAAATCCCTCCCTACTCCTTCCTGTGGGTCTCTCTATCAATCTTCCCGGTTCCTCGGTACTCTCTATGGCTAATTCTTGTCAACCAGTCACTGGCTCTGCCCCACTGATCCAAGGTTAATTTTATTAACACAGTATCAGAGTTTCACAGTGCAATCAAGTAGCTCACAACAAGCACATGGCTCTGGCAGGTCTTGCTCTTCTTCCTGATTCCCTCTGACTTGCTAAAGACCATTAGATCACATTCCTGAAGCAAGCCACCGAGATCAATATTCCGTTATTTGCCCACTTCCTCCTCCTGGAGCTGACTACCAAGGTCCAGCTATCCAAGTATTGAAGTCCTATAGCAGGCTTTCTTTTGGACTACCAACCAGCTCCCAAGTCATGACATGGAAACTTATTATTAGTTATGAATGATCAGCCTTACCTTATGTTTGTCCTACCAGTCCTTATAACTTAATTTAACCTGTTTCTCTTCATCTACTTTTTGCCTCCGGTCGTTTTACCTTTCTTTCATTCTGGACATCGTACTGTGTGTCTGACTGGCTGGCAGCTGCCTAGCTGGCTAGGCCTGGGTGTCTCCCTTTCTCCCTCATTCTCTTTGCCTCCTCTCTTTATTCTCTCTGCCTGCCAGCTCTACCTATCCCTCTCCCTACCTAGCGACTGACCATTCAGCTTTTTATTAGACTAATCAGGTGCCTAGGCAGGCAAGGTGAAACAATAACACATCTTTACGTAACTAAGCAAGTGCAGCATAAACAGAAGCAACACATTTTTGCATAGTTAAAGCAATATTTCACAACCAAGTCCAGCAATCAGATGCCCCCTTTTACTCACCTAACTAACATGCCCAATTAAAATTAAACACCTCATCCTAACACAGGGTTTTCCATTTTACCTTTATAAACCACCATTTGCCTATGGGCCACATCTGTCTCCTCTCTATCCAGAGGCAGTCAGTCCTTTGTCGCTCTGGGAGAAATACCCCGTCCCCTTTCCCTTGTTTCCTCCCCCTTCTCCCTCAATCTCTATCTTCTGTCTTTGTCTCTTAGCCCCTGCCATCTGTCCCTCTGGAGCAAGTGAATTTCCTTTATG
>PVIU01001080.1:0-70000 GCA_004026605.1 Ondatra zibethicus | reverse complement strand
ACCTAGGGGATTTTATTTCACATAGCCTTCAGCGAATACCAGCTGTTTGCTCAGAATCAAGAAGAGATGAAAAGTTTATCATCCATTCCTTGCCCTACTGCCACTTTGATCTTTTCTTTTTTTATTATTTCCATGTGGTTCTTCTTTTGTTTTCCTTTCTCCCTTTCCTTTTTCTGCACATTTAAGAAGTTTTTGCAATACTGTGTTCTTTTAAACTTTTTGGGGGGGATTCGGTTTCTGGTTTTTGGGTTTTTTGTTGTTGTTTTGTTTTGTTTTCCAGACACGGTTTCTTTGTAGCTTTGGAGCCTGTCCTGGAACTAGTTCTTGTAGACCAGGCTGGCCTCAAACTCACAGAGATCCACTTGCCTCTGAAGACTTTTGTCTTCAGTCTGTTTCCACAGCCAAACATTGTTCCACCCATGATCAAAACGTGTAAAGCCAAATCCAACCCTCATAATCAACCTAAGATTAAACCTAGACCCTGTGCATTCTACACATGTGTTCTACAGGCTAAGATGTTTCCATCTTAATGTGACCGACATTGCTATTCATTCTCATTGTGTTACAGAGTCTGACATATGTTACTTTTCAGATTAGACTTACAGGATACTTTTTGAAGAATCTAGGCTTTTGAAAGTTCTGTGGCTATGATGAAAATCAGGAAGTGATTTCATCTAAGAAATTTGCTGTTAAAGAGAACCAAAGTGGAAGGCAACATGCAGGCCTGCTCTCCCAGAGTCTCCAGGGAATGAACTGGGAACCGGGGAAAACAGGAAGTCAGCTATCAGAAGAAATGAGTGGCAGCCAACAATTTCCAGTCCGATAACAGAGTAAATGAGGAATCTTCACAAAGCGGGACAGGAAAAATACAGCATGTGTCCTGCAGGGATTAGAACAATTTGAGGAAGTCCCCATCACAGAGAGAGTGACTGGGGCCAAGCTTAAGCAGAGAGCCTCGGAAAAGCACTGTGCTCTTGCACCCCAGAGAGACATTTTAAAGAGAAAATCAAAAATGATAGGAGACAAAAGTCGTGTTCAGCAGCAGAGACAAAAGACTCTGACATTTTAAAAAGACCCCACTGAGTCCCAGATCCTTAAAGAGCTGCATTCTTAGGAAACTCAAGCAAGTGTCCCAAGGATATCTACTGAAACCCTGAAGCCAGGCCAACAGGATTTCTCTCTACATTTATGTCTCTGGAGAGACATAAACAAAAGTCTACTCCCTCCTCATAAGGCTCCAACAACAAACCAAACTACAGTTCTGCTATAGTCCAACTTGGGGAATCGGTGAGTTTATTGGTCTTACTTACAGAGCATGGGTAAAGGGTCACTTCAAGGAGCATGACTCCAATGCAGCATCACCACCAGAAAGCCTCCCCCCTGCCTGAAAGTGATACAGCTACATAGACGGAGTTCCCATCCCCTTCGGTCAACCCTCCTCAGGCCACATGCTCCAGCACCTCCAAAGACCCAAGACCATAGCAATTAGGTATAATTGCATAAAAATGGCTGGGAGGTGCTGTAGGAAGTGATCAATATCCCAGATGAGGGTCCAGTGATATTCCTTACGCTCTCCTGTGAAGGAATGTCAACAGTCAACAAACCTGATCTCCAGAGTATCTTGCAAGAAAACGGCTGTTTGCTTGAAGGACCATCCATGTTCTACAATGGGGGAAGGTGGGACTTTACACCAGGACAGCACAGTATTCTGTGAGACAAAAACCTACTTGGAGCCAAAGTTCACAGGTTTCAAGTGGCATGCCCAACAATGGGAAGGGCAGCCTTGAGGCAGGGCTGGCTTTTACAATCAGTCTTCTGAGGGATCACCCAGAGATGTGCCCAGCATCAGTGACCTGATTCAAAAAGGGTTTAGAGTGATGTATTTTATGCTCTAAAAGGTGACATTAGCAAATCTAGACAACAACACTATTAGTTTTCTCTGTCAGGTTGGGGGAAAAAAGAAACTAACCAGCACAAATACTCAGCAAAACTATCTGTCATACTTAATAGAAAATGAAAAATTGCTGGGGGCTGGAGAGATGGCTCAATGGTTAAGAGCATTGCCTGCTCTTCCAAAGGTCCTGAGTTCAATTACCGGCAACCACATGGTGGCTCACAACCATCTGTAATGAGGTCTGGTGCCCTCTTCTGGCCTGCAGACATACACACAGACAGAATATTGTATACATAATAAATACATTTTTAAAAAAATTGCTGGGCGGTGGTGGCACATGCCTTTAATCCCAGCAGTCAGGAGGCAGAGGCAGGTAGATCTCTGTGAGTTTGAGGCCAGCCTGGTCTACAAGAGCTAGTTCCAGGACAGGACAGGCTCCAAAGCTACAGAGAAACCCTGTCTCGAAAACCAAAAAAAGAAAAAAGAAAATGAAAAACATTTAATAACAGAAGCATTGTAGGGGTTGAAAAGAGAGCCCAATGGTGAAAAGTATGCATTTCTTTTTCAGAAGACCCAGATTGGGGTCTAGTATCATCAGAAGGCTCACAAACACATGCAATTCCAGCTTCAGGGAGATCTGACCTCAGGTACCTGCACTCAAGTACACTGGCACATACACTTAACTAAAAATAAAAAACAAATCTTTTTTGAAGCATTCCAAAGTAATTTAAGGTCACTAAATCAGCTCTACAAAGGATACTGGAAAGAAGATTTTGGAGAATGACAAACACAACCAAAAGGATGCAAGAACGAAGAGGTGATGCTAGAATAGTAGTTAAACAAGAAAAGATTAGAAAAAAACACCAAACACTACGAAGTCAACTAAGATTATATTGACTTATATAAGCCATATTAATGACTTCAATTCTCAAATCAAAAACTCACTGGTTTACATAGCAAGTTTCTAAAGCTACACAGTAATACCCTATTTCCAAACAGCAGCAACAGTAACAACAACAAAACCACAGACTAGAAGATTGGATTAAAAACAGGATCATTTGATATGCTACCTCCAAGAAACACATCTCATCATTATATAATTGTTTCCTTACAATGAACAGATGGAAAAAATATCCCAAGCAAATGGACTTGGGAAGTAAGCAGGTATCATTATTCTAATACCTGACAAAGTAGACTTCAAACCAAAACTACTCTGAAGAGATAAAGGTCACTTTATATTAATTAATGGAGCAATCTATCAAGAAGTTATTACAATTCTAAACATGCACAGACAAAATGCTTAATTCATGCACCCAATTTCATAAAGCAATACTAGTAGATATAAAGTCACAGATCAATGCTAACACCATAATTAGTGGGTGACCTCAATACCAGACTCTCACTAAAAGAGGGAGTCCTAACAAGAAGAAACAAACATCCAAGTAAAGGACGTAGTAAACGAAATGAAGCTACCGGGCATCTACAGCACAGTCCAGCTGAACTCTGCAAAGGACACATTCTTCTCGGCAGTCCATAGAACGTTCTCTAAAATAGAACATAATAAGACACAAAGCAGGCTGAAGAGATGGCTCACCAGTTAAGGCTGCTCTTTCAAAGGTCCCGAGTTCAATTACCAGCACTCACACGGTGGCTTATAACTATATATGTAATCCAGTGGGTTCTGATGCCCTCTTCTGGTGTGCAAATATACAGACAAAACATCCTTACATATGTAGATAAATAATAAATAAATCTTTTGCCAGGTGGTTGTGGCATACACCTTCAATCCCAGCGCTGAGGAGGCAGCAACAGGCAGATTTCTGTGAGTATGAGGCCAGCCTGGCCTACAGAGTGAGTTCCGAGGCAGCCAGGGCTACAAAGTGAAACCTTATCTTGAAAGAAAAAAAATGCAAGCTTCAACAAATTCAAGAAATGATTTCTTGTATTCTATCTGACCACAATGGAATAAAGCTGAAAATCAAAGGCAAAAGAATACACAAACTCAGGGAGATTAAACAATAGGTTATTGGGTGATGAATAGCTCATTAAAGAAATAACAATATTCTTAAAAGTGAAAGAAAATGAAGACACAATATATCAAAACCCTTAGGATAGAATGAAAGCAGTCATGTGAAGGAAGTTTATAGCTAGAAATGTCTACTTTTAAAAATCAAAATTCAACAGCTGGAGAGATGGCTCAGTCATTAAAGGCTAGGCTCACAACCAAAAATAAAAATCAGAGTTCTCTGGGCTGGAGATGGTTCAGCCTAGTTCAGTGCCCAGTACTGACATGGTGGCTAACCACCATCGGTAACTCCATTTCCAAGGGATTCAATGCCTTCATCTGACCTTCATGGCTACCAGGCATGCACATGGTGCATATACAGACATACAGGCAAAGACTCATACACATAAAATAAATCCTTTTCTTAAATTTTATTAGTGTTTTCAAGGAAACAGCTTAATGAGATGCTTTGGGGCTTCACACATCAGGGAGTACCCTCAGCCCACTTACCACCAGTTTTGAGGTTCTCTTTGCCAGATGACTGATAAATAAGGTCCTTAAGATGACATCATAGTGTCTTCATCCCAGGACCACTCCTTAAACAAAAGGTCTTCACTTGTATCTCTAGGAAGCAGAGATAGAGTGTGGTATGTGGAAAGCGATGATGACATTCTCAAGGAAATACGATAAGGAAGGCAATGAGGCAGGGAGACACCAGTCCTTAATGAGGCTTTATAGGGACTCCCACCCGTCTAACAGAGCATTCTGGAACAAGCTGCCATGCAGAGAACCAGACTGAAGCAGTCCTTATTTTCCCTGGTCCACTGCTTGCTGACTGTGCGCCATGTCCTTGGAGAGCAGGACCTGTGGAAGGTGGTCCCGCAAGTCTCCCTGAGAGCTGGAGCAAGCATTGACCTCCCAGAAGGTAGAAGTGATCGTGCTGAGCCTGAGGGAGAAAGAGCTCTGGGCAGGGCGCTGTGCTCACTGCACAGATGCCAACCGAAGGAAGGGTTCAAGGAGTCAGGAGGGATTTAGAGATGGGAACATCTTTTTATTGTTATTAATTAAAGTTTTCACTTATTTTACATCCTGACCAACGTTACCCCTCTCTCCTCTCCTCCCATCCCCTCCCCCCACCTCCCCTCTGCTCCCCCATCCACTCCTCCTCTGTTTCTGTTCAGAAAGGGGCAGGCCTCCCATGGGTGTCAACAAAGCATCACATAGCAAGTTGAGGTAGGGCTAAGCTCTTTGCCTTGTATTAAGGCCGGGCAAGGCAACCCAGTATGGGTAATAGGTTTCCAAAAGTCTGCCAAAGTGTTAGGGGCAGGCCCTGATGCCACTGCTAAGAATCCCACAAAAAAACCACTCTACACAATTATCACACATATGTAGAGGGCCTAGGTCAGTCCCATGAAGACTCCCTAGCTGTTGGTCCAGAGTCTGTGAGCTATTATGAACCCAAGTTAGTTGCTTCTGAGGGTTTTCTTGTGATGACCTTGACCCTCTTGGCTCCTACAATCCTTCTTCCCTCTCTTCAACAGGATTCCCAGAGCTCGGTCCAGTGCTTGGCTGTGGATCTCTGCCTTAGTTTCCATCAGTTACTGCATGAAGGCTCTCTGATGACAATCAGGGTAGTCACCAATCCGCTTACAGGAGATGGTCAGTTCAGGCATAAGATGGGGACATCTTAGGGAGAGGAAAGAAGATGGCCCAGAAAGGGACAACAAATGAGTATTCAGTGAGTGTGGTGTAGGGAGTGTAAGGTTAGGATGGGAGGCAGGAGGGATCCAGACTTCCCACCTCAATAAGGTCACTCTTGTATTTCTCATTTCTAAGCTTTGATGTCAGTGAGTCACTATGTCCCCAGTAATGACAAGAGTCACTTTGAGTAATTAAGGCTTATGGACAGAAACCAAACAAGAGAGAGGGACTAGGCAGTATATGGATGGAGTGGCCTGAGAACATGCCACACAACCAACAGTCCGCATCCCTCATACTGCTTTCTGTAGAAGGGGCTGCAATTATTTCCCTAATCAATTGCATCCAGTCACAACCAGGTGGCTAAGAAGGGAACTCGTCTGGGTTCCCCCTGGAACCACGTGGGGCTAAAAAAACAACACAACACAGCTGAGGACACACAAGGCCTGAAAATAGAGGCAGTGGTGTTAAAGAGAACAGCACAGGAAAATGAGCTTAAGCCCAAAGCTGGCTCCTGTATAGACTGTAGTCAGTTCAAGAGTGAGCCCCTGATGTCACCCTCTGAGCTCATGAGAACTCAGCTTCTGCATTTTGTAACATTTAATGAAAATAAGAAACCACTCTTTGGTGTCAAAATCAATCCAGGTCTTCTTTTGGGCAGAGTTTCTGGTGGTGAAACAAAAGAGAAACATGGACCCCAACAGTTTAGGACCCCTTTCTGCTTGCTGCTGACTTCCCCCTCCAAAAGAGAGTTACATTGTTTCTCATGCTAGCAAAAGGCTACCTTTTCTAATTCCTCGCTAACTTTTTCCTTGGGAATTTCTCCTACTCTCTTAATTTCATCTCTGTTTTGCAGAGAACATCATATGAGCGACGAGCGTACTGATTGCTTCTCCCAGGGACATACAGCAAGCCTTTGTTTATGCCACAGGTAGACTGATACTGAATAATAGATTTAACTCTGTGAAAGAAAAATCAATCTATTATTTATAACTAAGGAGAAACCTATTAATGTCCTATCCTCAGTTTGCAATAGAGTATGTCTATACCTTAGATAGGTTGACTCTCTTAATAGATGTAGAGATCAGCTTACCACACTGAGTATCAAAGCACATTAGCAGATTACACATATTACTTATTTAACCAGTGTGCTTCTTCACTGGGTCAACTAACAGTATATTAAAATGCAACATCAATTTAGCAGGTGTGCACCTGCATCAAATATTTATTGCCAGTGGTAAACTTGCTTTAGAAAAAGACAACAGCCTCCCTGTTGGCCATGTGGTTCTGGACCACCAGCAGCAGCAACAATTGGCAGCATCTCCTAGTCGAGCCATCCATAGGTTCCCACATGGACTGTGCTCTTACCGGTCTCAGCAGCCATCTTTCAACATCTACCAATTCTTACATTCAGAGTAAAATAGCTGTAAGAGAAATAGATTTTAATCTATTTTGTTTTCTGAGTCTCATGTATCTGAAGCTAGCCTCAAACTCGCTATGCAACCAAGGATGGCCTTGAACCTCTGATCTCGCTGCCTTCACCTCCTGCAAGCTGAGTTTACAGGCATGAGCCACCATGTCCAGTGTTATACAGCACTGGGATCAAATCCAGGGATTTCAGCATGAGAAGTAAGGACTTCGTCACTTGAGTTATATCTGCAGCCTTCAAACTATCATTTTTAATGGATAGAGCATCATTTCGGCAAATGATAAATGAAATATTTACTGCAGGCACATCTATTCAACGTATTCAATAAACATACACCAAGCCCCTACTAAGTGCCAAGGGCTGTTTTAGGTGATGGGAACAAAAGGAGAACACGACACTCAATGTTTCTGTCTTAATAGCAAAGGTCCAATAAAGGGGAATGCAACAAATAGCTACACAGGCATCAAGGTGGCCCGAAGGGCTGTGAGCCAGAGAGACCATTCAGCAGTTTAAGGCACTTACTGCCAAGCCTGATGACCTGAGTTCAATCCCCTGGGCCCACACGATGAAAGGAAAGAACAAACTCCCACAAGTTTGTGACATCCACACGAGTGCAGAGCGTGCCCCCTCAATAAGCAAATGTAACACGTTTAGAAGTAAGAGCATTAAATGGGGGAACTTCCGCAATAAGCAAAGGAAGTTCAGGCCACTGTAGAGAAACTTCTTATAGTAAGTGATAGTTAATAAAGGATTGGAATTTTAAAGGGGCACTCAGCCCCGTAAGTTCTGGAGTCAAAGCATCCCAGGCAGAAGTAATAAACACAAACGGTTTTAGACATGAGTAAACCACTAAGTTTGAGTTGCGGGCGGTGATCCAGTGCATCTGCCATGATGTGAAAGGCTAGTGTAAGGCAAGGCCCCCCATCTGCCTGCTGAGCTATATTGAGAAAGTGGGATATTAAGTAGAATGAGATCTGAGCAGAAACTTATGATCTACTTTACATTTTTAGAATTTCAGTCTGGCTAATGTGCAGGAAGGATTCATAGTGGGTAAGAGGCTGTTTCAGTAGCCAGGTGCTTAGTTTGGATTCCTTAAGAAGCAAAAAGGCAAAGATGCAAGCAAAGTTTATGCCCTGAAAAATGGAGGGACACCTTGGCCAACACACGGAGAAATCATTGAGAAAAAGGAAGCAACAAAGCTTCCTTAACCCAGCTTCAAGGGAAGTGTCTGGAGTTTAACCCTGCCGGGAAACACAGGAATCTAGTTCAAAATACACCATGAGCTAGTTCCTCCCAAAGGCCAGGGCCTGGGATGTTTACACACTCACTTGCAAAGTCTGTGGGTAATAATTCTTTAGTGCTTACAGCCTGTAGCAGGTGGACAGAGTGACCTTTCAGGACTGGAAGACAGCGACCTCTAAGCACCAAGACACAAGCACTAGCCCTGGAGAGCCAGATAAGAAGTGTCTGGGGGATAGGAGTGGGCACTGCATAACCTGCTACGTCAGGTCAGGAGTGATAGAAGCCTGAAAGGGGACGTGATAGAGCTGGTGAGAAATGGGTCAAATCAGAGTCGGGCTGACAAGCTTTCTGGATGTACTCAGAGCCATGGAAAAAGAGGAATTAAGGATGGCTCCTAAACCAGGGCCTTTATCTGCTAGGTAGATGGTGGGCTGGAGTAATGGAAGGGGAAATACTAGAGGGGAAATAACTCCTGGGAATGTGCTGGAATCTTTGTCCACCTGACAAATACCTGACATAAACAACTTAGAGGTTGGGACTGTTTCACTTGGCCCTCAGTGCCAAAGGTTTTGGTCCATGGCAAGTGGAACCCGTGTTTCTGGACCTGGTGTGCAGACATCTTTCATGCAGAAACATGTGATGGAGGACTGCTGGTCAGTTCCTGGCAGCCTGGAAACAGAGCAGAGTGTGGTAGGGATGGCTTCTTTCTTCCCATCATTCCATCTGAGCCCCATAATTGATTGGACAGTGCCATCCACGCTTGGGTTGGGTCTTCCCTTCCCCCCAGCACACTTCTCAATTTGATGATGGTCAAGATTACCACAAGATGGGACAAGGAATCTGAAACTTCCTTTAAGATTCCTATTAAGAGCCAGGCGGTGGTGGCACATGCCTTTAATCCCAAGACTCAGGGCAGAGGCAGGCAGATCTCTGTAAGATTGAGGCCAGTCTGATCTACAAGAGCTAGCTCCAGAAAAGACTCCAAAGCTACAGAGAAACCCTGTCTCAAAAAGAAAAATTCCTATTAAGACTCAAAATGGAACTGTCACATAGACAATTGGATTGACGTGTTGAACTCATACAAGTCTGTTATATAGGATGAATAAATAAATTTTAGGTCAAGGACAGAGGCTATCACTATTATTGTGCTGTTCACTTAAAAATCTTAGCATAAGTTTCATATTACTGGTTATTACCACGATAAGATAAAAATTTAAAGACAATTTAAAAATTGAGCCATAGAAAATGTCCCTGTTCTCAGCATCCAGCCCCTACTTCAAATAGAATACATGGCTTGTACCTGCTTTGTAAGCTGCCTTCTTTGAACTATTTCATCTAAATTAATTATTATGCTATGTTTAAAGTATTTGCAAACCAACCATGAGTTAAAAATAGGCTAACCGCAGAAATCTTAGGCCTGACATTTTCTGAGAAGCCATGAAATAGACGAGAGTTGCCACAAACATTTTCTTACTTAAGCCTTGAAGAGACCCTTCGGTAATGACCCAGATTTATTATTGCCACCTCAGACGCCAAGCAAAGTGACTCAGAAAGACTAGCCGATCTATCACCACCACACTGCAAAGGAGATTAGAGAAATCCAGTCCCCAAGCCTCAAATCCATGCTCACTCCCTTGTACCACATGGCCTGATTCGACAGCCAAAGGCTGCTATGACACTTCAGCTTGAGAGACTGATCCTAACGGACTTGAACCTCACTTTTTAAACATTTGTGAGAGACCCCACCTAAAAAAAATTAGAAAGGATGACAGAAGGAAAAGTGAATATTTCTCAGGATGTGTCTAGAAGGCAGTACCTTCCCCAGATTGTCACCTTAGCAAATACCACCTACTGCTATATGCTCCTCAGGGAAGGTCACACAGGACAAACTTTTTATGGATGTGGTTATCGTCTTTATTACAATGATGATTTTATTGTATGTCAAACTATGCCAAACTGTAGACTTTGAGTAGATGGGATGTATATTGTGCCTCAAATATATCTTAATAAAACTACAGAAAAAGTAAATAAAGCAGAATAAAGCAAAATGAAGAGGTCAATGCCCGTGCTGCTTTGCTTAGTGTAGTTTGGCAATGTTTTCTAAATCCATGCAGTGGATTACTTCCTGCTCTATTCTTTCTGCTTCGGATTTCATTGGCTATTTCCTCTATGTTTCCACGCGCATTTTAGAATTATTCCTCTGTTTGTGTGAACAATGTCATTGATATTTTGTTATTGGTTGCATCAAGTCTGAATATCACTTTGGGTAGCATGAAGATTTTAACAGTATCGATTTCTCCTGTCCATAAAAATAGGATATCTTTCCATTTTTTAGATGCCTTTTCTCTTCAGTTTCTTTCAAGGTTTTCTTGACTATAGAATTCCTTCACGTTTTGGTTAAATTTCCCCCTTCGTATTCTGTGTTTTGTAGTTATTATAAATGGAATTGCCTTCTCAATTTCAGATAATCCTCTGTTGATATCCAGAATTGTGGCTGAGCATGTTAATATTCAGAATATATAAGAAACTCCAGAAATTGGATAGCATAAAATAAAATCAAACCATCTGATATTTTAAAAGACAACAAAGCTAGGCATGGCAGTTCAATAGCTGTAACCTCAGCACTTAGGAGACTGAGTCAGGAGGATTGCCAAGAGCTCAAAGCTACCCTGGAGCACAAAGTGAGTTCCAGGCTACCTGGGGCTATAGAGTAAGACCTTAACTTCAAAAGAGAAAAATGGACAATCAATCAAAATAGGCATTTCTCAGAAGAAGATGTACAAATGACTGTCATGTTTAAGAAAAAATGTTCAATGTCACCAATGATAAGGAAAATGCAAATGAAAACCACAATAAAATATCACTCCACTTCCATCACAATGAGTGCATCAAAGAGACAAAAGACAATGGGTGCAGGTAAGGACATAAAGAACAGAAAACCCTTGCACATCGTCAGCCCTAATGGGGATCAACATGGACACCATGAGGAACAACATGGAGGGTCTTCCAGAAAGCTAGAAATCAGGCTAGTATTTGTAGTATCTAACCTGGGAATTCCACTACTAGATAAGTACACAGAGGAGAGGCATTCAGTACGTTGAAGGGGCATCTGGGCAGCCACATTCACTGTGGTAGTATTCACCATAGTCAGAAACTAAGTAAACAGTGGAGACGGTGCCTGAACTGGCCTTCCCCTGTAATCAGATTGGTGACTGCCCTAATCAACATCAGAGAACCCTCTAACAGAAACAGATGGAAGCAGATGCACAGATCCACAACCAACCACTGGGCCGAGCACCAGGAGTACAGTTGAAGAGGGGAGGGAGCAATAATATGAACAAAGGGGTCAAGATCATGATGGGGAAACCCATAGAATCAGCTGACCTGAGCTAGTGGGAGCTCACTGACTCTGGACTGACGAGTGGGGACCCTGCCTAGGACCTAGCTAGGCCATCTGAATGCGGGTGACAATAGTGCGGCTTGAGCAGTTTGTGGGGCCGCTGGCAGTGGAACCAGAATCTAACCCTAGTGCATGAACTATGGAGAGATACTTTACTCAGCCTAAGCATGGGGAGGGGGTGGAAGGAAGGGCCTTGGTCCTACCTTAACGGGGTGATGGAAGGGACAGACTTAGTTGACTTCCCAGGGGAGGACTTACCCTCTCTGAGGTGCAGATGTGGGGTGGGGTCGGGGGAAGATGGGGGAAGCGGGAAGAGAGGAGGGAGGGGGAACTGGGATTGGTATGAAAAAATAATTAATTAGTTGATTAATTGATAAAAAAGAAACCAAATCAACCCACATGGCCACCAACCAACAGATGAGTGACAGAGATTATATATGCATCTTGGAATATCATTCACCCCAAAAACTGGATGGAATTTTGTCACTTGCATGGATGGAACTACATGTACTGCACAAACAAGCCAAGTACACAAAGACAGATGCCACCTAACCACGTTCGCATGTGTGCAAGAGTCTAAAAGAGTGAATCTCGTAAAACTCGATGGTAGAATAGCACTTACTAATGGCTAAAGACGGTTAAAAAGAAGGGATGGGTGAGGAAAGGTTGATCATTTCATACTAAATTAGAATGAGATAGGAGAAATAAGGTTTGGTGTCGGTGTGCAAAACAGGGTGACTGCAGATCCTGACAATGTATTGTACATTTCAAAATGCCTGGAAGGAGATTGTTTAGATAAATGTTTAGGAAAACAGACCTGCTCACCTAGATTTGAGCAATACACAATACATTTATGTGTTAAAATACCACATGACTCAGAGTGGTGGCACCCACACTTTTAATCCCACCACTCCAGAGGCAGAAACAGGCAGAGGTCTATGAGTTCAAGGCCAGGCTGCTATACGTCATGAGCTCCAGGCTAGCCAGGGCTATATAGTGAGAACCTGTCTCAAAAGAAAAGGACTATCACATGATCTCTCATAAACAGATACATTATCTGTATCTCTGTGTCAATTAAAGATATAACATGTGTGAGAAGGTAATTGGATATATGTTCAGTCCTTCACAAAATTATACTTTAAGATTTTAACATCAACTGATATTTTTTTGCCTGAATCAATCATTACTGTAATAACTAAAAAATAATTATTGTTGGTTTCTTTTCATTTTATCATGGCCAGCTGAATTTGGAGCCAGGCTAGGTCATTAGGGCTATGGGGTACCTTTCGTACCTTTCTGTGACTTGTGAAATTCGTTCCTCGTCTTTTGTCATTTCTTTAAGCCTGCAGTCTCAGTAGAAAGGCAAATTTCCAGGAAGACAGTGAGGGGTATATGGCCCAGCTGATTACGTCAAACACCCTGAATTAGTTTCTGTGTCCACCCTACTCTAGCTCTAAAAACAAGTAAGAGTTGCTGCTGAAGTCGGTACTGTTCCAGGTCCTTCTCAGTCCTTCAACTCTGAGCTCAGTGATCTTGACCTTGGTCTGATTTTAAAGACTCAAGAAATCTCTTTTTGTTTTGGCAAATATTTTTGATGCTTGATTTTTTTATTTATTCTATTATTTTATGTGTATGAGTGTTTTGTCTGCATGTATGTCTGTATAACGGGACATCAGGTACCCTGGAACTGGAGTTACAAATGGTTGAAAGCAAACTGAACAGGCCATGAAGAAGAGGCCAATAAGCCAGATACCTCCATGGTTGCTGACTCAGCTCCTGCCTTGGGTTCCTGCCCTGAATCCCCTTAATGATGAACTGTAGTCGAGACATGTAAGTCAAATAAACCCTTTCCTCTGCAAGCTGCTTTTGATCACAGTGTTTATCATAGCAGCTGCATGCAAACTAGAACTGAAAAGAGATACAGATGGTGTAAGACCCTCTGTGTTTCCTACTCTAAATCCATTTTGAATCGAAATCCATTTAAGTCTGTTTTCTATTCTAAATCTGCTTAAATATCTTCCTTGGTCGTGGCTTGATTCTGAGTCCTGCTTCAGCTCAGGTCTTTCCTTGAATAGGTACCTAGATCTTTGATTCTGAAGCCACGTCTAGATCTTTGATGCGTCAACAATGGTTTCTCGAGAACATCTTCATATGGTGCCATAATTTAGGTAAGGTTCTTAGATAAAAGCGCTGGTAAAAAATTTTCTATTGTTCATCTGTGAATCCTGTGTGACTTACGCCAGTGATTGGTTAGTTCATTGTTTTGAAGGGTTTTCTTGGGCCATGCTGGGAAACATACCTGATGTCCAATCATCTACCTATATCACATCAGAACGTTAGCAATGCCGACCACACTGCAGTAAAATGTAACATGTCTAGGTTTTCAATTTTAAAAATTGTCAGCATATGATAGAGATATCTGCAGACCTGTGCTCATCACAACACTATCCATGACAACCAAGACATGGAGCCCTCCTAGGGACCCATAAACAGATATATGAATAAAGAAAATATGCAGTTTGGGCCACAGAGGTGGCCCAGAAGTGAAAGCACCTGCTGTGCAAATTTGAAGACCTAAGTTCAAGCCTCAGGATCCAAATAGTGGAAGGAAGAACCAA
Source organism: Ondatra zibethicus (assembly GCA_004026605.1). Lineage (NCBI taxonomy): Eukaryota > Metazoa > Chordata > Mammalia > Rodentia > Cricetidae > Ondatra > Ondatra zibethicus. The sequence continues at coordinate 55,714 of PVIU01001080.1, read as the reverse complement.
CTCCCACAGTTGCCTTGGATCTCTGCAAACCACATGCATACAAAACAGCCATAATAAATAAAATAAATTTGTAAAAATTTTAAAAGGAAAAATGAAATATATACACAGTGGAGTTTTACTTGGTCAAAAGAAGAAGAAAATTACGCTGTCTGTAGAAAAATTAATGTAGTTGGACATCATTGTGTTGAGTGAAATAACTCACCGTCCCCCCAAAGATAAATGTCGAATGTCTTCTTTCAAGTGTGGAAACTGAAGTGACGAGAACATGAAACCAAAAGGCAGACTTCAAAGCAGCTGACAAAGGGGAAGAGGAAAAGGGGGTAGAAGTAAGAATGGAGAATAGAGAGGGTTAATTTAGAACAAAATACATTATATGCATGTATGTAAACATGCTAATGAAAGCCCTTTGTACAACTGAAACATGCTTACAAATACAAACAAAATTAGTCTCTTTTTGTTTAACTCATTTCCTAAGCTCCTCTAACTGCACCCTGTTTTAATGAGAGCCCTATTTCCATCCCAGGGTTAAGTGTTCCAAGAACAATTAAGTCCTATGTAGCGTTCAGTCAGCACGGATTGGCCTCACCCTGCCTCTGCCCCCTCAGCTCTGGACTCTGCGCCTCGAGCATTCTGCTCTCTGAAAGCCACCCTCCCCCGTGCTCAGGACAGCACCTTGCTCTCTCTCCACTCCACTCACACACGGAGCTGGTGTCAGGAGCTTAGCTAGGTCTGACCATTCAACAGGATGAGTGGATCATGACTTCTTGGCTCCTACTCACTGCCCACCTTCCCGAGGAGGAAGCCACTGGCTTGCTGCAAGTGCTTTGTCTACTCAAGGCTTTTACTACAGCAAGCTAAAAATATACATATCATCATTTGTCTACAGTGAATCCTAAGTCCAGCTAAGAAGCAGCCCTGGGAACAGTTAGCTGTGTATTTCTGTGAAGTTACTACAAAGAAAAAGATGTCAGGTCCTTATTCAAGAAGCAGCAGAGAGGTTGGGGAGACGGGTCTGTCAGCAAGCATGAGACCCTGAGGTTTATCACCTGCATGTATGTAAAATAAACTTGGTGTGATAGCGTCAGCCTATGCCTAGGCATCAAGGAGGCAGAGATGGGAGGATGCCTAGGGTTTACTGGCCAGCCAGTCCAACCAAATCCACAGCCACAGATTCAGTGACACATCCTGCTTCAAAGGCAAAGATGGAAAGCAGCTGAGGACAACCTGACAGCGACCTCTGTCTTCTTTCTCTGACTCTCTCTCTCACTCTCTCTCTCTCTCTCTCTCTCACACACACACACACATTCACATGCGCACACATAGATCTGCAGGCGTGTATGCACACACACAAATACACGAAAAAGCAAACCTAAAGGTGCTGAGATATAAAGGTTTTTTTCTTTAAAAATATTGTACAGCTCATAAAGAATGATGGGGTGGTAGCGACTTATATATAGACTTATAGAATTATAACAACATGCACTATCATAATTGTGCATAACACAGTAACTAATACTTTATTAATGAGACATTGTCATCCTAAGTTTTTCTGTCTTGCTTTTCTGGAAATTCAGTTATTAAATGATTGAAATTTAGAATGACTTCATTTCCTTTTATAATGCAAAAGAGCATTTTCATTAGCTACTTAATATAATTACAGAATAAAGTACATTTTGATCCACACATGAAGTATGTATTGGTCAAATCAAAATGATCAATGTTTGCATCTCATCATCACTGCAACTTATATTCATCAGAAAGGTAATGGGTGATCATCAACTACAGGTGCCCACCACACTGTACAACACCAGAACTTATCACCTGCCCTCCCTCCAGCTCCCTCCCTTCACATCCTTTCAGATACTAGTAGCCACTGCTCTAGTCCTTCAGACTGATTGTAGTGATGTTTTGTTTGTAATCTAACAAATGAAGCTTGCCTGAAGATCAGAGTGTAGAGCTAAGCCACTGGTTAGCCATAGAGGCCAGGCAGTGGTGGCACACACCTTTAACCCCAGCACTGAGGAGACAGAGGCTGTGAGTTCAAGGCCACCCTGGGCTGCAGGAAACTGAATCTGCCTAAAAGAGAAACAGAGCTCACACAAAGATGATCCCAGCACTTGGGATCACATGCCTTTAATCCCAGCACTAGGAAGGTAGAGGCAGAAATGATATGGCTTGGCAGAGAGAGGGATAAAAGGCGGGAGGAGACAGGAGCTCAGATGCAGTCTGAGGATTCAGTCTGTGCATGCAGTCTGAGGTTTCTTAGAGACAGCATTCGGTCTGAGGATTTGTAGAGACAGGACTGCCCCTTCAGTATGAGCATTGGTAGAGGTCAGAACTCTCTCATGGTTGCCTGCTCTGCTTCTCTGATCTTTCAGCATTAACCCCCGTGTCTGACTCAAGGTTTTTATTAGAATTTGTGCTACAACCAATTGTTAGAGCTCCTGCCTATGAGTAAGAGCATGTAATGTTTGTCCTTCTGTGTCTGACTTTTCATTTAACACAACATCCTCCACTTCCATCTGTTTGGTGCAAATAGTAGAATACCATTTTTGTACTTGAATAATATTCCATTGTGTATATCCCTTGTTTATTCACTCGCCCACTGAGGGCAGCTTGGTTAATTCTAAGGCTTCCCTGCCAGGAATTGTGCAGCATATAAACATAGCCATACTGGTGTCTCTTTAATGTGCTAGTGTAAGTTCCTTTGGCTATAAACCAGAAGTGGGATCGCCAGATCATACAATAGATCTATTTTTAAGTTTTGATGAATCTCTATATCATCCTCCATAAGTGCTAGATTAATTTACATTCCCATCAATGGTTCATAAGATTCCCTATATTCTGGGGGCTGGTAAGATGGCTTAGTAAATAAAGGTACTTGTCGCCAAACCTGATGACCTGAGTTCAATCCCAGGACCCACATGATGGGAGAAGAAAACTCATTTCTGCAAGTTGCCCTCTGTCGTATACATGTCCACCGTTGCACATCACATGTGCATGCACATATCCACACACAAATAAATAAATATGGCTTCTTAAAAAGATACCCTATTCTCCACATCCTTTATCTTTAGCATTTCTCTGTTGCAAGCAGCCATTCTAACTAGTATAAGAAAATCTCTCACTGTGCTTTGATTTGCGGTTCCCCAATGGCTAATAGGACAGAGCAATTTCCCATAAATTTGAACACCTTCATTTTCGGTTGACACAATGGTGAGCAACAACTCCACCTTGGCAAGTGAAAGATCAGAAAGGATCCTGGGTACTAAGTGTTTGTCTTCTTATGTTATTGTTTCTAAGTTGTCAAGACTATTCTATAAATTATGACATTAGGATACATATCTGATAAATTACCTTAAGATATAGCTTTCAGCCTACCTAGCACAGACCACCTTTATAAAAGCAATTTTTCTAAAGAAGTGCTTAATTCTTCATGCAATTCAGTTTTGAGTAAATCTGGATTTATGCTTAAAAGCAAATTCTTAGGATGACATTTTAATGTCTCTTTTGCAATTCCCTGTGACTTGTGGAGGATGTACAGGAAACTGAGAATGGAGCCATAATTCAGAGCATCCCAAGGCATCAGACACCTGTATCTCCAGCTATAAAGAAGAGCCTCTCTAAATTCTTCTCATTAATAGTCAGATCATCCAGAGCATAATATAAAAATAATGTATTCAGGCTGGCACTGGGGAGGTGGAGGCAAGAGGATCTTGGACTTGCAGGGTAGCCAGTCTAGATGAACTAACAAGCTCCATGCTTGGGTGACAGACCCCGTCTCAAAAAATAAAAATAAAACATGGAGAACAGTAAAGAAAGGTATGAAACGTTGACCTCTGGCCTCTACATGCCTGAGGAGTGGCAATGATTTATCCTTGAACTTCCACTTTATACTTAAGGCTCACAGGACAGTGGGACACGCCTGCAAGCTGAAGGGATGTGTGCCAAAGGCTCCTGTGAAGTCATCTCTCTAGCCCACGCCTGGCTTTCTCATGTGGGTACTGGGGATAGAACTTGGTCTTCATGTTTATACAGCAAGCACTTTACCAACTGATCCATTTCCCCAGCCCCAAAAATCACTAAAATTTTCAAGAAGATGAAAGTGGAGCATGAAACCGAACACCTGACTCCTTCTGAAAGACGAGCCCCATGTGCCGTGCTGTCTCATCCCCACCAGTCCAGCCCTGCCTGAGGCATCACCCTGAACATTACAGTTCGTCCTGGCCGGAGCCCTCTGCCATCCTACAGTTTCCATCCTACAGAGCTACCATGTCAGCCCACGCTGCAGAGCTGCGCTCCTGCGCAGCTTCACCTCCCCTGACTGTATCAAGCAGGTTCCCCTGCTGATTTCTGCAGGTCAGCCTTGACTTCTAATGCATGCCCTGCCTGAAAGGGTTCCTGCCGTACTTTCAAACATCTCCTTCTGACGGGCCCATCCTTGTATCTGCCACAAGCTCTGTTGCCTGACTTTGTTGAGTTCCAACTTGATGTTTTCCAACAGCAAGAAGTTTGGGTTTAAAAATAAAAGGGACTCATAGTTGTGATAAGAATTAGCCAGCAGCACTGACTAATGGAGGTGTGTGTGGATGAATGACTAAGCAGAGAGTGGGCCAAGTCGCTATTATAAGAGAAAGTTCACTGCGATAGCAAGCAAAGCACCCTGCTTCTCTGGCCCTGGTCCTGATCCAGCGCTCACTGCTCTCCATTTTCCTGGAAATGTCAAATTATAAATAAGAACCTTGATACGTCCCTTTAAAATAAATGTGCCTTGAGAAGATGGCAGCTACCCTCTTCAACACCCAGTCGATGTCAAACCCAGTGCAGGGCATGTCCCCAAAAAGCATTTACTCCCATGGTAATCCTGTATGCCATCAGAGCCCCTCCCCAAAAAGATATAGGCCAAAACATTCAGAAAGCCTGGGTCACAATGACCCAAGATGGCTCTAGGCCTGCTGATAAGATAGCTTACGGTGTGTGGTCACAACCAAAGTGTCAGGTTATGTGAGGTCATCAAGTCTCACCGGAACAACCTAGAGGTGCAAGCTGTCCTGCCAGCAGGGTGAATGGCTCAGGAGACTTTCCATAGCCGTATAAGAGAATGAATAAATGTCAGCAAACAGCTGGGGGCCCCTAAGCTAGAGGGTTATGTATGGTTCACGTGGTAGCCATAGCAGCTAATGTGGGCAGGCTGCCACCAGCTAAGGGAACCAGGGTAGACATTCCCTTGAGAGTAGCTTTACAACTAAGGAAGCCAGGACTCGAGAAGGTTAATAGGGTTCCTCAAGGTAATATGGTGGAGCTGCATCCCAACCTGAGCCGAGTGCAGGGGCTCCCACCCTTAGCTGGTTATGACACAGGAGCAAAGGTTTCGTTTTGTTGACCTCCTTCCCCCCATCAGCTCATCGCATGGTAACCATGAGAACATAACTTCGAAGTGATCCATTCAACTAAGCTGAACTGGCTACTTGAAAATCTCTGATACTCTTTGAGTTTAGAAAAAGAAAAAAAAATATCTTTGAATCCAAGTAGCCAACTGGTAAATATGTAAGAACAGGCCAGCTTTTTGCCCTGTGTTCCAGCAAATTGCTACTCTTTTTCTTGTGCATCAGTTTCCAGACTATCATCTCTCCTGCAGTCCCTTTTTCTAGCCCAGGACTTCTTAAACATTTATTCTATCACAAGCATTTTAATCCTACAATATTTTATGACCCCAGACATGTGGGTATGTAAAAGAGATACACAATTTAAACCTGAGTTTCAGTTCCCAGCACCTACACTGAGCCACTCACAGCCATTTGGAACTCGCCCTCTCCCAGGTTCCACAGGCATACACACACACACTGCACACACACACACACACACACACACACACACACACACACACACACACACACTTAAAAGTAAATCTTAAAAAAGAGAAAAGAAAAGGAAAAGTTAAATCTTAACTATTGATATCATTCCCATACTCCAGTGGACAGTCTCCTACCCGTGCACACATGGACAGCATTAACTAACTGGATTTAGCAGGTATTTTTTTAAGACATTAAATTGGGAGGGGGAAATGGTAAGGGGGATAAGTAGGGAGCTGGGGGGGAGAGATAAAATAGATCATATTTCATTGTATGCTTGTATGAAATTTCAAGAATAAAGAAAATATTCATAGAATAATAAATAATATTAATAAAAATATTAGTAAAATGGACATTTTACTAAATGAATAATGAAAGAAGCAAAAAAAAATAATGAAATCCTGGCTGGATCTCTGATACTGCAGAAAGAGAGCATTAAGTTGTAATGATTTCCTATAACACGCAAATCACAACAGCTCAAATAGTTTTTAAAATCATTCTAAATAAAATACACAGCAACGCAAAGGCAAAATAATTTAATACTTCTGAGGAAAGAGAGTGGGAAACCATTAAGAGTCCTTGTTTCTCATCGTTAAACCACTGTGTTTCTATGAGAGCAGAGAACTCTTTATGTACAGTCAAAGCACTACAGTTCTTTGCGTGAAGAGTCTGGAGTCAGAGCCAAGCCATCTCCGGCCAGCCTCACTGGTGGTGAGCGGCCTGACGGCGTGTGCCATGCAAAGCGCGTGTGCTGTGTGTTCAAGCCACAGTGCATGAACACATGGACACTGCCCAAACACCACAGCTTCTTCACACTCTGGGTTTGGAACTGATATTTTAATTCAAAAAAAAGCTGCTGTGTCTTCAGAAATCTTTTACTGGTGCCAATTTTCCACAAGCCCCACATTCAGTTACACAGCCCCGTGTGGGTTTAGGAAGCTGGGTTTGTCCTGTTCCAGAAGTAATGGATTCCATTGATTCTGTGGGTGAGGACTTTGAGCAATTAGGAGCAACCAGGCCTTGCCAAGGATGAAAAATAAATGAGTTCGTCAAAATACCAACATCATTCCTCACAAAGCTAGAGAAAGCCATCCTTAAGCTCTTATGGAGGTACCAAGGGCCTAGAATTGCCAAAGCAACCCCAAAGGAAAAAACAGTGCTGGAGGCATCGCAATAGCAGACTTAAACTAGGCTCTAATGTGGTGAACATCTTTAATCCCAGCACTTGGGAGGCAGAGGCCGGTGGATCTCTGTGAGTTCAAGGCCAGCCTGATCTACAGAGCAAATTTCTAGAGCCAAGACTACCCAGAAACCCTGACTCAAAAAAACAAAACAAAACAAAAGAATAATAATCCAATCAATAAATGAACGAACCTCAGCAGGCACTTCTCAACAGAAATACAAGTGATCAATAAATACATGAAAAATAATGTTCAAAATCTTTAGCCACTGGAGAAATGTAAATCAAAGCTACATGGAGATTCCATCCACCTAAACCAGAACCACTACCATAAGGAGCTGTTGGCGAAGATTACACAGGCACTGCCGAAATACATCTGTGCTTACACAACACCGGTCTCAGCAGCCACACTATGGAATCGGTCTAAGTGCTCATTAACAGATGAATGGCTAAGAAAATATGCTATTTATAAAAAAAAATGGTGTATCATTCAGGCCTAAGAAAAAGGGCAGGAGAATCGAGAGTTCAAGGTCATAATCATGAATGCATTAGAGACCATCCTGGGTCTCCAATGGAAATCCTCTTAAACAATCGTGTTACCTCCTCCTGTCGTGTTGGTAATGAACCTGTGTCGGTTGTAACAGCAAGGAGGGCAGGACTGCCTCTGCTAAGCCTCATTCTAGTAATATGGTGTGGAATTTTGTCAAACATCATTGTCAAGACTTAGAAACCTGATTATTTGGGGGAGGGGCACATGTCATCGCAGCCCCTTCATTCTCTGTGATTCTTTCAAGTTTGCAGTGACCTTTCTGTGATCGCATCTACAATTTCCCCCAGCACCCTTGGAAAAAATCCACCAGGGTTTGAACTCATCTAGCGCCTCTCTGCCCGGCTGCCTCTCATCCGTTAGATTTCAATTCCCTCTTAATCGTGGTGGTTGTACCCTTTCCAGCTCTAAGGTTATTCTGTCTGATAGACAGCACAGAGGCAAACAGGACTGCCCTCCATTGCTATTAACCGTTATCCCGTCTGCCCCAAGCAAGGTGCCTATCATCGAATCCTCGCCGAGGCTTGTTCCCTCAAAAACGACCTCGACCCAAGTTTCTTTCTTCCTTTTTTGGTTCAAAACGCTTTCTGCAAGCTGCAGCTCCTCTAGGATTTACACATTCCGATAGTATTTGGTGTGCCTGGGCCTCTCAGCTTTCCTTGCTGCTCAGATTGTCTTTACAGCTCTTGCCTTTAAACATTTATACCATAGGCTGGTGATGGGATGGCACAGCGTTTGGTGGGCATGCGCAAAGCCCTTGGTTCGATTCCCCAACACACTGTATACCAGAAATAGTGACACATGCCTGTAATCCCAGCATTTGTGATGAGAAGGCAAGAGGACCCAGGAGTTTAAAGTCACTTTGGCTACAGAGAGATAAAGGCTAATCTGGCCTACGGGAGACCCTGTCTAAGCCAATAAGTAAATGTCTGGGTTTGTTTGGTTTCTGGTGCTGTGAGAAAACACCGGTGGGATGTAACTTGAAGCCCAAAGATATTATCTGGCTTGCGGGTTAGCGCTTCCATAATCGTGAGAAACCAAGAAAGAAACCTGGGGGCAGGAACTGAAGCAGAGACCACCAAGGAACACTGCTCCCCATGGCTTCCTCGGTTGTCTTTTCTTTCCCTGCTCAGGAAGGGCACTGCCCACAGTGGACTTGGATTTCCCACACCAATCAATCACGAAAATGCCTCCAAAGGGCATTCGCATAGGCCAATTTGAAGGAGGCAGTCCCTCAGCTGAGGTTCTCTCTCCCCAGGTGACTCTCATATGTATCGAATTGACAAAAACTAACCAGAACACTGAATAAACAAGTAAACAAATAAGCAACTATCTACCTCTACCTAGACTCCCTCTGAGTGGTCGGTTTGCTCCTATGGGCATCTCCTGCCTCCATCCCGCACTTCGACTTCCTCATCCAGGTTCTTCATGCTCAATCTTTCTCAGAGGCCATATCACTTTATGTTAAAATATTAACATTTTCTTATTTCTTCTCCACATTGCTGGATATGAATATATAGCCATGTGTATTATTTTTGTCATATTTCATTATATTTCCTTCCTTAAATAACTGGACCCCTCCACTAAATGTTTTATTTGCTTGGTTTGGTTTCTAATGTCAGACTCTTTGTCCCTAGTTAACCTGGTGAACTGTTTTTTCTTTTTTGTCCTTGAATTCCTGTTTAAAGTCACCTCAATCACGTGGACATTGTCTTGCCAACATGCCCCTCCCCACCTCCAATGCATTCTTAATTGCTGCTAAGTGACCATGGATAAACATGGAGTTTCACACCCACATGAACAACCCTTGCAAACTCCCTTTGTGTCAGTCAGAGAACATCAGTGTCCTGCCTTTAATCTGCAAAACCACCCAGTTCCTACTTCTTGTCATTTTATGACAGCTAAATCAGAGGAATCTGCAGCATTCCACACAAACAACCCCAGGAACTCATCTGGCTTTCCAGGAACAGCCTAGTTGGTTCTTGTTTCTGTCTATTGTGTTTGATCCAAAACCACATTCTACTCTCTGCCACTGTCTACACAGCCAGAACCCTGCATGGATTGAATTCAATCTCCTCTGTTCTTATTCTACTGGCAAGAAGGAGCAAGCTAGGCATGCGCGTCTATTTCAAAGCCTAGTCCCAAGCTCTGATGTCAACTATAACAATACTCACTGGCTCTCCCCATGAAATCCTGTTTTCTCAGAGTTGAAGACACCAGAAGTCCAAGCCCAAAGATCATCACCCGATATTTATTATTTATTATTATAAGGTTCAAGATCTATACTGCCTATCCCTAGTTAAACGTTCTCAATTTCATATTTAAAAACCTATGAGCTTCACTTTCTTTCTTATTTTATTTTTATTTTATGAGTATTAGTATTTTGCCTGCATGTGTATATGTGCGAGGGTGTCAGGTCCCCTGGAACTGGAGTTACAGACAGTTGTAAGCTTCCACGTGGGTGCTGGGAATTGAACCCAGTCAGTGCTCTTAACTGTTGAGCCATCTCTCCATCCCGAGTTTTACTTTCTTAATAAGTAAATAGAACACAGTTAGTATTCTATAGATTTGGTGTGAAGATTAAATAAAAATAAACAAAGCCAGATGTGATGGTGCACACCTGTAATTTTAACCCTTGGGAGGTGGAAGCAGGAGAATTGGGAATTCAGTGTCAGCCTTGGCTATAGAGAGATTTCAAAGGCTGCCCAGACTAAATAAGACTGTAAAACAAAAACATACACACACACACACACAGTACTTAGATCCTGACATGTATGCATGCACATGCATACATTCATGTGCACGTGTACACATTTACACACCTGCAGAGTCAGTAAGTTGGGAGCTCCTATTATTCTTCAGACTGCCTAACAGGGAACACAGCACAGAATAGGTGTTCCATACACTTTATCGTTCTTTGATTGGTGATTTGTTTATGTCAACAGGTCTATGCTGTGTACCCTGCCCCCAAAGACCCAGCAGAGGAACAAATACGGGGCAAACGCCCCTCACTGGCTTTGCAACACTGGTGAGAACCGAGCGGCATTGACAGTTCTAAAACAGAGAACTGGGAGTGATGAGGAAATAGCGAAGCTCCTGCTAGTCACTGGTACTTGCTAGGGACAAAGAAGTCCCAAAATGGTCATCTTGTCACCCTTCCCAAACAACAGACTTGATCAGATGAGAGACTTGAGGAACAGATGCCGGAAAAGAGGGTCACTTGAGAAAGCGAGTGGCTGAGTCCTCAGCACGCTCCAGGGTTTTCCATCACTGAGAGTCTCGGAGTCTCAGCTGAGCCATCATTTCTCCAGCTCAAGGGCATTGCATCTAACTTAGGGACAGAAAGGACCATTAGCTTGTGGGCTGAAAGGAAAGCTCAGTGAACCCCATGCTTTGTTCTCTTCCGACTCGGAGGCCTCATTGGGAACCCATATTTCGTTGTTTCCTCCAATTTATGAGACAAGCCTTGGCCCTAAAATCAGTGAGAGTGAGAAATGAGTCCAGAGAGAAATATGTGGTTTAAATCCAACTGTTGAAACGGGAGGATTTGTGGGTAATTAGTTCATTTGCTCCAGGGGTTGGACTGGAAGGGCCCAGGATTAAAGCCCAGCTTTCACTATTTGTCCTGGAGCACCAATTCCCTCTCCCAAGTCCTAGTTAATTTAATGTCTATATTTTACTAAATCACTACCTAGTCCTCAGAGCCCTCTCTCCCATACTATTTGACACCTATGAATATTTTAAAGGAAAAGCAATAATAAGAAATTACACCTACGTTCTCCAGTCATACATACCTAGTCTTTTTTTTTTAACTCCCAAATATTTGGTCACATAATAAGATGTATTTATTGAAAATTTATCAACTGCCAGGCACTGTTTTAAGTAATTTATAAGCATAATCATTAATTCTCATATAAATCATCAATAACCTTGTTTAGCAGATGGGAAAACTAAGGGACAGGAAGCTACATAACTTGCCCAAGCTCATAGAATGGAGAGATCCAGAATTTGAGGACAGACTAACTAGCCAAGATTCCCAACCACCATACAGTGTACCCCGGGCATATTCCATGCCACTGTACCTCTGTGGCTTTGTTTATACTATTCCCTCTTCCTAAATTCTGTTCTCAGTTCTGATTGGTTGTTTAGGAAACTGCTAGTTGCGTTATCAATATGGCTCACCAGGTGCTTGCTTAAAAGCCGAGCAACCTGAGTTCAATTCCTGGGGTTCACATGGTAGCAGAAGCCTGACAGCCCCGAGTTGTCCTCTGACCGCTGTCTGTGCACCCACACACACATAAACACAAACAACTAAATAAAGTGATAACAATTTTAAATGTTTTTCAATGAAAAGGTTGCTATTCACCCTTCACAATCATAATACTTTTTGAGATGATAGCAAAATTAAATTATTTCTCCCCTCCCTTTCTTCTCTCTGTATACTCCACCACCCATATTCTTGCTAGCTTTCTTTCACATTCAAAGATTGTGAATTCTTTTCCTGACTCAACTAGAAAGTTAGATCTGGCCTCTCCATTGGCTCCCAAAGCATATTACTTAACGCAGCCATGTTTCTTCTGTTTGAGATTATGGTTCCTATATCTGTCTGTCTCCACTACATCATATGAGGCCAAAGACCCTCAGAGGTAACTCCAAAACGAAGCACGCATGCATGCATACACACACATATATATATACACACATACATACGCATACATACATACATGCATACATACATCAAGTTACTGCCATTCAAAAACAACACCTGTTGAAGGTAAATTAAAAAGCAGGATTTGGGGGCTGGGGAGATAGCTCATCTTGGTGAGTAAAATGATTGCTTCACAAGCATGAGACCTAAATTTCAATCTCTGGTAACACATCTGTAATCTCAGTGTTTCTGTGGTAAGATAAGAGGTGGAGACTGGAGAGTACCAGAGACTAAACCAGCCAGCCTGACATGCTGCAGTGAACAAATAAACCTGTCTCACACAAGGTAGAAGGTGAAAAGCAACATTCCAACATGTCTCTGATGGCCACGTGCTTATGGTGGTACACGTGCACACCCATTCTCACATACAAAAGTGTACTCAGGCACACACACACATAGACATACACACTCATCATACACTCACAGAAATAATAAATAAATAAGCTTGGGGGAGGAAAGAAACAGGTTTCAGTAGTAACTTGATTGAGTTTGGTGAACAAAGTTAACTATGTCTATCAAAGATTTGAACCATATAAGCTGGGTGTGGTGGTGCACACCTTTAGTTTCACCAGCCAAGTGGCCAAAGCAGGTGAATCTCTGTGAGTTCGAAGCCAGCCTGTTCTACTTCGTAAGTTCTAAGACAGCCAGGGCTACATAGAGAGAACTTATCTCAATAACAAAAAAAAAAAGAAAGAAAGAAAGAAACTTTGAATCTTATGTGAAATAGCTGGATCTAACTTCCAAAACACAGATTTTCCAAAAAAGGAAATAAGATCCTCATCCCTAGAGGCATTTGTACCTCACCTCTTTCTTGAGTATTACCTGAACTACTTCAAACGGCTCTTGTGTTGCTCCTGGTCTCTTGTTTTATCCCATCTAATTTATCTACCACAACATGACCAAGATGGCATTTAAACAGACACCACCCCCATCCATGATTTCACATTAGCTTTTGAATGTCCCTATATCCACCTGTACTTCACACAGCCAAATGCGACCATCACATTCTTTCGGTGCACGCAACCCCATTTCCCTAGCCAACGTGATGCAGTTTAAATATTTAAGTAATGTTGTGTTTCACCATCAGAGTGCGCTTTTGAAGAAAGATGCTGAAGTCATCCTACAGGCTCAAAGCAGAGGAATGTTAAACTCATTGGTTTTCCATGCTGACCAAGTTCCATTTGGCTGGAAGCAAATAAATCAATCGCATCATTTTTCACTTAATTAGCCTTGAAGCTGCTGGCTTGGGTTTTCTCACTGCCAAGCCAGCACAAGGCATGCCTTTGTCCCCGTCCCCCAGCCTCTGTTTGCTAATTAGTCAGTAGAGGGTACCACTCACAGTTAAAACTGAGACCTACAGGTACTTCCTCTGGGCTCCTTGAGCCCTCTACTCACATTGGCACCAGAAGTTTCTCTTATTTTCCTTCCTAGGGTATATCTGTAACCTCACTGGGCTACAAGTTCTGCAAAGGCACATACTATGCCCACTCATCATCTAGACTCATGTTTTGGCATAGAGCTGGTACTTGATTTTCCATTAGTGATGTCACCCCATGGAGGGGAAGTCATAAAAGCACACTTAGAGACTAAATCTAAACTTCTTCTCTCTAAATGACTAGCCAGAGGTCCTGCCAGCCAGCAGTCCAGTACAGTCCCTCCAACTTCCTTTTCTTTAGCTACGTATTCAAAAGTCTGTATGTGTCCAGCTGCTAAAAGTTAAAGCCAGTCTCCGGCAACTGACTGCCACCCTCTCCCTGGTCTATGTGGATAAGCTTACTATTGGGTTTTTGGAAATGGATTGACCAGCATAATGTCTTGCTAATATTACAGGCATTCTGAGAATCAGAAAAGAGTATGACATGGTGGGAAATATGATTATTCTTGAGTTAGGAGTCTTTGGGTGGTCCTAAACAGAACACAACCTGCTGCCTCTCCATGATTCCCTTCGCTCAGGAATCAGGAATCGGTAGCTCCGACTGTGCTGCTCATCTGAAGTAGACCTCTCCAGATATGCACTGGATCCCATCCCATCTGTGGTGTTCAATACTGACTGGCTCTAGAATCAACTTGGAGATTAGGAGCATGCCTTCCAAGGCTATCAACTGAGGAGAGCATCTGGGAATCCCTGTGGGAATTATCTAGATCCTAGGTTAATTGAGGTCAGAAGACCCACCCTAAATGTGGGTGACACAACACCATAGGCCGGGGCCTCAGACTTCAAAAACAGAAGACAGTGAGCTAAGCATAAGCCTCTGTGGCTCTCTTCTTCTTGACTGTAGGTAGGTGTAAGGTGAACAGCTGCCTTCTGCTCCTGCCGCTGGCCAGGCCTGCCCAACCATGATGAGGACTGTACCCTTGAGCTATGACCCGAAATAAGCCCTCCTTCCTTGAGTCACTTTTAACACATCTCCCCAGCAGTTCCCTAAGTGATTTCATGCATTCCTGTGGTTCTAAATACATGTAGTACTAATGGCTCCCAAGTTCATACATGTAGTATTCTCCACTGCCTCCTTTAAACGCTAGATTCATCCAATACTGAGCATCTCAAACTTTGTGACTGTTAGTAACTGACCTCAGCCAATTTGATCACACACAGTAGACTGTTTTGATAGGCAATAATAACTGCTATTATAGTAAATGGAGGTAAGATATCCTCTCATATTTCACCATAAGCTACTGTTAACCGTTACTGCAGTTGATTACCAGGTTGTTCATAAAAATCACTGGTGTGTGAAGTCCCTTTGTATATATGTTGCTTTTATTGGTTAATGAATAAAGAAGCTGCTTTAGCCTGTGATAGGACAGAATAGAGCTAGGTGGTATGGATCTTGTTTTATTGATATAAATTTAAAGTCAGTTTTGTTATATGTACATTTCAGCTCTTGATTAAGGTATTGTGTTTGTGCAGCTCATTTAAAAATGTAATGTATAATTAACAAATTCAGGTTAATAGAATGTCATCTATAATAGTCAAGCTTATAGTCATGTTAGTTAGGTTTTCTAGATGTACAAAGATATAATTCAGATGAATACATATTCTTCAAATCTTTCAAAGACTAACATAATATGTCATTTAAAATGTTTTAAGAACTTAGGATTTTTCATGACAATAAGACACATCTGCTCCTGGCAGCACCTATCTACTTCAAGAGGGTGATGGACATTGAAGAGGCTCCTCATAGTTTGCTAGCCATTTGGGCAAGAAACTACTCTTGGCTGGACTGCTTGATAGTATCCTGTATGAACTAGACATGCAGGACCCACAGAAAAAATGACTGCTGAACTTGCCTAAAGATGAGATGGTCCTTCAGGGTACCTGCTTCATGAAAGAACAAAGAGTCTGCTGGACATTCTGTGGGATACAGAAGAAAGTGACTGACAAACTGCCAATAGAGGTGGAACTGTCTTTGAAATTCCCTGCTTCGTGGAAAAGTCTGCCAGACACTATGTACCTGTAGGCTAAATATGGCTGCCCCAATATTACAGAAGAACTTTGGGTGACTGTCCAGGCAGTGAGATGTCTCTGTAAATTCTAAAGTTTTGGAAGTTGCTTACAATGTACTTCCTGTTTGCTTAGGTAATATTATATCTTTCTGGGGTCTTTGATGGAGTTGAAGAATAGATGGTTATAATTACAGTTTTTCTTATTATGATGAAAGATAAAGTAGATATAAATATTAAAACTATATTCTTGCTTAATAAATGTTTTGTTATATGTAATTTTACTACATTAAAGTTAAAACCTTCCTTTTTATTTGAACAGAAAAGGGAAAATGGCGTGGAAAGTCCTTCTGTATATATATTGCTTTGATTGGTTAATGAATAAAGAAGCTGCTTTGATCTGTGATAGGGATGAATAGAGCTAGGCAGGAAAACTAAGATAAATGCTGGAAGAAACTAGGCGGAGCCAATGAAGAGCCATGTAGCCACCACAGGAGACAGATGCCAAATGCTGGATGGAACCTTACCAATAGGCCACATCTGTAACATGTAGGGCCTGCTTGTTGGAGTTTCTGTCCTGCCCAGCTCCCACAGCTGGTAAGTCCCAAAGAAAATCACACAGAGATCTCCATAAGTTATAAACTGATTGGCCCATTAGCTCAACGTTCATATTAGCTCTTATAATAACTTATATTAGCCCATTATTCTTATCTATGTTAGCCACATGGCTCAGTACCTTTTTAAGCGGGGCAGGTCACATCTTCCTTCTTCGGTGTCTAGACAGGACTGCAGGAAGAGCTTCCTTCTTCCCAGAATACTCCTGTTCTCATTGCCCCACCTTTACTTCCTGTCTGGTTGTCCCGCCTATACTTCCTGCCTGGCTTCTGGCCAATCAGCATTTATTTAAAACATAATTGACAGAATAGAGAATTGTCTCACACCACACTACCACATGGTGATACACAGATTAATAGAAATGGGTTAATTTAAGATATAAGAGCTAGCTAGAAATATGCATAAGCTAATAGGCTAAGTAGTGTTTTAATTAATACAGTCTGTGTGTTATTTCAGGTCTGGGTGACTGGGCATGAATGAGCAATCTCTTACAGCAAATCACTGATGACACATGCATGTAATTAACTTAATAGTGTCACCCATGCAACAACTCCTGCTCCCAGTCTATATTCCATTGAAAGTATGTATACTGAGTGCTTGCGGGGAGGTGGGAGCAGGGGGACAGATATGTGAAGTAGACGCATTTAAGCAAAAACTTACATAGTTCCTAGTTCCTAGGATAAAACCTCAAGACAAAGGTCCCAAGATTGAGGTTCTCCTTCTTAAAAATGAAATGATAAGGGTAACCTGCAACAAGGCAGACTGGGCTAATTTAGCCTTCTTTGTCTTCCATACAGAGGAACGCCAGCTAAAATGTAACTGAAGAAAATATGAGTACACATAGCAAAATGGAAACACAGAGTCAAAGCAGGGCATCCATGAGAAGGACCACAGGTCCCTCCCCCAAGTGGAGTCAAGAGACTAAGACATGGAAACCTGAAACTATCACAAGGACAGGAGACAGATGAGACTTTATCCTCAGTCAAGACAGGAAAATGCAACCAAGATCTGCAAAATCTAAGATCCTGGGAGGCTCCTGAACAGAGAATAAGAAAATTCCCACATTGTCTCCATATCCTTGGTCTAGAGAAACCATCAGAAAGGCTATTTCTCTTATGGCACACGCCAAAGGAAAAGCCACTTAAACATTAAAATCTGAAGTAATTAGGTTGCAAAATCTAGGATGTGGGTTAGAGTACTTGACTGCAAATGTCAAAGGTTTGCAGGCAAATGAACTTTAAAATTCAGGATATGTGGGGCTGGAGAAATGGCTCAGTGGTTAATAACACTCTCTGGTCTTCCAGAAAACTCAAGTTTGGTTATCAACACCCAAGTCAGGCAATTCACAACTGCCTGTAACTCCATTTCCTGCATGGAAGCCAGCCCCCTCTGGCTGGCTTATAGCCACTGAAATAAAAGTAAATACACTTAAACAAAAATAAAGCATTTTTTAAATTAGAAAATATTTTATCTCTGATCCCAGAGAACCTAGACAACAATGAGGACGCTAAGAGAGACACACATAGATCTAATCTACACGGGAAGTAGAAAAAGACAGATCTCCTGAGTAAATTAGGAGCATGCGGACCTTGGAAGATGGTTTAAGGGGAGGGGAGAAGTAGGGAGGGGAGCAGAGAAAAATGTAGAGCTCGATAAAAATAATAAAAGAAAATATGTTATCTCTAACAACCAAAAACCTAGACAAAAGGGTAGGTTTCAAGTGACATGGTCAGTAGCTGGGTCATGTCACACTGTTTCGTTTATTCAAATAAGCTACAACCTTAATGGTTGGTGTGATTTAATTACCTACTTCTTTCCATAATTATGACACATTTTTCTTTCTCTAACAAAAAGGTTCAGAATTATTATTTTCTTATCAACTGTTCCTTTTATTACTCAATGATGATGCTCAGAGCTCTTGAGTGAAGCTTTTTTGTTTTGACATGTATTTTATCTCATTGTAATATTGCTAAACCAACTTTACATTAATAACTGCCCTTCCTTGTAGAACTTTTTCAATCCAATTGTTTTGAAACTTTTGTTGTCCTTACACTTAGGTATTTTGTAAGCAAGTCCTGTTTCCATGGTTAACAGGTGAGGTGGTGGTGGGGCTTGGGGTGGTTGTGTTCTGTTTTCCTTTGTTTCTTTTTGAGATAGGATTTTGCTGCATTGCTTAAGCTCACTTCAAACTTGAGAGTCTCCCCAGAACCCATTTTCACCCACCAAGTAGCTAGGATTGCATGTATGTTTGTGCAAGGATACCCTACTAAAATGTAAGCTTGACACGTGACAGGAGCCAGGATGCCTTGCTCACAGTTGAGTGCAATGAATACCAGAAAGAACATTAGTTGAGGGTTTAAGTGAATAAAATCATCCTCAAAGCTCAATCATTATGGAAGAATAAAAGACCCACAAGTGGAGGCTACCACTATTGAGTCATCTGGCAGAGATGCCCTTCCCAGACCACTCTACTCAAGCCTCCAGGACATAGTCAAGACCCTTTTGACACTTTCCCAGCCTCAGCACCTTGCACAGATGCACACACACACACACACACACACACACACACACACCTTGTAGCAGGAGGGGTGGCTTGTCATGGTTTCTGTCCTGCCCAGTTCCCACAGCAGGCAAGTCCCAAAGAAAATCACACAGAGAGTCTGCATTAGGTTATAACCTGATTGGCCCATTAGCTCAGACTTCTTATTAGCTCTTGTAGCTTATATTAACCCATTATTCTTATCTATGTTAGCCATATGGCTCAGTACCTTTTTCAGCTGGGCAGGTCACATCCTGCTTCTTCCATGGTCTGGGCAGGACTGGGGAGGAGCTTCCTTCCTCCCAGAATTCTCCTATTCTCATTGCCCCGCCTTTACTTCCTGTCTGGTTGCCCCACCTATACTTCCTGCCTGGCCAATCAGCGTTTATTTAAAACATGATTGACAGAATACAGACAATTCTCCCTCACCAACACCTGACGCCTGACTGAGCTACCTTTGCCCCTTGGGCAGAGTGGCACAAATATTTATAGTTCCTAAGTCAATTAACCAACAGCAGAGCCCCTTCCCCTGAAGAAACATTTCTGAGAAGAGCAAAAGGCAGCCATGACCGAACCTCTCCTTGGTGCCTAAATTTAGAAATTGGGCTGACTTGATCTGTGTTCCTAGACAATTCCAAATGAAGTAAGAAGTTATGATTTGATGACATGACAGAACTCTAGGTTTTGTACCAGGGAAGGTAATAAGAGGAATCCCAATACCCCTTCACACACACACCATCATCATCATTACCAACATCGCCAGCGCCAATATGCTTGGTTGCAACTGTGAGCAAACCTGTCTGGATTTGCCCTCAAGGGTCCCATACTGTCCAAGCAGCTGAGTAAACACCACCCTTGACAGAAGCCTGGACAAGTGCAAGCAAGATCTGACTGTTGCTTAGCATAGGGCTGGGGAAGAGATAAAAGGGCAGTGAGACATTGCCAACAATCTCCTGACTTCCTGAAATGTATGTTTTATTAAATCAAATAAATTATCCAACTAGCCTTCTTTAGTTTCAACAAGTTCTAAAATATCAGTCTGTAGGAAGGATGTATGCTCTTACACACATAACCACCAGGTCTAGCAAGGTTAAGAGTGAGCATAATCCTAACCTTGAAAGGTTAACTCTAGCAAGTTAACAGGCTTGACTGGTCTATTCTGCCCATTTCCAGGACTATCAGAGAAAAGTCTTCACCTATGGGTTTCAAAGCATTGTTTTTCATGCCAGACGAGTCCATTCAACTCACTCTATTCCCCACTCCTGATCAGGCTCTCCAGGTCTCACTCCTTCCTTGATACCCTCTCCAAATCTCTAACCCATCTATATAACATGAGGGCCTGGTTGGTTTCTGTCCTCCCACCAGGTTCCACAGTCATTAGGTCCCAAACAAAATCACACAGAGGTCTCCGGAAGATTATAAACTGATTGGCCATTAGCTCAGGCTAAGTATTAGTTCTTATAAGTTATATTATCCCATTATTCTTATCTATGTTAGCCACATGGCTCAGTACCTTTTTCAGCAGGGCAGGTCACATCCTGCTTCTTCCGTGGTCTGGGCAGGAGTCCCAGGAAGAGCTTCCTTCTTCCCAGAATTCTCCTGTTCTCCTCGCCCCGCCTCTACTTCCTGTCTGGTTGACCCACCTATATTCCTGCCTGGCCAATCAGCGTTTATTTAAAACATGATTGACAGAATACAGACAATTCTCCCGCACCACTTCCCCCTCTTTTTTTTTTTAAACAAAGGAAAATACCCATAGTCCATTTTTTTGGGAATGTGGGCATAGTATTCCAGGCTACTTCTGGCTGTTTGGGGGCACTGATAATCTTATGGGGACCTAAAGAAAATTTAGAGTTATGATCAAGTCCTGATTGGAGTATCCTGTGAAGCTTGATCATCACAGGCAGCATCTTGAATCTTTTCTGGATGTAGAACTCAGACATCCAGGCCATCTGTTCCTACCAGAGATTTCTCAGTGGTCTTCCTTTATCAAACCTGAGTTTTCTTAACTCAGAATGAATCCACAGCCTCTCATTTCCTGTGGAAACAAAAGCAAAATCTCTTCTCCAAAGTAACATACCTTTTGACTTCAATTTTGAAGTCAAGGTATTTTCAAAATACCTATCTTGGATTAATTCAGCAGCATTTATAAGCAAATATCTTTTAGCAGCTGTTGCTCCTTTCTCAGCATTCAAACAATTCAAAGAGAGCATAATAACATACAGTATCTAGATTCTCTGTGTGTTTTCTACCTTTATGTGGCTTTATTTTTAACTCTATTTCTTTTATTTTTAATTTTTGGCTTTTTGAGACAGGGTTTCTGTGTATCTTTGTCCTGGAACTCACTCTGTAGACCAGGCTTTCCTTGAACTCACAGAGATCCGCCTGTCTCTGCCTCCCCAGTGCTGGGATTAAAGGTGTGTGCTACCACACCTTGAAGTCACAGAGGTCAATCTACCCCTGCCACCCAAGTGTTGGGATTAAAGGTGTGTACCACCACACCCAACTACTCTCTTTCTTTCTTTTTTACTTTAAGAACTTTAACCTTTAGCCTGCATATATTTTTAACACACTGTAAACCATTTAGAGGTTTTCTTTGTCTTTGAATCTCTCTCTTTACTGTATATCTCTCTTTTTCTGACCACAGGAGTCTTTAATTTACCAAGCTATATGGGTAGGATAAAAG
Source organism: Ondatra zibethicus (assembly GCA_004026605.1). Taxonomy (NCBI): domain Eukaryota; kingdom Metazoa; phylum Chordata; class Mammalia; order Rodentia; family Cricetidae; genus Ondatra; species Ondatra zibethicus. The sequence goes on along the minus strand of PVIU01001080.1, from coordinate 34,146 downwards.
CCGTGGCTTTACAGCTGGATCCAGTCCATTCCTTAGCTTTCTGCAGTTCCAGCCTCATGGCAGAGGTACCAGCCAGAGCCATGTTTATTGCCACAACTCTATGGCATTTCAAGGTCCCTGCCAGCAAGCAAGCTGCAGTAGTGTGCTCAGAAACCACACTCAAATGCTCCATAGTCGGACCACCTGCCTGAAAGAGTCAGAGTTTGCCCTGGCAGGATGGCCCAGAAAGCTGGCATTTTAAAACAGTGCGGCTTTTTTACTGTTATGGCTGAAAACCAAAAAGCATGTGGTCAGCTTTTCATCAACACTAGATAAGTGTTTCATGGCAGGACCTCTTAAAAGAGCTGCAAGGTTTTACAGCTAAAGCTGAGTGAGGAAGCCTCTCTTAAATGAGAGCGCTTGCTTGCCTCTAGCAAGCAGAGCAGACCCGAGAAATTGCTGCTACCAAGAAAACATGCTTTACTCTATTCTTTCCCAAGCTTTCTTGGGCTTTCTGTGGATACAGTTATCCAGGTGGGCACCATTCTGTAACATGAGGGCCTGCTAGTTGGGGTTTCTGTCCCGCCCGGTCCCCCAGCCATTTAGTCCCAGAGAAAATCACACAGAGGTCTCCAGAAGATTATAAACTGATTGGCCATTAGCTCAGGCTAAGTATTAGTTCTTATAAGTTATATTATCCCATTATTCTTATCTATGTTAGCCACATGGCTCAGTACCTTTTTCAGTGGGGCAGGTCACATTCTGCTTCTTCCGTGGTCTAGGCAGGAGTCCCAGGAAGAGCTTCCTTCTTCCCAGAATTCTCCTGTTCTCCTCACCCCACCTCTACTTCCTGCCTGGTTGCCCCACCTATGCTTCCTGCCTGGCCAATCAGCGTTTATTTAAAACACAATTGACAGAATACAGACAATTCTCCTGCACCACAACTGTAAACCTCTAAACAAGCACTGAACTACTATGCCATATCCCAGCCCACTTCTCTGAACTTCTACAGGACCAGTTATAGAATGATGCTCTATCTTCATGCTGAACACACTTACATAGTCAGCAACAAAGCAGTGTGGTTCTATCTCACCCTTCCCACCATGGTGGTCTCTAGCCTGCCTTAAAACGTAAGCCAAAACACTGGTCTCCCTTAAAATAAAAAGTAATACTTAAACTCATGCTTTTCTGCTAGTCATATGACCAAATGGGTGTGTGCAAATCACATAACAACAATAGCAATAATAATATCCAATGTATATGAGCATTCACTGTAGAGCAGGTACTGTGCTAAGCATGCAGTATGCAGTAGCTAATTTATTTCAGTAACTCTGTGAACTAGGATTGAGGATGAGGAAATTGAACTTTAGCCCAAATTTGTGCTTTAAACCCATAAACTAATTCCATAATTATGTAAGCATTTATACAAATACATGTGTGTTTACACACAATCACCTATACACACTTTATATATGCATACATAAACATATATGCATGTATAATATTTTGAGACAGGATCTCACTCTGTTCCCGTCCTTGGTCTCAAATTCTTAAGACTCGAGTGATCCTCCCCACTCAGCATTCCATATGCTGGTACCATCCTAGGCATTTGCAACTCCATGTCCAGCTTATAAAAATTCTAAATAAGCTATTAGAAATCTTATCAATGATTTCCAAACAGATTCATAGAGTTCTAATCCTCAAAGGATTTTAGCACTCAGCTAATCCAACCCTCCTACTTAAAGATGAAGGAACCAAATACCAACGATGTGACATGACTTCCCCAAGACTAGATAGTTGCTAAGAAACAAAGGTAAGGCTACAGCTCTGAGGCTTTTACTCCTGGGGTATCTGTATGGCTCCTCGCCCTCTCAATGCCCCATTCTCAACCTCCCCTTCTTCCATACAAAGTGAACATCTTCACATTTCTTCTCTAGTAGACTTGGGTCAAGGTTCTCAGGTCTTGGGCTGTTAACATGTCCCATTTGGTTGAGCTAGGCTCTTATCAGCCCTCAGTCTTCTTTCCTTTTGTTCCTTCCCTGCCATCTCCTCTTTTGTACAGTCCCACTACTGCAGCAAGACTCCCGACACTAGATTGCACTGTCCTCTGCCAAGCAAAAAAAAAAAAAAAATGCAAATGCTTCTTGTGCTGTGGCAAATCAGACAATAATCTAGACTACAACATGGAGGGCGTAAGCAGGGCTGAAGCCAAATTACCCTCCATGTGTGACAAAGGAGATCTTACCCCTGCTTCCCTCTGGCCCTGCACAGCAGCCTCTACCTGTCCTGGGTAAGGAATTGAGAGCACTAACTAATTACATTGAAGACTCTAATCCACTCACAATCTAGTCAGACTCTCAGCTGTTGGTAGCAGGCAGCTTTCAAGATGCTTTGATCTCCTTAGTTGTCATTGCCCATGCTGCCCATGTTAGTCTTCCTGGAAGAAAGGCGACCAGATCTGGGTACTCATCAAACCAGGAGCTAGCAAAAGACCTGCACTCTAAACAGAGACAAAAGATTGGAGCAGCCCCAGAATGTCTCACTCGATGGGGAAACTTAATGTAGGTTCTTTAGAGAACAGTATGGTGGGTGAGAGATGGTTCAGTAAATAAAGCCAGGCAAGCATGGGGCCAGAGCCCACTTAAGGCCAGATTTAGTAGCAGGCATCTGTAACCCCAGAACTCTGATGAGGATTTAGGAGGCAGAGACTTCTGGGAAGTTTAAGGGCCAACTAACCTGGCATATGCACAAGCAAACAGGAGACTCTGTCTGAAGGTGGAAGGTGAAGACAGGCACTCCCATGTCCTCTGATCTTTACACATGACCTGTGGCACACATGTGCCCACACTTATAAACACAAATGCACACAGACACACATACATACACAAAGGGGTTTTTTTTTTTAAGAATTTGACAAGAGGAACAGACAGCTCTCTTCTGTCTGGCTAATAAGTATTTTTGCTTTGTTTGTAATCATTAACAAGGACAAAATGTTCCCCCATAAAAATAAATAAATAAGCCCAAATAACTCAGAAGTCAGTGTCTTTCTTTCTTCAGAGTTATCTGGGACACAGCTAAATTAATCTTCCCAGGCTCCAATCCATCCTTCAAAAGATAAATACATTTGTCTACCTAACAAATCCTGCTTAAACTCTCAATGTGTACACCACTGAAAAGTAAAGATGAACAAAGACTTGGCCCCTGGAAGTCCTACACAGAATGGACCATTTCAGGCTAGTATGAGAAATCGTAGGTATATGAAGAGTCTCAGAGGGGCATGCCACTGTTCCATACAAAAGCTCCTGAGCACTCCTATGTCTCCCTATTACATACATAATCCACAGTTCTCATCAATATTCCAGTTGTTTCCCTCCAGGCCTGTAATGGGAATTATCTTCCCTTCCCCTCCCTGTGTCCATATAACAAACTTTTTTTTTTTTTTTTTTTTGGTTTTTCGAGACAGGGTTTCGGAGCCTATCCTGGAACTAGCTCTTGTAGAGCAGGCTGGCCTCGAACTCACAGAGATCCGCCTGCCTCTGCCTCCCAAGTGCTGGGATTAAAGGCGTGCGCCACCACTGCCCAGCTTATATGACTAATCTTGACTGATAAGATCTGAGTCGAAGTGGCAAGCTGCCTTCGAATGGAAACTTGCAAGCACTGATGACTCCCTCTGGCCATAGCAGAATACAGTTTATTACAGTTCTAGGTGTTGAGGGCTCAATCAGCATGAGCACAGAGGGAGGAGACAGAAAAGCCACTGCCCTGGGATGGACAAGCCACCTGTGCTGCTTTCACCCCTATTACAGACTTGTGGGTTTACAGCACGCTGTGCCCATCCATATTCCTTAGGCTGGCACTCAAGGCCTTCCCATAAACCAGAGCACCTAGTCTTCTAGGCTTTTCTTTCATAATATTTACATAAATAATATCCTCTAGCTGAACTAGAGCCAGCATCACCTGGCAGGCAAGCCTTGCCCTCAAGCTGGTACCTTTGCCCATAGTGCCTTCCTCCAGACCAAACCTACCAGCCTTACAAAGTCCATCCCAGAAATAAATCCTACGTGTGAGGGTAACCGCCTTAAATGTATCTATCATAGACATTCTTCTTAAAGAATGACCTGGATATCTGGCTATTTGCTTAGCCGTATCCCTACCAAGGCTGTAGCTGGGTTTGGGGGTTCACTGGCCCTTCGATCCCACATCCAATATAATAGTTGAGGAATACCATTCTCACTGGCTGGAATACTCCCAAAAGTACTCACTTTCCATGAATCGTTTGTCTTATTTCTCTATAAAAAAATTATGGTGAATTCTTTCTCTCTCCCATTATGAATCTGAACCACTGCTAAATTCAACCTCCAGTTTTTATCCCAGGTTTCTATTTCTGGCTCGTTTTCTGAGCCCTCTTCCCTTTCTCTTCACCCACAGCCTCAATGCTGGCTGCTGGCATTCTTTCCGAAGTCACTTGTCACCAAGACACTAAACTGTGAAAGCTGCATGAGATATGCTTTTGAAGGGTTGAGGTGCAGGCATGAAGCAGTCAGCAAGCCTCCTTCCCCACCCCAGGAGCTCCCTTGTGCACAACCCCCCACCCACCCATGACACAGTCAGCCTCCACCACCCTGGAGATTGCTGCACACCTCCAAGTTGCTTAAGAACAGCTGAAGCCATAAATGATAAGTACCATAGCTCCCGTCTTACAGAGTTCTATGAGCCTAGAGACTGGCCCAAGTTATCCCTGGTATACAAGAGTCACTCAATAAATGGCTACCACTGTTGTTGCCATACAGCCAATCAGGTCACACACAACCACGCAAGGTCCCTAACATAGTACCCATAAGGATAGATGATCTTAGGGATCTACCAACTCTGTTTCCAAGACTTGTATTTTGCTGAGCCCACTGCCCCGCAGCATCCTTTCTACTGCCTGCTCCCGGTGACCTGGGTATCCTGTCTCAACATAGACCCGCACAGCAATCCCTTTCCTGGATCACCTACACTAACGGAAGATACCAGCGGCGTCTTTTGTTAAGTTGGTAGGGGAAAGAAGAAGAATACAAAGGTTCTCCCTGTGTGTACAAAACCCTGGCAGGTCCTGAGAATGCGTGCAGCAGCCTAGGCTTCTGATTCTGGCTGTTGGTAGAGATGCCAGAAATTCAGCTGCTAACAGCAGCAACCGGATGTCTCGCCTGCTCAGCCTCCCACATCTGCTCTTGGGCTCCAGGAGGGGGAAGGGAGGCCCAGCACAGAAGGCCTCAAAGCAGATGGCAGCTCCTCTCCCTGTAGATGGCTTCACTTGGGTAATTATGCCAGATGAGGAGGTAGGGAGGCCCCCTTGCCCGATGGTAATTATCCAGGATAAATAAACTGAGCCCAGCTTGGAGAACTGAGAGAAGATAAAAGATTAATACTGGTGGCTGCTGGTCACAGGATGCCTACTAAGAGAAACCCTTTTATCAGTCATTTTTGTTAGCTCTCCCCACAAGCCTATGAGGTGTGTGTTTTATGATCTCTATTTTACATTTAAAACAAACAAACAAACAAAAACTAACATTCAGAAAACATGAAAGCCATATACCAAGATTATGCAGGCAATAGGGGACAGTTCTGAATCGCAAAGCTTAGTATGATGTGGAGCCCTGGTCTTTTCTGGGGAGCCACACACCCAGGCTGCCACTACTGTTCAAACAATAAAGATCCCTTTAGCAGTACAAATCCCTGCCTCCTTAATCTATGACACACACTCTAATGGCTCTGAGCAGCTAAAGACAAACAAGACTCTGTTCCTAGCCACAGGGATTCACAGTCTAGAGGAGTAACAGTAAAAACACATCTCAACACCATTGTACAGCAACCCTTTTCAGAGAGGTGGAGAGGTGGTCACCTGGGTGCCCTGGGATGCCATTGTTGCTTCCTTCGTTTCCATTGATCCTAGGCCCTTAAAGAGCCATAGAGAGTGAAACAGTTTTGACAGAGATGAGAGAGAGAAGTAGGGGGGAGGAAGGAAGGGAAGGAGGAGGGGAGGGAAGAAGGGAAAACATAAATACTGTGTGAGAGCTCATCTCAGTTGTCAATTTGATGCAAACCAGAGCCACCTGGGAAATGGGACCGTGGGCATCCCTGTTGGGGGTTATCCTGAGAACGGTAGCACCATTCCCTGGGCTGGGTTCCTGAACTGTATAAAAAAGAGAACGTGGGAGGAGCACAGGTGTGGTGTTTTGAATGAGAGTGGCTCCCGTAGGCTTATATGTTTGCACACTCAGTCCCCAGCTGGGACAGATTAGGAGATGTAGCCTTGTTGGAGGAAGTGTGTCACTGGGTTTGAGATTTCCAAAGATTCATACCATTCCCAGTGTCTCTCTTTCTTTAACTCCTACTTGTGGATCAAGATGTGACCTCTCATTGTTCCTGCAGCCATGGCTTTTGCCACCATAATAGAGCCTAACCCTTGCAAGTCATAGCCCAATTAAATGTTTTGTTTCCTGGGTTGCCTTGGTTGTGGTGTTTTTTCACAGCAATAGAAGAGTAACTAAGACAAGAGGCGTTCGTCTCTCTCTGCTTCCTGATCGTGTGTGCTGTGTGGCCGCCTTCTTCAGGCTCACTGTCTTGACTTCCCTGCCATGGTGGACTGTACCTTGAACTGTGAGCTAAATAAACATGTTCTTCCCTGAGTCGTTTTGGCCAGGATCTGTTACCATGGCAACAGGAAATGAAACTAAGACACACAGGAAAGACAAGGAAAGGCCAACTATCCACATACCCTGGGCTTGGGTCTCTGAATTCAGGGTGGGGGAACCATTTCTCTGCCAAGTATGCATGGACTTTTCACTGCCACTATTACCCAAGCAACACAGTGCAATAACTGTCACATCATATTATATTATATTGGGCATCCTAAGTAATCTGGAGGTGCTTTAAGTATATAAAAGAAGTACTATACCATTTTATGTGAGAAACTTAAGCGCCTGTGGAGTTGGGTGTTTGTGGAGAATCCTGGAAGCCTTCCCTTGCAGGTAGATGACAAGGCATGACTATATCCACTTGTCAGACGGGGTCTCTCCTCTGGAGCTAAGAGCACACACCATGCAGTTTGTCACTCTGGGGAGTTTGTGACCGAGCTTCCATCCACAGCTCAGAGATAGATTCAGACACCTGCCCCTCTTGTTTACAGGAGACCCTGTGGTTTGCCAAACGTCTTCTCACTCTTAGTCTCCAATGTCATCAAGTCTCCCATTGCCAGTACCATCATCCTCTCTGAACAATAAAGAAGAGGTCACAGGACTAAGACCGGAAAGAGCAACTCCACTATCAGACTAGCTCCTTCAGTGGCTCAGTGTAACTTCCCAGGTTGGGACATAAAGCTTCCTGACACCCTCTATGGTCCCCTTTAGTTGTGAGAGGCCTGTGCTATGTGAACTCAGAGTCTCAGAGTCAGAAAAATGTGAGAAGATAACCAAATAATAATTTGAAATTGAACTGGACAAATGATGGGAAACAAAAAGAACAAAGACTATAATAAGCCAGTCTCACTGGTGGATCTATTTAGTACATTCCTATAATCATTAGGCAATGACTCTTTGGAGCAGAGAGCAAAAAAGACCAAGAGTCCATGCACTGGGCATGTATATTTAGGAAGAAGAAATAATCAGCACAAACAGAAATGTAAGAAGGTGGACCAGGGAGATACAGCGGTGGTAAAGTGTTTACCAGGGAAGTTTAAGTTTGGTCCTCAGCACCCACATTAATACCATGTGGCCATGATGGTGCACCTATGATCCCAGCACTCAGGATGTGGAGACAGAGGCTCACTAGAACAAACTGGAAAGCTCTGGGCTCAAGTGAGAGACCCTGTCTCAATATATAAGATGGAGCATAATCAAGGAAAGCATGTGACATCCACCTATGGCCTCTACACATATACACATACATCTGAATAAACACATACATGTATACCATACACATGTATGTGTGTTTGTGTATGTGTATGTGTGTGTGCAGGAGAGTATATGTGGGGGGGGCATTCGTGTGCAAGTGCACTTACCTGTGTGTATACATGTAGAGGACAGAGGACAATGTCAATTATCTTCCTCTATCTCTCCCCTTTATTTTTTAGACAGGGTCTCTCACTAAACCTGAAGATCCCTGCTTCAGCAAATTGGGCTGGCCAGGGAGTCTCTGGGGTCTGCCCATCTCTGCTCCCCAGAGCACTGGGCATAAAATAAGCAGAGGTGACATAACCTGATTTATGCTTTAGAAAGATGATCACGGCTGCTATGTAGAGTTCAGATTAGAAGAGTAGAAACAGGAGAGTATATTAAAATATTATGAATGAGGCGCAGCATATTAAAAAGTAACCTTCAATGATGAAGCAAGATTTACTCCATAAATATAAGATTAAGACAACACTATGAAATCCATGAGTCTATTTTGTCACAATTTCTAAATGACAAAAGCACATGGTTATCTCAATAGAGGTAGTATCGGCATTCAATAGAATTCAAATGCCTTCCAAATAAACAACATTTTAAATGTGAAAATAGACAGGTTGCTTCTCAACATGATAAAGAGGTCATGTTTCCCACTGATATTATTTTTGGCTGTCAAGGTTAGGAACTTATAACGAAGATGCCTGTTATTCCCATTATGCTTTACTGCTTTGCTTATGATGTTCTAGACAATCCACTAAGACAAGAAACATAAATAAGAAGCATCAATTTGAAGAGAAGATTGTCTTTTCTGATAAAGGGCTGGATTACTTTCTCCTGAGAATCTAACCTTTCATGTGAGCCTCCATGGTGTTGAAGATCTCCTCTTTGCCACTGTACAGGCCCTGAAGCCATTAGGGGAGGCACCTATCGGATGGACAGAGACAGTAACTTTGCTAGCTAGTAAGTTGGGAAGCTGCGCTGTGGAGGTGAGTTTGTACTTACAAAGCCTATGTTCTTATGGAGTGCTACCAAAATACAAAAAGATGAAGCCAAGAAGCTGCGGCCAACTTGCTTTCTTATGTCTCAGAGCTGTGGAAATCCCAGACCACATTGGGATGTAGGCAAAAACCTAGAGTTCATTAGCATTTCAATAGTCTTGGTCCTTGAGGGAGGTGATGCTGTGGGCAGCTTCTGTTGGAAGCTGCCTTTGGCCCCCCACCCCCAACCTTGGGTCATTCCCACTGGGAAGAGACCCCAGAGCCTCAGATGCCCTCCTGAAAACACACTAAACACCCTGTATTCCAGTGTTAGCCTTAGCCATACCCAGGAAATGTTTAAATTTCAAGAGAAGAAAATGTTTTACCCAGTTGAACCTACAATAATTTGAGCCATGTGAACAATATTTCAACAGTGGAAGGGACAGCTCTTCCTATATTTTCCTTGCTCTCTAACCTTCTGCCACATGTCACACATATTTCTCTTATACTAGAAGAAAGCCAGGACATTGCTACATGTCCCTGGAACCATGCTGACCCTCACCAGAATGTATTGCTGCTTCACTAAGGTGAGAAGAAGAAAAAAAATGGGACCCTCAAGTCATGACTTCCCATCTGACTGACACTAGGGAATGCTGCATTCATTATCTTGAAACAAAAGCATGTTGACTTTTGAAGCATCAGGTGCCTGGCGAGACCATGAGCTTCCTCTTCCCCTTTTGGATAGCAACATCATAATAAATACCTCTCTTCCCTCTTTCAGATGAAACCCTTAACTCAAGGAATGGAGTTGACTGGCATCTCTCTATATTTTCCTCATTACTCTTGAAATGCAGGATCTTGGGCAACGGGCAACTCATCAGCTGTCTCATGCCCAGTGAAATCAAAGCTAGCAAGCCCAAACTGGCCTCTCTCCAGTTGCCAGTCACTTTGAAATTTCTCACTTCCCTGCAGAAGTTTTCTTCCATCCCACGCTCAAAGCATAATGTCCTTCTTGCAGGCAGCCTATGTGCCCTGGTCTTGCTCCCGTCTCAGCCCTCCACTGCTGAGTAGGTGTGAAGGTTCGATATGGGATGGTAGGAGAGGGAAGCATGGGGGAGCTCAAGGATGGAAGGGGAAGGAGGAACACTTGAAGAGGGACCAAGAGAATGTTGCAAGAGACTGTGCCTCACCGAGTGGGTACTCAGGGTAGTTCTATCCTGGTGCCTGAAGCACCTTGAGGGTCAAGATTTTCCCATTTGTCTCAATTTATATTCCAGGCACACATCTAGCCATTGTGGAACATGGTATCCTCTTGCCTATTACCTTAGGACGTCTGCCCTTCCAGAGACCTCTGTTTCCTGCTTCCTGAGTTTGCCAATCACCTTGTAAGGATGGCCAGGACCTCGGACAGCAACCCCTTGCCTCCCAAGCCTTTCAGAGCTTTTCAACAATCCTTCAATCTGCCTCTTCCATATCTCAGCCAAACCAACAATAAACACTGGCTTTTAAAACAAAATTTGGGGCTATCTAATGCACAGGAAGGAATGGGTGTTCTACAAAACGGCACAGCTCTTTAAACATAGCTCCCGCATCCCCCACAAGTTGCCCTGTTTATCATTTATGACACTGTTTATTAGCAGCAGAGCAGTAAATGGTGAGTGAACATCTGAACACAGGGCTATAAAATTCCATAAATCACAACTCAGCGCAGGCAGCTACAGGCACTGGGACCACCCCTTGAGTCATGACTCTGGAAATATGGCTGGCCTCCATCTGCGTGTAGTTGCTTATCTTTGATGCTAGAGAGGGCTTTCTGCTGGGAGAATCACTCTTTTCTGTATACTTGTTTAGAGTGCCTATTATGTGTCAGGTGCTGAATTCGGGGCCAAGCCTGAAATAACTCCAGTCATCAAGGAGCTCACAATCAATAAGCTAAAGGCAAGGAGCTGCCCCCACAGGCTTTGCTTTCTGAGGGTCCTGGTGATGCCACCACCATGGTCCTAAGCTCATATTTTGGCATGGTTGGAGATGTGGCTTGGTTAGTAGCATGTTCACCTACCATGCGTGAGACCCTAGGCTCAATACTCAGCACAAATAAACCAAGCCCAGTGCATAAACCTCTAATCCTAGCACTCGGGAGGAAGAAGCTGAAGGATTAGAAGTTCAAGGTCAACCTCAGCTGTATAGGGAGTTTGAGGCCAGTCCGGGATACATAAGACTGTCTCCAAGACAAGAAGAAAAAAACTTTTAAAGCCCATGTCATATTTTGATGGAGGAGTGCGCATGCATTTTGCAGTACTGAGTACTGAGCTAGATAAGTGCTTTCCCTCAGATCTATACTCCCAGCCCAGCTTTGTTTTGTTTGCCTTTTCCACCCCCATCCCCCAGTTCTGGGAGTTCATAGTTCATGTAAAGGACCTGTCAGGTCCAAAGGAACTCCATATCCCCAAATTCTGGCAGTTAGACAAAAATCCAGCATTCCTCAGGAACTTGTGAAGCGGGTTCCCCTCTGCCCAAGGAGCCTTTTCCCTTACTACAAGCAGAAGGGATAAATGACCGGCTGTGGTGCCCATTAGCACACTAAGGTGCATGCTGTCCTCCAGGCTCCCTCCATATCACAGGTACCTGCTACACATCTCAGAGTCCTTCTCACCTCCTCCCCTACCCTGAACTTCCCTAATGCACAGGTTTCTTTCCCCCCAGGCTACTCATTTCTCCTTATAATTCTGCTATTTCAGCCATATTCTCTCTCTCCTTTTGCCAAACTCTCTTTATCTTCATCTCTCTCACTTCCCATCCATTTTCAGCTTACTATTTTCTCTTTCTGATCTGGACTCTTTTCAGATGCCTCCGGCTGTTCTCTCCCTCACATAAACAGTAAAAAGAATCTTCTCTTAACTATACCAGGGAGCAGTCATGTCATCAGCTAAACAAGACCCAGTGTGCACACATTCCAAAATGAGCTTGGTCATGGGGTGCTGTCTGGTGTTACTCCTGGCACTTCTGGATTCTTGGGGGTCATAAGGAACAAAGGCTTGGTGCTGGGGCAGGGCAGCGGGGGGAGTCATTGCGTCTTGGAATTGGCAGAGACCACATCATCATAGCAGTTGACTTGCAAAGCTAGCTGGACCTGCTGCTGCAGCTGCTTCCAATCTCCCCTTTGTTCCAAGTCACAGGGTGGCAGAGGACCTCATATGTCACTGGTGAGACATGCTGCATCACATCTCCCATTATACCCTTCAAACTCATGTGCAAGCACACACACACACACACACACACACACACACACTGATTAGCCCACTGGGCCTCTGTTGCACCTGGCAAAGAAGTTCACTGTCACCTGAGATAAAGGATCTGCCTTCACAAGCCGCTGCCCAGGGTAACCAGGTAACACAAGCTGGAAGCACAATGGAGGTAGAGCTCTGTGGATGAGAACTCTTGCTGATCAGAACAGAAAGACAAGGAGACAGTGATCCATCCTTCTCCTTCTTCTGAGCACATTTACTAGATAGCATTTCTGTAAAACCTCTTGGAGATTCCCCACATTTTGGAAAAATGGCTATTCTTTTTCATTATAACACAGTACTCAGCACCACATAGCTTGAGCTTGTTGCTGTCATTTAAGAAAGAAAGGATTTTGCTTGACAAAGATTTGAGAGTGCAATCCATTGTGGTGTGAGAAGCGTGGAGGCAGGAGCATGAGGCAATTGCTCCCATTTCATCTACAGTTGGGAAGCAGAGAGATGGGTGCAGGGGCTCCCTTGTGTTTGTTCTCCTGCCTCAGTTCCCTGTCTCTGAATACTCACAGCCCTGGGGTCCAGTCCTGCATTCCAAGAGAGCATAGACTCATTAATTTGGCCTCAGGCTCCATGTCTAAGGGAATGCAGAGCAAGGCAGCTCACTGTAAACAACCTCCTTCCAAGCTTGTCGCCATCCAGCCCCACTGCCTTCACAAGGCTTCAGGCTTTGCCTCAGAACCAGCTTCCAGCCACAGGGAGGAAGGGAAAAAAACCCAAGATAACTTTTCAAAGGCAGCACGATGGCTGGTAACACTTCATCAGTGTCTCCTAAGTTTCCAGGCATTCCCTTTCACCGCCAGTGTTGGCCAGGTCTGGACATCACACTCAGTCCCTGCTGCTGAAAGGATGAAGCATTACCCAGAGACCCTTGGGACCTAACAAGTGATGGTTTTCCTCCTTCCCACTTCAGGGCATCACCACCACCACCACCCCATTCCTTCTTAGTCTTCTTCATCTTCACATCATTTTTCTCTTATGACAAGCAGCGCACGGAGAAGAAAATGCCGATTCTGCAGCTTGCTGCAGGAGTACACTTATAATCTTTCTCCAGGTCTCTCTGTCTCTGCCTCTGTGTGTGCATGTTTCCTTCCCCCCTTCCGCTCCCTGCGCACGCGTGCGTGTGTGTGAGACTCCTCTCTCTCTATCTCTCCCTCTCAATTATTTCTGGCTATGGAGAGGGTACTCTGAGTAACAAACATCTCCATGCAGCTGTTTTTCCTAAACCAGATGCATGTAGCACCTGGCCCCTGGGTGACTGGGGGAAAGCAGCTTCTTGTCACACATCTCTGTGTACTTCACCAGTCCAGAGAATCGCTGGAGATTGAGAAACATGTCTGGAGGCTGGCATGGGGGTTTCCTCCCCCATAACAAAGTGTGTGGGGTGAGATTCTGCACCCTCCCCTTCCTGGACACACCCTCTAGGATTCATCTCCGCATGAGGTGGGAATACACTCCTTCGCATCTGGTAATATTTTGTTAATTTACATACAATTACAGCATGCCATTCCCATGGCCAAAAGAAACCGTGGATGTCTCTTTTCTGGCAGCTAAATGAGTTCAGGGCCTCTTCAAGTCTCAGACAAGCTCGCCTGACTGCTTTCTGAGTTCTATTACATACTATACAGGGTGGCAAAATCAAGCATCCCTCCTCTGCAATCCGAAGCAGCCTCTGATTGCCCTTCCTTTATAATGTTAAGCATGCCGCCCCTTCCTCTGCGGCTCCCCACCTGCACTTTTAGGGTGCCTCACTAAATTCCACATTTTCCCTCATATTACAGTTACTGATCGTGTTGTCTTCTCGGGTGTGTTAAAAGTTTCTGGAGGGTGGAGAGGCAGAAAAATCCACTTTGTCACTGGTAGTATCTTGTACATCTTAGGTACTCAAAAACGTTCCCTTGAATAAATGTTGCCTCAAAAAAGAACAAGAAGAGAGAGTGAAATTCTGTCTAAAAATAAAAAATAAAAAAGGAGAGAACAAAATAGCATGCCTCTCATTTCTCTTGGGTATCAGACAGCACCCGAGGAAACCTGAATCTACTCATCTTTTGTGAGTTTCCCATGAAGCCCTGAGCTTACTTCTCCATCTAAGTCCCAGCCAGTCAGTATCATGTTCTTGGAACTGACTGATCAATGCCCAAGGGATTAAACAAACTCCATTTCAGACCCACCTCTTTTCCTGCTAATTGTCTTCAATGCCCCCTGAAGGGAATTTGCTCAGCAGTCGGTAGCTCCATTATCTGCAGAGATCCCAGGTCTGACATGAGATGTCAGCTCACCCCACCTCGGCAGGAATGCGGGTAGGACGCTGGTCTGAGAATCGCGGCCTGGACACTAGTGGATTTAACACAGGGAGGCCTGGACACTAGTGGATTTAACACAGGGAGGAGAAGCCTGCCACAGCTCAGAGGGAACCCCTGTGGCTGCCGAGCCCTCTCACTGCATGAGAAATAACAGGGGGAAATTGAGGAAATAAAGAGCAAAGAGTTGAGGTACTTCCCCAAGGTCAGGGGCTCCTTGAAGGTTCAAAATGGGGTTGGGACCCTGTAATCCTGATGTCCCTGACTCAACACATGCTCAAATTATTTTTTTTTATCTGTTTTGTAACACAAAGCACCAAAACAGATGTATTGCAGCAGATACAGAGCCAAGGTTACAAGTTGACCAGTTTAGGCTGGGCGGTGGTGGCACACGCCTTTAATCCCAGCACTCGGGAGGCAGAGGCAGACAGATCTCTGAGTTCGAGGCCAGCCTGGTCTACAAGAGCTAGTTCCAGGACAGGTTCCAAAGCTACAGAGAAACCCTGTCTCGAAAAAACAAAAAACAAACAAACAAAAAAGCTGACCGGTTAATGCATGAGGGTATGAGACAAGAAAATCCTAAGGTGAGGCTGGGATTACAGACATGAGCAGAGGGGAGCCCCCTCTGGAAACAGCCCTACAGGGTACAGAACAGCAACGACCAGGACCAGGCATGTCACTCAGCAATGGAGAGTTCCCTAACTTGACCAAGGCTTGGGGCCATCCCTAGCACTGGAAAATAATGTAAAACTAAGCATTTCATGAATGGAGGAACCGGACCCAGTGTGCTGCACCAGTGGCTCACACGACTCACTGCTGCCTGTATAGAGAGGAGAGGAAATGTCCGTGGTGGCCAAAGGATTGGTAGAGTCTCCCTGGAGGAAGTAGCTAAAGAGCTGCACCTTGAAGGAACAGCAATGGGTGTGGGCAGCAAAGGCTGTCGAGGCAGATGAAATCCGTGGAGGCATCTGAGACAAGGCATCGCTGTGTGTAGGATAGAGACTAGGGGAACTTCAGGGAAATGTTAGGGTCCAAGATTATATAAAGGATGTTCTTCGTGATCACCTCTCCTGACCCTTTTTCCTTCCCTCCGCACATTTACTCTCTCTGCTGATGTCTCAAGCCCAACAGTTGGGCATCACTGTATCTACCTGGACCAGCTCCCATATTCTCAACCATCCCAGTCTCTCTCCCCAAAAGCCAGTGTAAACCAGGGCTATTTCTGATCTCTTGCCATCCCAAATGGCTGGATGATTTCCTCACACAGTAATACTACAGAATAACTGGGCATATCTGTTGCAACAAGGTACTGAGAGCCAGGTATCAAGAGATATACAGCATCTAATTTAGCACTCTCAGTTAGTATTTAAATTAGGTATTGCTATTATTTGTAATAGATTATATGCAGTAAGCCAAACAATGGTCCTCCCTCCAAAAATGCCTATATCCTAATGCTTGGGATATATGGCTATATTAGCTTCCGTATGTTAAACTATGCTATGAAGTTGCTCTGCCAATGTGATTAGAGATCTTAATATGGGAGGCTATTTTTGATTTTCTGTATGGGGCATGATCACAAAGGTGTATTAAGAAGGTGGTAGAAACACCAGCGTCAAAGAGGGGTGTGAACTGGTGTGATTAGCGCTACTTGTAATCCCAACACTCAGAAAGTTAAGACAGGAGGATCACTGAGGTGTGAGGCAGCCAGATCTACATAGTGACTTCTAGCCCAGTCTGAGATACATAGCAATATCCTGTTTCAAAATGGGGGGGGGGGAGAGACAAGAAAAGGAAGCAGAAGAGGAGGAGATGATGGAGGGAGAAGTCAAAGGGAAAAGGGAAAGAGAAGCATGTTGGGAGCAGAAGTTAGAACCATGTACCTTGAAGATGGAGGGAGGGGCCTGGAGCCAAGGAATGCTGGCAGTCTGTAAAAGCTAGAAAAGGTAGGAAACGAGTTATTCTTGGCACCTTCAGAAGAAATGCAGTGCTACTGCCTTAGGGTTTCTACTGCTGTGATGAAACACCATGACCAGAAAGCAAGTTGAGGAGGAAAGGATTTATTAGGCTTGCACTTCCACATTGCTCTTCCTCATTGAAGGAAGTCAGGACAGGAACTCAAAAAGGGCAGGATCCTGGAGGCAGGAGCTGATGCAGAGGCCTTGGAGGGGTGCTGCTTACTAGCTTGCTTCATATTACCTGCACAGCCTGCTTTTTTATAGAACCAGGACCACCAGCCCAGAGATGGCACCACCCACCATGGGCTAAGTTCTCCCCTATTGGTCACTAACTGAGAAAATACCTTACAACTGAATCTCATGAAGGCATCTCCTCAACTGAGGCTCTTTCTCTCCAATGACTCTTGCTTGTGTCAAGCTGACGCACAAAATCATCCAGTACACTTACCAATACTTTGGTTTCATACCATACGCCCTGTGATTGTTAATACTGTCAACTTGACATGATCTAGAATGACTTAGGAAACAACCCTCTAGACATGTCTATGAGGGACCATCTAGTTTAGGGTCACTGAGGGATGCGGGATGACCACATGCCACAGTATTCCATGGGTTAGGGTCCCACATTGAATAAAAAGAAGAGAGAGAGAGCCAGGCGGTGGTGGTGCACGCCTTTAATCCCAGCACTCAGGAAGCAGAGGCGGGCGGATCTCTGTTCTGTGTGTTCAAGGCCAGCCTTGTCTACAGAGCAAGTGCCAGGACAGATTCCAAAGCTACAGAGAAACTCTGTCTCAAAACAACAACAGAAGAAGAAGAAGAAGAAGAAGAAGAAGAAGAAGAAGAAGAGGGAAAGAAAGAAAAAAATTGTAGGTGGAGACTGCTCATTCGTTTCCCAGCCGCTCAGACCCAAATAATCACACAGAAATTATATTAATTACAGCACTGTCTGGCCAATGACTCAGGCATATTTCTAGCTAGCTCTTACATCTGTTTCTATAAAACTATGGATTGGCACGAGGCTGTGGCTTACTGATAAGGATCTGGCATCTGTCTCCTTTGGCAGCTACATGGCATCTCTCTGACTCCGCCTACTCTCTCTATATATCTCTGTTTGGATTTCCCACCTGACCTTACTCTACTAAGCCACTGGCTGAAACAGCTTCTTTAATAACCAATGGTAATAAAACATATTCCTAGCATACAGAGGGGAATCCCCATCAGAAAAGGAGCAAGGGAGCTGAGCTGAGCACCAGCTTTCCTCTCTCTCTGCTTCCTGACTGCAGGTGCCATGGGACCAGTTCCCCCACTCCTGCCACCATCTTGGACTCTATCCTCTCATACTAGCAGCCACCTTATGCTCCTCATTTGCCACTGGCCCCAGCTCCTCCTCTATTTAAACCTGCAGCTCACACATGTCAGTGCCCACAGAAAGAATGATGTTACTCTACCTTACCTTCTTTGTGATCACTTTATCTGTTTCTTTCCCTAATACACATCTTGCCTGGTATTCTTGTCACAGCAGTGAGAAAAGTAACTAAGTGCCATTTCAGACTTCTGACCACCAAAGCCATGAGGTGATCAATCCCCACAGTGTTGAGCTACTAAGTTTGGGATTTTTTTAATTTTTAATTTTTTAAATTTCATCTATTTTATACATTTTAAAATTGCTTTTATTGAGCTATATATTTCCTCCACTCCCCTCCCTTCCTCCCTGCTCCCCTTCTACTCTCTCCCGTGATCCCCATGCTCCCTATTTTCTCAGGAGATCTTGTCTTTTCCTACTTCCCATGTAGATTAGATTCATGCATGTCTCTCTTAGGGTCCTCTTTGTTGTCTAGGTTCTCTGGGATTGTGAATTGCAGGCAGGTTTTCTTTGCTTTATATTTAAAAACCACTTACGAGTGAGTACATACTGTCTTTCTGGGTCTGGGTTACTTCACTCAATATGATGTTTTCTAGATCTATCCATTTGCTTGTAAGTTTCAAGATGGCATTATTTTTCCCCTGATGTGTAGTGCTCCATTGTGTAAATGTATTCTTCATCCATTCTTCAGTTGAGGGGCATTTAGGTTGGTTTCCAGGTTCTGGCTATGACAAACAATGCTGCCATGAACATAGTTGAGCACATGTCCTTGTGGTACAATTGAACGTCTTTGGGTATATACCCAAAAGTGCTATTACTGGGTCTTGAGGAAGGTTGTTTCCTAATTTTCTGAGAAATCACCACACTGAGATCCAAAGGGGCTGTACCAGCTTGCATTCCCACCAGCAATGCAGAAGTGTTCCCTTTACCCCACAACCTCTCCAGCATAAGTTGTCATCAGTGTTTTTGATCTTGGCCATTCTGACAGGTGTAAGATGGAATCTCAGAGTTGTTTTGATTTGCATTTCTCTGATGACTAAGGATGTTGAACATTTCCTTAAGTGTCTTTGAGCCATTTTAGATTCCTCTGTTGAGAGTTCTCTGTTTAGGTCTGTACTAGTTTGGGGTAATTTGTTACAGCAGCCGTGGAGAACAGAGGCTGCTGTATACAGTGTTCACTCTTCACTCACATCTTTACTCCCTAGCAGTGGCATTTACTCAAACAAAAGCAATGGTGAAGGTTGCCAGACAGATAGAAGTGTGTTTGTTTGTGGAGGGGAGTTTTTGTTTTGTTTTGTATGAGCAACAGAGTATTATAAGCGGCAACTGTTGCAGAATGCTTAAAAGTCTGTTGTAATAGTAACATCTGCTGTAAAGAAGAGAATGCCCCACGCAGTTGACATCCTCCCAGGTTGAGATTCTAACCAGGTGCCTAAAAAGTCCTTGGTCAGAATAGACCACAGTGAGCTTCCCTCCTTCCAGGTTCCACATCTTCCTCGCTGCCTGTATCCTGGCACTGATGGCTGCAGTCTTTGTTCCCCAGGAGCCTGCTGTCAGGCTGACTAATTAGGGTGGCGTAATGATCAGAAATGGGAACCGTAAAAGGAAAATTGCTGCGCGGTCAGCTGCCCATTAGAGAAGAACTATACCTGTCATATCCATTAACAAACAAAAGGTGGGGCTTTGCATAAATCTCCTCTCTAACTTTGCCGAGTTGGTGTGTGGCGGCCATAGGAGACTGAGCAGGGGTCCTGAAGCAGTTCAAATGCACTTTGCTGGACAGGAGCTACTTTGTATTCCAAGAAGAAAAACAGACTTGCTCCACTGCCCATCTGCCAGCGGTGGGGTAGCTGAGCATTTCGTTTTCAAGAAATTGTAATCAGTTACCGGGAGGCAAACATCAAGATCAGCCTCTGCTGTGAGGAGAAAGCCATTAGCTCTTCATAGGCTTCTTCTCAAAAGCCCAAATCCCACTTCAAGCAAGAGAAAAACACTTTGGGGAAAGGAAGATGACTCAGTGGGTAAAGGTACCTGCTGTCAAGCCTGAGGACCTGAGTTCAGTTCCCAGGGCTCACACAGCGGAAGGAGAAAGCTGACTCCTGGGAGCTGTCCTCTGATCTCTACTACACACACATACACATGCACGGACGCACACACAAATAAATAAATGTAATTAGGAGGGGCAAAAAAAACCAGACGAATGTGGAAAAGTCTATTAAGTCACTGACCAACTCTCCTTCAAATACCACATATATTGGCAACTGCCATAGTTTCCATTTCCACGCAGTGAGAGAACTATGGCTTCTACACTATCTCCCTGATGCCTCCTTACCTTAAAGGGACCCCAAAATTCTCTGCCCTGGGATCTAGACAGGCAATCGCCTGAGTCACAGAAGAAGGAAAAAAAAAAAAACAGAGAAAAAAAACCCAGCATCATGCTCAAAAGCCAGGAGACAGGAACCTGGGGAAGTCCCTCCCTCCTTCCTGGGCAGAGCCTGGTTCACATCTCAGCCATTTGAATCTAATTTTGTAATCACCAGAAGATCTTGGCTAAAGGTGCAGTTTCAGATTCAATAGATTTGGGGCAGGGCCCAAGAGGCATCCAAAAACTTTCTGCTCCAGCTAGACCATGGTGGACTGTTTTAGAAGGAAATGTCTAGACTCATAGTTCTGAAACGGGCAGTTTTTGTTCCACAGGGACGTTTGGCAATGATTGGACAGTTGTCCCGGCTGGAAGGCAGACACTGCTGAGAGCTGTTGGGGGAGGCCTGGGGCGCTGTTAAACAATCAGTGATGCACAAAATGACTGCTCACAATAAGACTCATCCAGATCCAAAGTGTCATCCCTGGAGGTGAGAAGCCTGGTGTCAATCAGCGATTCCCACACCTCAGGATGAGGATGTAACACTGGAAGACACCCCGATCTAAGCGACCTAAGGATGAGACTGCACACTTCACCTCTGTGAGACCTTGCACACATCACTAGCATTTCCAAACCTTGATCAACAAACTGTCTGCAGGTTAAAATGATTCAGATACCCACGGGTCCATTCGGAGGGGTCATTCAAGCAGCAGTGTGTGCCACTGACGCCCTACTGTGTGCTGGTGCCACCTTAAACAGCCACACAATAGCCGTGAAACACTAAAATCCCTGCCTTGTTCACTCTTGCTAGGCACTCAAAAATTTTACATTAAATTTACTCAAGCGACACTAATAGGGGCACCTCTCCCCAAGAAATCTGTCAAACGCAGCTTCTGCTCCAGTCTCAAAGACAAGCTGCAACAGGCAAGGAGGCTGCATCAGGGAAACCGGAACCCACTAAGGCCTTCTCTGGGATGAATTGCTCCCAGCTCAATACAGTATAAAGTTACAGCTCTCTGAGCTTTAAATCATGACTATTCTATTACCTTGGGCAGCACCAATGGTAATGCAGTTACCCAGGGTGACTGGCCAAGCAGGAGGGGAGATTTGCTGAATGAAGAATCCAAGTTCTGCTATGCAGGGAACCTGGGCCCTGGCAAAGCACAGTCAAATGAGAATGCCTGGAGGGTGAAACATGTGGAATGGGGTTTCTTTATGCCAGCCACCGTGCTGGGGATTGGCGCTGCAGGCAACCACCAACCCTTGCCCAGGATGTTAAGGGCCAAAAGGTCCTCCCTGTTTATCTGGAGGAGAGCTGAGAAGTTCTGGTTGATCACTGTAATTATCTGTTCTGCCCCTTTAAGAGACAAGCCACGCCCACTCCCTCCCTGCTTGCATCCTTAGTATCTTTCTCTCTCTCTCACTCTCTCTCTTTCTCTCCCCCTTCCCCTCTCTGCCCTTCTCCCTTCCCTTCCATGACCACTAAATAAATATCTAACCTCACTCTGCATGGTGTGCCTATCTTTCTGTCTCTCGCCCGCCAGCTGCCACATGGCTCGTTGCTGCAGGGGACCAGCCACCTTCGGAGACCTGCCGCATGGTTTCGTGCACGTCCCTGCCTGGGACTGGCTGCTTTCGGGATCCCACAGGAAGCTGCCTGGGACTCGCAGCAATTTTTAGTTTTTCCATTACAGTCACGACAGTAGTTGACCTAGAACCTCTCCAAGCCACTGTGGTGAGTGAGCTGGCTACTGTGAGCTAATGCTGAACTTAGCAGGCTTCGTTCCTGTAACACACCTCTACGGGAGAGCTGTCTCGTCTGGATAGCCTTACTCTCCCAGTAGTCTCAAAACAGTGACCAGTGCCCATTTATTAGCACTCGCCTGACCTCTGCCCCTTTCTGTCTGGCCCCCACTCCCTGGTGTTCATGTCTAACTAACAGGATCTAAGTAGCCCTCCAGATCTAGGGCCAAGTGAATACTGACTTGCCATGTCTCTCACTGCAGTGAAACACTAAGTTCAAAACACATACTATATGTTTCCTATTGATCATATGGAGATTGTTATCCAAGAGCAAGATGGATGTGAAATTTTGGCAGGCACACCCTGAATAAAGTATGGGCATGGAAGGTAAAATGTGGAAGAAACATTTACTTCCCCAAGACCACAACACTAAGAGGTAAATATTATTTAAGCAACTGTTTGCAAATGAGAACTATATGGCTAATTGATTTCAATGAACTTTCTTGAAAGTCACATAAATAGCCAAAGCCTAGCCAAGATGTCCTGGGATGGTTTGAATGAAAACGGCCCCCATAGACTCAGAAGGAGTGCTATTATTGGAGGTGTGGCCTTGTTGGAAGAAGTGTGTCACAGAAAGTGGGCTTTGAGATTTCAGAAGAGCAAATCAGGCCAGTGCCTACCTGCTGATCCAGATCTAGACCTCCCAGCTACCTCTCCAGCATCGTACCTGCCTGTGTGCCACCATGCTTCCTGCCACGACGATAATGGACTAAACCTAGGAACTGTAAACCAGGCCCAATTAAGTGTTTTCCTTCATTAGCATCACTGCAGCAATAGAAACCTAACAAAGACATGCCCTGATTCCAAGCTCACATGCCCTATTGCCTCTCTCAGGAAGAGTGACAATATCACATCCACCCAGGAGAAACCACCTGTTAGCCACCATCTGCCTGGCCTCCTGACAATATTTGTGCTTTGGGTGCCTGGAGAAGAGAGGCATTTCCTAAAACCCATACCCAACATACACACCCTCCCCACTTCCCCCCCCACACACCCAAAGCCCTTCAGAGTGGAGTTCCAGAGATCACAAAAAGGTGCAGCAGCTGAGCCAGCTTGGCCCCAGTGGGAATAGAAATGGCTCAGATGTTCTGTGCGATGGGCCGATCAGCCCACCCTGCCGAGAATCGGCGCAGCTGGCCCTCAGTGGCCTTCCCTCCCCCTGCCTAGGAATGGGGGAAGCCCTGGTGACTAAGCTGGCCAGCGAAAGCGAAAGCGTATTCAGTCTCATAGCCTGGTATCTTAAATGCCAGCCCTCCTGGGTCCAATCTGCATCTTAAGCACCGTCTTCACGTCACCACCGAGGAAGGGAGACTTGCTTGTGAGAGAAGCTGGAGCTCTATTCAAGCCAGAGGAGTGTTTGGGTCCGTGTGTGCTATTTTTTTGAATTCTTTCTTCAGCTTTCCCACCAAGGCTATTCCTTACTGCTTTTCTATTGCAGTGGCAAGGGCTCTCTGCCTTGCACGGCCCCCTGCCTGGGTCTTTTCTGGCAAGACAGCTTAGTCTCAGCTGGGGCTCCTCATTAGACAAGGACTGCAGATAATGGGCTTCCTGAGTCCCAGTCTCTCCTGCCCTTTCTGCCGCCTCTCCTCGGCACCTGCTCTGGCCCTGCAGGGTAGCCCCAGAGCTCCCCAAGCCTGCAGGGGATCTTTCTGTGTTTCTGATCCACCTGTGACTTCTGCATCCCAGTCAGCTGCTGGGTCTTTGATCATCCTGCCTGCCACTGACTCACTCTGCTGCCCATGTGAGCACCATGTCACACGTACACACACACGCACACACACGCACACACACACCACACACACACGCACACACACTACACCACACACATACCACACACACACACTCACACACACATCATGCCCTTATAATAAAATTAAAGCAACTGGCTTCAAATCTAGGGGATTATGTATAGCTCCCAGCTGAGACCCTTCCTCAGGTAGCATCTGTGAGTTCCAGCTTCCACACATGAGATACACAGAGAAATTAGCTCCTACCCACCTCAGAGGTGTGGCACAAGAGGGGTGGTAGGGGCCCCAGTGACTGAGGCTCCTGTCTTCACTCATGAGTTCAGAACTAATTAAGGAGGGAAAAGAGACAAAAATGAACCATCTTTTTTTTTTAAATGTTTATTGGCGCCTGGAGAAAATGGATTAGATTTTTGTCCAAGGGGCTTCCTAAGATACAGATATGAAGGACAGAGAGAACTTGTTTGACTGGGGTGGGGGAAGGGTGCTTTTCATTGTTTCTATTTTTTGTTGTTGTTTTTTCTTATTTTAGGGTGTGTCTCTAACTAGCCCAGACCTTGAACTAGAGATGCTCCTGCCTCAGCCTCCCAAGGACTGAGATTACAGGCAAAGAAGGAATATTTTGCTATTTGCTCTCCGATAGCCACACACTATACTTGAAGCAGGTATACCCAGTACTTGCTACAAATGAGAGTAAGTACTAAGGCCAAAGAGACGAAGCAGTTTATCCAAGCTCAAATTAATAGGCTGCACAGCTGGGATCTGAGCTAAATTAGTTTTGAGGCCCAGGCTCTCAGCACTAGTTTGGATGAAACAGGGCCCAGAAACAGGCAATTGACCTTACTGCATATGGAAGCAAAAGCGTGGGACAACTCCCCCAGTCAAGGGACAGCCATTACACTTCCCAAGGAATTTCACAGTCATTATCTCATTGCACCCACCTGTTCTTTCAAACAATATTCGTTGAGCATCCTGTGTTTGAAACAACCTTTGAAATCCTAAGGATGCAGTAAGAAATAACGCAAAGTCCCTGACCATAGACACTTTCATACTAATAAAAAGACAGATGCCAACAAACAGCTAAAGGTAAATATACAAAAGTAGGTATGGACATAGAGAGAGAGGTAGACATAAATAAAGACATAAACAGATAGGACAAAGACAGACACAGACATCAATACATACAGACTGGATCTATACATTGACATACACATTGACACAGACAGATTAGACAAAGACATTAACATAGACAGACAGACATAAACAATCTCCATGAGAAAAATTAAATCAGGACTGAAGGATATGGAAGATATCAAGGGCAGCTCCAAGTTATAAACCTAGCAAAGAAAACGTGAATGTATAGTGGAATATTATTTGTGTTTTAATAAATAAAACTTGCCTCAAGATCAGAGTGTAAAGTAGCCACATTGGCCAGCCATACAGGCCAGGCAATGGTGGCATGCACATTTAATGCCAGTAGCCACACTAGTTAACCATAGAGGCTAGGCGGTAGTGGTGAATGCCTTTAACCCAGCACTAGAGAGGAATATAAGACAGGAGAAGACAGGTCTCAGTCTCAGTCTGAGGATTCCTGGAGGCAGGAATGCCCATTTCAGTCTGAGGGAGAAGTAAGAGCTAGTGACTGACTGCTTTACTTTACTGATCTTCAGCTTGAACCCCAATATCTGTCTCAGGGTTTTTATTATTTGTGCACATTATTATATGTCCAGGGAAGAACATTCCAAGCAACTGGACCAGTCAATGCAACATTCCAAAAAAAGAAACAATGTGGTTATTGAGTTCTATCCAGGTACTATAAAGAAAACATTGTGGCAGGGAAAATAGCAAAAAGAAAATGGTATGGGTTGAGATCTTAGCAGTGAGGGTGGTAAACATAGAGCCTTGCTAACCACAAGGACAACTTTGGGTTTTGTTCTTCAGTGTGTTGAGGACCAAAGAATGTAGAATAAAGTTGGTATCCTGGTTTGATTTGCATTTTTTAACTAAGGACAAGAATGGGAGAAAGCACCCCAGGCTAGTCATGAGGGTCTTAAAGCACCCAGTCTGACAGATGAGGGTAGCTTGGACCAGAGGGCAAGCATGGAAGGTGTTGAGAAGTGGTCAGATTGGGGATCTGTTGCAAGGACAGAGGGGTGAGGATCACCCCAGGAGCAGGATGAGAACCCCAGAGCTCAGGACCAGAAAGGGTATGTAAACGTGTCATGAGCACAATATCTGGTTAGTGAGAGTAGAATCAGTTGGAGGAGCACCTGCCCATCCCTCAGCCAGGGATCACTATACTATCTGCACGGAGCAATCCAAAATGTCCAGCTGATTCCCAACACCAGCCTCCGAGCCACCCTTGGTTCCTCACCCCTCTCCTGGCAAGATGGCAGACCAGCTGCACCATCTAACACTTACTGTGTATTTTTCAAATGACATTTTCCCAGTAGGGAAAACACCGCATGCCACTTCAATGCAAGATGATAGAACAAAGGAACAGCTCTCAGGGAGGCATCAGATTGCTCCCGTTCAGTGAGCCACACTGCACATCCCACAAAAAAGGATGGTGGCTCCTTCTTCCACAGTGTTTCTCAACCCTGTCTTGCCAGGTGCTTGCTGGCATACCAAGAACTCCCGGATGCTGGTGAAGAGTCTGGGGATCCTTCACCAGAGGCTGCGGAGACACATGAGGAGAGGATGAACCCAAGAATGAGGAAAACAGTCCCCGGTGTGTGCCCTGACTCCATTGCAGGGGTGGTGGGATGGGGGGAGTCCAGCAGGAGATGGCTGAGCAGTGGCCTGATGTGTGGAAAGGGATCAATGGAGAGTAGTGCCCACAAGAAGCAGTCGGGTGTAGCTAGAGCAACAGGAGAGCAGCGGGAGGCACAGATACTGTGCTGGGCCCGCATCAGGGATTTAGAGGTGCCTACCACTGTGAGTCTGCCATGACTGCCACTCCATCTCACAAAGAAGCCGGAATTCAGAGGGCACACTCTGAAGAGAAGGTAGAACCTACGTGCAGAGCTTCCCTGGGAGGAACTATCACCCAGGCATGCAGATGGGAACCCCACCACTCAAAAGCCTTTCCTTTCTCCCCCAGGGAAAGCCCTATCTTGACCTCCACCAGGTTTATCAGTAGTCTGAGCCCAAAAATTCCTTTTGTCTTTTTTCATTAATATGTCATAATGGATTCCATTATGACAAATTCAAACATGTACATAATGTATTTTGACCATATTTTCGGCCATTGCCCTCTCTTGTTCCCAGTCCTTTCCCTGGGTCCCACTCTTTCAAACTCGTTCCTCTTACACTTCCATATTCACGGCCCAATGAATTTCTGTGGGGTTGCCCACAGCAGCGTGGGGGAGGGGTTAGTTGCAGTTGTGTGAGCACCTTACTAGGGCTACACCACTGAAGAAAATGCCTCCCCTTCCTTAGAAACCGTGAACTGTGCTTAGATCCTCTGGGAAGGGTGGAGCCTTAGGAACACCTCTCTGGTGCGGAATATTATTTTAAGGTGTGTGGCTTTAGTTTATGCTGCATTTGTTTAACTCTGTGAACCTGTGATTCTTTACCTGTCTAAAACACCTGAAGGTCTAATAAAGAGCTGAACGGCCAATCATGAGGCAGGAGTGATGTGGGATTCCCCTCTGTATGCTGTGAATACCATTGGTGAATAAAGAAACTGCTTTGAGGGCTGGAGAGATGGTTCAGTGGTTAAGAGCATTGCCTGCTCTTCCAAAGGTCCTGAGTTCAATTCCCGGCAACCACATGGTGGCTCACAACCATCTGTAATGAGATCTGGTGTCCTCTTCTGGCCTGCAGGCATACACACAGACAGAATATTGTATACATAATAAATAAATAAATATTTAAAAAAAAAGAAACGAAACTGCTTTGAGCCTATAGCAGAGCAGGGCATAACAGAGCTAGGTGGGGAAAATTAAACTGAGTGCTGGGAGAAGGGAGGTGGAGTCAGGGAGAAGCCATGGAGCCGCTAAAGACAGATATAGTGAAACCTTGCCGGTAGGCCATGAACCTCATGGTAAAATATAAAATAAGGGAGATGGGTTAATTCTAGATGTAAGAGCTAGCTAGCAGTATGCTTAAGTAATTGGCCAAGCAGTGATTTAACTAATACAGTTTCTGTGTGGTTATTTTGGAAGTCTGGGCTGCCGGGAAACAAACAAGTGGCCTCCTTACTACACAGGAGTAAGGATAGGTGGGGCTGGCAGGCAGAGAGTATAAATAAAAGGAAAACCAAGGAAGAGTTGGAGCAACAAGAGAACAAGGGGAGGAGGACATCAGAAATCAGCCACCCAGTCACCCAGCCAGCCACGGAGTAAGAAGGAAAGTAAGATATACAGAAGTAGGAAAGATAAAAAGTCCAGAGGGAAAAGGTAAATGGGTTAATTCAAGTTAAGAAAAGCTGTCAAGAAACAAGCCAAGCCAAGTCCAGGTGATTATAAGAAAGGATAAGCCTCTGTGTGTGATTTATTTGTAGGTCCCCCCAAAAGAGCTAAAAAAAAGTCACACAAAACCTCACCCAACAATAGCATGATGGCCAGCTCTGTCTTGTATGGATACTCACAGCCCTGACATCAGCATCCCACATCCTTCCCTGACTCCATCCAGCTCTTACATTCTTTCTTCCCACCCTCACCCCAACTATGTTTGTTCCCTGAGCTTTAAGGAAGGTAATAGTGATGTCTCATTTTTGGCTGAGCACCAATTTTGAGAGCAGGATTTTCAGTGTGCCTAGTTACGGGTAGACAGAACCTCTCCAGTCTGAACTGGTCTGGAGATCAGGACAAGGTTAGCTCTGGTTTCTCAAGCAGCACCTACCACGGCTCTTCACTTCTCACCTCATAAATCAGATGAAAGAATTACGGGAAAGAAACGGTCCCCTGAACCAGTACCCTTCCTAAAATTAGCACGAGCTAAGCAAGCAGCCACCTCAAGGAGGCACACTCCAACCCACAGATGGGGGTGTTCTAACAGTGTCTAAGTTGCGGAAGGACCTTTAAGATAAAATACAAATGGCCAGGTGAAGGTGTGGTGGGTGCACACCTTTATCCCAGCACTCAGGACTCAGTGGCAGAGGGATCTCTGTGAGTTCAAGGCCAATGTGTTCTATATAGTGAGTTCCAAGCCAGCCAAGCAGCTAAGGCTACATAGTGGGATTCTGTCTAAAAGAAGAGGAAGATGAGGAGAAAAGAAAAATATGAGCTTACTGGGAAATAAACCCTCCCTGAGTCCCACCATGTCCCTGGGGTTGAAACCTAGCCTATGTACCTCAAGAACCAATGCTAACAGAACAAAAAGTAGGCCAAGTAATCAAACAGACTCGGACTATGTCTGTTCTTAAGCCAATATAGACATCTATTGCCTATCATAAGTGTTCCCTTCTTGAGTTTCCAATTCTCCATGTATAAGTCTGCCTTGCAGTCATGTGTCACATGATAACATTTTAACCAATTACAAACTGCATATATAACTGGGGTACTATAAGTTTACAATGGAGCTGAAAAGATATTATCTATGAACATTCTGGCCATCATAACATAGCACAGCACATTACTCAATGTTTGTCCTGATGCTAGGGTAAATAAACTTACAGAACTGTGGGTTATATAAAGTATAGTACAAGCCAGGCATGGAATACATGCCTCTAATCTACCAATCAGGAACCCTAGGTCAAATAGTTTGCCTTATTACACTGTTGGCAGTCTCATATATCTTGCATTTACTGGGTCTCTTGAATGTGTGATTTTAGCTCGTGTTTGATTAATTTTGTGCTTTGTTCATCATTTTCCTGGGAGTAAAACATGTCATATACATAAATGTCATGCTATCACTATGTTTTTTGCAAGTATATGGTGTTTGATCAACAATGAAATCATCTAATGATTATTCCTCAAAAAAAAAGAAAAAGAAAAATATGAGCTACAAATGGCAAAATCTTTAATGGGTATGTATAACGGTGCTCGGGGCTCAGACTAGAAGCCAAGATAATCATATGTTGGTTGGATGAAGTGCAATTTCCAGAGTATAACCTGCTGAAGAGCTGGTGCTGTAGGCATATGGGGCAGGGCAGAATTCTATCTTCAAAATAGACGGACATAAAAAAGGTTTAAGGTTCAAGCTTTTCAATCAGAAAAACACAGGTTCAAATTGCAGCTTCCCCATGTATTGCTGACTCGGCACAATTTACTCAGCCTCCCCTAAACCACAATCCCCCTTTTAGAAAGAGAGGTAATATAATATACCTCACAGAATTCAAATGAGGCTTAAAACAAAATAATACTGTGACAGGCATACAATAAGAGTTAGCTTATAAAAAGAGAGAAATTGCAAGTCTGCCCCCTGGTGGAATGTTAAAGCCTAGCACATTGGAGAATGAAAGAAGCGGAAAAAGTGTCATAGCCAACAGACACACATCTTGACTGGATCCTCCTTGCTGCTACAGAGCAGAAGGAACCGAGTATCTGTCCACGTGCAACCATGAGGAAAACCTCCAAGGCTGAGTATGCAGAAGCCACATCCAAGAGTCCATTAGAGAATGTTCAACCGGAAAGTGGTGATGCTGACTGTGAGATCCTTGTAGGAACAAATAAATCTCTAACATAAAGCAGTCACCAGAGCATCAATTAGAAACCTTTCAGGGAAACTGCCCTTTAATATAACCTTCCTTTTGGTTCCCATTCCATCCAGCAGCTCTGGACACGGACGGACACACACACACACACACACATACACACTACAAAAGATTTACAAAAGAAACCTCACCTTAACTGAAGTTTTTAAAATGTAATTTGTGATCAGAGTGACAAACACTCTTGTTTAAACTGACTCTTAGGGCTGGAGAGATGGCTCAATGCCTAAGAGCACTTGCTGTCTTTCAGAAGACCTGGGATCGGTTCCCAGCACCTATGTGGCAGCTCATATATATCCCTAACTCCAGTTCTAGGAGATCCAGCACTCTGTTCTGGCCTCCATAGGCATCAGGCATGCATGCAGTGCACATACATATACACACAGGCAAAACACAAAATAAAATTATATATATATGGTGTGGGACAATTCTATATTCTGCCAATTATGTTTTAAATAAACGCTGATTGGCCAGTAACCAGACAGGAAGTAGAGGCAGGACAAGGAGAACAGGAGAATTCTGGGAAGGAGGAAGCCCATTCCTCCCCAGTCCTGCCCAGACACAGAAGAAGGAAGATGTGACCTGCCCTGCTGAGAAAGGTACCGAGCCATGTGTCTAGTATATACTAGAATAACGGGCTAAAATAAGTTATAAGAGCTAATAAGAAGCCTGAGCTAATGGGCCAATCAGTTTATCATTAATATAGACCTCTGTGTGATTTTTTCTTTGGTGCTAACAGCTGTGGGAACCGGGCAGAACAGAAACCCCAACAAGCAGGCCCTCATGTTACATGTATATATATATATATAAGCTCTGTGAGCTGGGCATGATGTCCATGCTAACAGTTCCAGCAATTGGAATAGAGGAAGGAAGCCGGAGCTATAGCCCAAGACCCTGTCTCAAAAGACAAAGCTGTTAGAAAGAGGATGGGGAGTGGTATGCACAATGAAGTATGCAGCCCTGTAATCCTAGCACGCAGAAGGAAGAGGCAGGAAGATCACCAAGAGTTCCAAGCCAGCCAGAGCTACATAGAGAGACATTGTTTCAACAACAAAGGGCAGTGGTCTGGAGGCTGGGGAGAGAGCTCGGTGAGTAAAGCACTTGCTGGACAAGTATGAGGACTTGAATTCAGATCTGCAGAACCCAAATGTCTTCGTCAGGGTTGTTGGCATTTGGCTGCCCATGAAGCCCCACCCCTGGGTCAAAAAGGCAGCCTCTTGGGGGTGTGACCCATGCTCGCGCATGCGTGGCTAGCCTCACCCCTGTGCGCATGTGCAAAAGCCTGGGTCGCCCGCCATTTGCGTCACCAGCGTCTGACGCACCTACACGAGCCGTCTGAGCATGAGCAGCGTGGCCTTTAAAAGTCAGAGGCGCCATTCCCTAGCTCTCTTTCTCCTTCCCCTCTCCTCACGTTTCCTCGGGCCCGTGAGCACACCCCCTCTAATAAATCTTCTTGCGTGGGTTCGTTCGTGTCTCGTGTCTTTCCACACGCGCCAAAAAAGTACAACAAGGGTTATCCTTGATGGGATGAAGCACCATGATCAAAGCAAATTGGAAAAGAAAGAAGTTATTCAGTTTACACTTACATATCTCTGCTCACCACCGAAGGAAGTCAGAACAGGAACCCAAACAGGACGGGAACCTGGAGGTAGTAGCTGATGCAGAGACATGGAGGGGTGCCGCATACTAGCTTGTAGCTTGTTCCCCATGACTTACTCAGCCTGCTTTCTTGAAGAACCCAGGACCACCAGCCCAGGGGTGCCCCACTCACAACGGACTGGGCCGTTCCCCATCAATCACTAATTATGAACATGCCCTACAGGCTTGCCTGCAGCCAGAGCTTATGGAAGCCCCTTTCCCACTGGGGGCTCCTCTGCTTCAGTGACTGTAGGCTGTGTTAAGTTGACATAAAGCCAGCTGGTGGGCCAGAGAGATGGCTCAGAGGTTAAGAGCACTGGCTACTCTTCCAGAGGTCCTGAGTTCAATTCCCACCAACCACATGGCGGCTCACACCATCTATAATGACATCTGGTGTCCTCTTCTGGCCTGCAGGCATACATGCAGGCAGAATGTTATATGCATAAAAGCACATAAATCTTTAAAAATAGAAAGAAAGAAAGAAAGAAAGAAAGAAAGAAAGAAAGAAAGAAAGAAAGAAAGAAAGAAAGAAAACCAGCTGGCACACCAAATAAAGCTAGATGCAGGAGCATCTGCACCTGCCTGTAATCCCAGAGTTCTTAAGGCAAGAGGAGACAGAGGCAGGAAGAGGACCAGAGCTCAGCTAGTGTGGTAAATCCAGCAATGAATGAGAGATACTACCTCAGACATGGTGAGAGCAGAGGACCAACATCCAAGTTTATCTCCACACATAGGCATCCATGCTTACACCTACAAATACATACAAAAAGGCAAAAAATGAGTCAAAAATAAAATACAATGAATGAATAGTCCATGAAGGAAGAGAGACCTCAGCATCTTGCTGGGAAGTTCTTTGGTGTGGTAGGAAGATGGGCATTCTTTCCCCTCTCCCCATGGACTCCAGCTTGGTACCCTGCACCTCCCACAAGCTGGGGAAGGGCTGTGGAGAAGGGCTGTGTCTCCCCCCCATAGCAAACAACCTGGGAGAGCTCCCAGCAGCCATTCAGCTTCTTTATCCTATTGGCCTTGAAAAGCACCGTGGCTTTTCTTCCTAAAATCTTGTCTCAGATGGTAGGGCTGTGGTACCCCTACACATATAGCCTGACTTCCTTCGGCTCCTCTTGAGAAACCCAACTTCCCAGAAGAAAGCAGACTCTCTCCCGACAGGACCACTCTTATC
This sequence comes from Ondatra zibethicus, assembly GCA_004026605.1. Classification (NCBI taxonomy): domain Eukaryota; kingdom Metazoa; phylum Chordata; class Mammalia; order Rodentia; family Cricetidae; genus Ondatra; species Ondatra zibethicus. Next base: position 962 of record PVIU01001080.1, on the reverse strand, counting down.
AGATACCAGGCTGAATCATCCCTGGTGGGGGTGTGGTCAAAACATGGTGTTCAGCTGCACACTTTGGACGAGCCATCAATTTTCTCCCCTCTGAGGTTCATCTGAACCAGTATGCCGTGCATTAACCAGGTGTGGCTCTCCTCTTCTGGAAGATGTTATATGCTCATCGATTGAGATCATGTCCACGAGGACCCAACCTTCTTAGGTTTTGAAGGCATTTCAAGGACATTTGTGTTAGCTATTTTAACGCCACATACATGGACTTGGGAACTTTCCAAGCATTTTAATATTAATTATTTTTGCTTAAGTCTGGCACAACCCTGTAAGAAAGCAGGGGCTGGATAAACAAATTAAGGATAAACTGTTAATTCAGGACTGGGTAATTAGTCAACTGCAGAGCTAGACCGAGGAAGATGCTGGAAGAGAATGAGACACAAACGTGCAACATCTGTATGAGAAGGTTGAGCCTGAGAGGGTGGGTGACACAGCCTCAGATGTCCTTGTTGCAATGAGGGGCTCGGGCTGTGTTCCCGGTGCCGGGCCCCTTGTTCTATCCCGCCGGGCTCCCAGTGCGTACTCGAAATAATTACACGGAAACTGTATTCATTGAAATACTGCTTGGCCCATTAAGTCTAGCCTCTTATTGGCTAACTCTCACATATTATTTTAACCCATCTCCATTAATGTGTATCGCCACTTGAGTTGTGGCTTACCGGCATGAGTCTAACCCGTGTCCATCTTGTGCTGGAGAAGCATGGCGTCGGCTCCACTGCCTTCTCTCTCACAGCATTCCCTTCTATCTACTCCGCCCACCTAAGGGCTGTCCTACCAAAAGGCCAAGGCAGTTTTCTTTATTTAACCAATGAGGGCAATACACAAATAGAAGACCCTCCTACACCATTTCCCCTTTTTCTGTTTAAACAAAAAAGAAAGGCTTTAACTTTAACATAGTAAAATTACAT
>PVIU01001079.1:0-239243 GCA_004026605.1 Ondatra zibethicus | reverse complement strand
CTCTCTCTCTCTCTCTCTCTCTCTCTCTCTCTCTCTCTCTCTCTCTCTCTCTCTCTCTCTCTCTCTCTCTCTCTCTCTCTCTGCGTTAACCCATATCCCCTGGAGGATACTGAACTCTGAGGCTACCCAAAGAAACTTCCTAAAGCCTTTCTGGCCCCATTTCAAGCTGCGCTTCCTACACGCACACACACACACACACACACACACACCTACACACACACACACACACACACACACACACACACACACACACACACCACCTGCAAGGGGTCTCCCTGCACGGCTGCGGTAGGGAAGGGCTCTGCGCCCAGAACTGGATACATAAGCAGTTGATGGGGAGTCTGGGCTGCTGTCAGGAGCCTCCTCCAGCCGCTGTGACCGGCAAACCCAGACAGTTGAGTTCTGCCGCCGCCGCCAGGCTTTGTGCTTCGCAATCACTTTTCCGGCCGCATTTCCCAGTGCCTGTCCTCAGGTGGTGCACAGCGGCTCATCTTGGCTGCTGGAACTCCTAACAAGGGCATCACATGCAGGCCTGGGCTGAGTCTGAGTGGATGAATGGGGATTGATGGATAGGAGTTGCTCAGCTGAAGAAATGGAGAAGGGTATCCCAGGCTGCGGGAACAACATGTGCAAACGTCGCAGAGGCATAAAGCATCCTGGAGTATTAAGTGCGCAGGGACCCACGGAGTTGGGTATTACTAGAGCAGAAAGAATTGTTGCTCAGAAACACCTCCCTCTTGCCATCTGAGGACAGGAAGGCGGCTCAGGATAGGATAGGACCAGAAGGGTAGGCAAGCGCTGAGATGCAGGCCACCTGTTATGTTAGGGTTCAGAGAGACTGTTGGATGTCTCACCTCTGGGTCTCCAAATCTGTATCTTTGGTTGACAGGCACACTCCTACCCACCTATCCTCAGGTCCCTCCTTGCATACCAAGGAAGCCATTAAGCTGCCTCTACCCTCTAATCTAATCCCTTCCCCGAAGAGGGAGCTGAAGAGCTCAGTCAGGGTCCCCCACCACCGGGGGACTGGGCGCCAAGCTGGGTCCAGCTTCAGTAGAGCGGTCCCCAACGCCAGCCCGGCTTCTGGCAGAGACAGCTGCCCCTGCGCCCTCTGGCGGATCTCATGAGCAACTGCAGAGAACACTTGTGCTCTGGGATGGGCACTGGGAGAGGCCTACTAAATCGGCTCTGGCCCAAGACACTGAGCAATGAACCAGGGAGCACCAGGCATCGAATGACAAAGTAACATTTCTGGTTCCATCTGTTTGAATTTCCCAGAGTGAGAGCCACCCCTTCCTCGCCGCCTCAGTTTCCTCCTGTAGGAAATGGATAAGTCCTGGCCAGTCCTGAAGGCAATGCATCCTTACTTGGACACTCCCTTCTTTCCTGGGGCCTGCAGAGCCAGCTAGACTCACTCAGCGTCATATTCCCCTTGAAGACTGGGTACTGTAGACCAGAGAAACTCTGGCCAGTTTCCCTCTCTGAGCTCAGTTTCAGCCCCACACAGAAGATGATGGTTTTGGCCTGGACTGGGATGTCACTGCAGACCACACTATCTGGATCCTTGACTGGGCTTTCTCTACACCAGCACTGTCCAGCACTGTCCACTGTACTTTTCTGCCATAGTGGGAATGATTTAAGGAGCCACTAACCTCATGTGGCTATGGTGTGGTTAAAACCAGGCCTTCTACAAGTGCAGACTTATCTGTCTTATTTTGATTGATCTAGGCTTAAATGGCCATATGTGGCTTGTGGCTACCATGTTAGTGAAGATCTGGGTAAACAGCAACCTCCTAGCTCAGTGCGTGTGTGTGCACACCAGGATCCTGAGTACCGGGACATGGGGGTGGGGTGAGGTAAAGGTGGACTTCAGCATGTCCCGGGTCTAGGCCAGGCCTTTCCATTCTGCACCTGGTCTCCTGTAATGGCCCCTTCTTCTCCTATCTGTTTACACCCTCCAGAGGCGTCCCGGAGCCCAGGCAGGTGTGGAACTGTCTTCTCACAGCAAGGTCAAGGGGATAGCATCAGCTGCCTAGGTGCTCACTCTCTGTAAAGTATCTGGATCAGCTGAAGAGGTCTACCTCAGAGTGGCTGCTGAGCAGACTCTGGGGTCTTCTAGAGAATGAAATCCAAACTCCCCACTTCGCTCTCTGGGTGAGCTAGTCTTATGGCAACTTGACACCAGCTAGAGTTTTCTGACAGGAGAGGAATCTCAATGGAGAAAATGCCTCCATAAGATCTATTAGCAATTTCGTTGGTGATTGTTGGGGGCAGGCCCAGCCCATTGTTGGTGGGGGCCACCCCTGGGCTGGTGGTCCAGGGTTCTATTAGAAAGCAGGCTGAGCAAGCCATGTGGAGCAAGTCAGTAAGCAGCTCCCCTCCATGGCCTCTGCTTCAGTTCCTGCCTCCAGGGTCCTGCCCTGCTGGAGTTCTTGCCCTCACTGCTGCTGCTGTGGGATTATTGTATGGAAATGTGATCAAAATAATAAACGCTTTCCTCCCCAATTTTCTTTTGGGCATGGTGTTTCATCCCAGCAATAGAAGCCCTAACTAAGACATCCTCATTGGCCCTTCGCAGTTGGCCCTGGCAACCCTTCAGCATCTCTCCCAACACCCGCTCATGCACTAAAAACCAGCAGCACAAGGTCAGCGCTTTCCAGAACACACCACAAATCTCTCATTCCAGACTTCTTCTTTGCCTGAGAGAACTTTCTCCCACCTAGAAGCCTCCCTCCCTGCCTCCTGCCAGACTATCTTGCACAGGGCACTAGTCAAGGCCCACCTCCCCCATGAACCCTGCTAACCTCTACTGAGCTGACTCTGCTACTTCCTCCTTCTTCAGCTCCCAGAACATTCTATCCTGTTGTGCCCACTGGTGAGGCCTTCCCTGTGATGATCGTTGTCTGTGGCCCTTCCCCAATTCACTTCTCTCCAGGAGCCCAACACTCTCTTTATATTGTCACTGTAATTAACAGGCTATAAAAATGGCCATTAAGGGCTTGTCTTTTAGGCAACCAGCCTCTCTTCCTCTTCCCATAACACCCTCACTCCTTCTCTCCTCACAGCCATGGGCAGTCTTAATGGGATATGAATAAAGGTGCCCCTCCCCCAAGCTGAGCGAATAGCTCACAGGTGGAATGATATGTGGGCACAGGAGCAGCTGTGCTAGAATCGTCCCAGAATCCCAATGTCTGAGATAACACGGTGGACACTTCCAGCTTCCTGGATCCCTGTCTTATATCCCAGACCTCCACCCACCTTGGGGTCTTCTCATGATGCTGAGGAGTGATCCCCAAAGCTCACCAGCAAAGTGCCCTCCATTCCTGAGCTGACTGAATGTGGCTTACATTCTAAAGACCCCACTAGCTTGGCCATATCATGAGGCCATTTTCCCCCAGAAGGTCTTCTTTTGGGGCACTGGAAAACAGTGGGAAGGGAATCATGGGAATGCCAATGGCCAGGCGCACTTAGTTGCATAGCGAGATGCGCCCTTCATACATGACTTTTCTGTCACTGATCTTCAGGCCATTTTGGGTTGATGTTAAGAAATTAGGTTAGGCAATTCTCAAATCACAGATACATGTACACAGAACAGAAGGTGTCACAATCCTGTTGGGCCTCTAGTCCGGTCCTGGGGCAGAATGCTCCACTTACTGGAGAGGGACCCACCATGAGAGGGGGAGTCTAGAAAGCACATGTAAGTGTAGGAGAATACCCTGCCCTGTGCCCAACATGGATGCCCTTCCCCAAGAGTCACGGAGCAGAAGAAGGTGAGTACAGGGGACAGAGAAGCCTTCTCAGCAAAAGGCCTTCAGATCAGAGCTGTCTTGTGACTGGTCCAGGAAGCAAGATTGAAGGCCAGGGTCAGGGATCAAATGCTTCTGGGTCCTAAGAAGGGTGAGAAACCTTGAGGGTGGGCTGGGGAGAGTCACTAGGAGGAAGAGAATGAAGATGGGAGCTCCCAGGAAGCTAAGACCCCTCCCCACTCCCACTCTCTCCCACTCCCTCCCCACCTTCTCTGCCCTATTTCCTTCAGGAAAGCCTGCCTATTTGCCATATCCGTCATCTGGTGATATGTAATGAATCACCTCCCAACTCCATCGCTGAATCAGCAAAAAACAAAAATCAAGCTTGCCACTCAGGTGTTGGGGTCCAGAGTAGGAGGGAGGAGTGTTCTCATAAGGCCATCCCTGCCCTCTGAGGCCAAAACTGGGGACCTATTTGATGATGCCGGCTATAGATGGCAAGTAAGTGTAAGCTGAGGGGTGGGGGGCTCATCCCTTGTCCCTATAAGACCACCTGTGCACCCTCCAGACACAGTGACTGCTTCTCCCACAGCCAGACAAAGGCAGAAGCCAGGATGGCTCTCATAACCAGTCCCCAGATGACACCATGGTTAGGGCCACACTGGCTCTACACAGGGTGTGGGTTCTAGAAAGGCCCCATCAGGCTGTTCCAAGGCCAGTGGGTCTGATGGCTGACACGGGGGGGGATCCCAAGGAAGTTCTAAGTTCTGTGTCCAGATAGCAAGATGATAGTAAGAAGACATAGATACCGAACCAGTCATCATCTGACCTCCATCACAGGAGAGGTAAATTCTGGGAATCTGTGTTCTCTGGTTCAAGAACAGCCTTGGGGCTGACCAGACAGGAGGAATGATCCTGAAGTCCTTCATCGAACTAGAAAGAGTGAAGGAGGTCAGGGACATGGCCCCAAGGGGAGGCGCTGACAAGGACAGAGACCAGCACCACATTCTGATGTCTCCTGGAGTGGGTCATCTGACCCAAAGAGACTGTTGCAGAGAGAACCCCAGTAGGGGTGTAGCTGGCACTCTGCTTGCCTGGATTGAGGCTCAAGTTACTAGATATTAAGGTTGCCAAGCCCCTTCCCCGCAACAAGCCCCAGGACAGGGCATAGGAGTGTCCTTGGTGGCCCAATGCTAGTGAGTCTGTATGTGACAGAGGTCAGTGCCCTAGCCAGACACAGAGGAGGCACCGAGGGAAAGAGCACCCTGGTGCGAGGCCCCCTGATGGTGCACATGTTAAGTTGAGACTGTCCATCAGCCCTCCCCTGAACACTCCCACAGAAGGGGCATCTGCATGGCCCCATGGCAACCCACTTCTCCCTCAAGACCTCCCAGGAAGAGCTGGCTGAGGGGACAGGAAGCTGGGCTCTGAACTGGCCTGCTATGTGCTGCCTGAGAGCCAAGGCTGTCCATCCTGATGTCAGATACTTGCCACCATGCCTGAGGCCTATACACAGGGCTCTACAGTGCTGCTGTCCTGGGTCCCATGGGAGGTCCAGCCATTGAATGAGGTTCTTCCAGCCAGGTCACAGGTCCAGCCTGCCTGGAGGGAGGCTGGGAGCGGTGGCACTCCCCACTTTTCTCTCTGGTCCTGAACTGGGGCAGCCAGGGTCTCCAGGGAGCTGGAGGTCACTGGCTTGTGGCCAGGCTTGTGACCACTGACCCGCTGCTGGCTCCGGCCCCAGATGCTGCGGGGACCCGAAAGCTGCTGAGCGGCTAATTTCTTCATCTTTTTTCTCTGCTGAAGAACACGCAAACTCGGGATGACAAGATGGCTCGGCAAGGAAAAGCATTTGCAGCCAATCCCGATGACTTGAGTTCAATCCTCAGGGCTCACGTGGTAGGGAGAGGACTGACAACTCCCACAATTGACCTCTGACCTCCGCACTCCACACACTGTAGCACACATATGCACACATGGTACAATTTTAAAAAGGCAATAATGTATATAAATAAAAAAATAAAAACTTCCCAGGCTCCTAGTAAATCCTTGCAATAAAGCATCCATTCCCGTCCTTGGCACCAGGAAAGTCCTGCAGCCTGGCCGCACTCCACCTCAGCCAGTAACGCCAGCTAGTAATGGAAGCAGTCCCTATCTTTCAGGCTCTGGGCCAAGCACGCCACAAGAATGAATGTCTCTGTGAACAACAATAAGCATCCTACGAGGATTGCAGAATTAGTCCCACTTTCTTCATGGGGATCTGCAATGTTAAGTGATTCCGCCAAGTCATATGGGGGAGGGGCAGCATGATTCCCACAGGGCTTTTTGCTGATAGTCAGAGCATGGCCCAAGGCTTCATGCTTCACCCGAGTCTCGCCCCTGGCCCTGCTCACAGCCAGTCACTTCCCAGGGCCTTGACTTTCCAGCATTTCGTCCATCTAGAACTGTGTTTCTGAAGGTCCCTGTAGGTGACAGAGTAGCTGGGCACCCCCCCAGCTAGAGATGTGCCTTTGTGGCTGCCACCAAGTTACTCAGCAACAAACTCAGTGGCCATCTGGATGCCCCCTGGACTCCTCTCCCTGCCATCCATCTTCTACATCTACTTGTACACCACTGGTAACCATCCGCCACTGTTCTGACACACACACCCCCATTGTCCCAGTGCGTGTTTTCCGTTCCAGGTCTGACCCAGGACACCACACTGTGTTTAGTCACCCTGTCTCCTGGGCCCTGTGACAGTTTCTTGTCCTACCATATTTTTTATGGCCTTGGAGTTGTGAAGAGCTGACCAGATAATGCATGGAATGTCCCTCCGTCTGTTTGTCAATCCTCTCCGTCATCCGTCTGGATTGTAGAGGACAGAGCAGAGCTGGGGGTCATGATGGTCACACAACTCGGGTCTGTGGGTGACTAGTGTCCCTCATTGCTGTCAGCCTTCATCACCTGCTAAGGGAGGCCTCCCTTTGCTTAATAGGGAAACTGGACATGGAGAGGAATAAGTTCTTGGCTTCAGGGGAGTGTTTTAGACAGGGAAAGTGAGGTGAGTCCCCAGTAGGAACAGGAGGGTGACACAGTGTGCCATGGCATTTCATAAAGACCGAGCCCAAACTTCTTAGAGGGCGAGACCCTGTGGAGATTGACCCAAGCACTAGAAAGCCACAGAAGAGCTTGCCAAACTTAGCTGGGAGGAGACAAAAGCTGGCACAAGGGTCTTGGGAAGGAGACTGGAGGAGGGAGGGGCTGGCAAGCAGAACTGAGATGGAGGAAGGGAGCACAGTGCAGGAGCCGTGAGGCCCCACGGGAGACAACAGTCCGGTGTCTGTGATCTCAAGCTCTAGTGTGCCCCAGCCTGGGTTCAAATCCCCAGGTCCCTACTTCCCAACACAGTGGTCTCAACAAGTCATTACTCCCCAAACTCATTGCAGGCTTCCAGGTCCAAGCTTGGCCACCCTGTACCCATGTGAAATACTATTCTAAGGCAGCGCCACCTCCCAGCCTGTCCCCCCTGCAGACTGTGAGGCCAAGGGAAACTGAAACTCTAGGATCCCCTGTCCACAGCATTAAGAACTCAGGACATCAGTAGCTAAGCACTCACCCAAGCATGGGGCCTCCAGGCTGGGAGCTGGAAAACTCTATACAGGGCACAGGGCTTGTCAATGCTTCCCCGCCCAGCCTTAGGACCCACCTACTCCTGTGGTCCAAAGCCTATGCTACCCCGCATCCCCATTGGTCTCCATCACCATTCCCAGGCCCACTCTGTTGCTGCAGCTGCTGTACCCGGAGCTGCCACTTTCATGTGGCTGTTTCTCATCCTGCCCCAGGCGGCAGGCAGCACGAGAGCAGCTCAAGGTGCTGCCCACAATTAAGCTGCATGTCCTTCAAGTTTATGGCTCTAATATCTTTGCCAGGAAGCTCTGAGCACCGAGGTTCAAGATGTTAAGAGGTCAGCGGTCGGGCTTCCCCAAAGGCTCTCAAGCCTGCTGTCCACCCACAGTTTGGAAGTTAGAATTTCATTCACTTGTTTCTCTTTTTTTTTCCAAACATAAAAAGAAAAATTAGAACCAGTGTCATTTTCTCTCTCTTTTGTGTGTGTGTGCGCCCACGCAAGCACATAGATCAATAGATAGATAGATAGATAGATAAAAAGATAGATGGGTAGATAGATAGATGGATGGATAGATGAATGGATGGATGGATGGATGGATGGATGGATGGATGGATGGATGGATGGATGGATAGACAGATTATAGATAGAACCAACCATTTTATTCCACTTCCCCATTTTGGGTCTCCATGACTTCTGAAGAGTTTAGCTTGTCTATTTTCATGTGTGACCTCAGGCTGTCTACTGGAGTTGCTCCTAGTTGGGTTGGGCATCCAAGATGGCTCAGCCACACAATAGCATTAGGTGCCCACTGCTGACCGGTGGGTTTGCCAGACTCGGCAATGTCCTACCCATAGGATGGCAGAGAGAGAAATGAGGTTTTGACAGGAGGCAGAGGCCTCTCTGCCAAACACCCCCAAGAGAGCAGACTAAGAAGCCTGGCTTCAGAGGCTTCAGAAGACACTTCCACTATGCTTTCGGTTGTTTTGTTTTTTGGGGACCCATGTGGGCCAGTCTAGCCTCTAACTCATGGCAGTTCCCCAGCCGCAGGCTCCTGTGTCAGGCTCCAGGTGTAAGCCACCATGCCTGGTGCTTCCTCTGCTTTCTATTGACTATGTAGGCAGAAGTAAAGGGAAGGGACAGAGACCTATTCCTCAACAGGAAGTTTGGTTTCAAAATTGGGGGATTGGGGCTAAGCATGTGGCCCAGGGATAGAGCAACCAGCATCACAGGCATGTCCTGAGCCTAGTGTTTTCAGATTTTACACAAGCAAAGAGAAAACACAGGCTAGAAAGCAATCCTAAACCACCGAGAAAAGTCATGGTATCTGAAGCTGGCTTAGAACCCTATGTCACATGGCTTTGAATTTTTATCTTTCCTCAAAAAAAAAAAAAAAAAAAAAAAAACAGGTGTCCTACAGGAGACTTTTTACAGAAAGTATAGAATGATGGTCTCAGATGTAATACTGACGGCAGGAAGGAGACTGAACCAGAGGTGTACATCCAAGTGGCTTGATGTGTAGGAGAGTCAGACACAGAAATCTACTCCAGGAACACACCGGAGTGAACAGGTTATGCTAGTGGCAAAACTGTGCGTGTGTGTGTGTGTGTGTGTGTGTGTGTGTGTGTGTGTCTGTGCATATGTGACAGAGGAGGACATCAGGGGTCCTCTATCACTCTCCACCTTATTCCCTTGAGGCAGGGTCTCTCACTGAATGTGGCACTAGGCTGACAGCCAGCAAGCCCCAGCAATCCTCCTGTTCCCACTCCCCACCCCCACCACAGTGCTGGGTGACAGATATATGCCACCACACAAGCTTTTCACATGGGTGCTGGGCATCTGAACTCAGGCCCTCGTGCCCACACAGTGAGCACACTTACCCACAGAGCCATCTCCCCAGCCCCAGGTTTTCCTTTTCTACCAAGTCAGACGCCCATACAGGTGAAGAACATTCCCCCATCATCTCCTGGTCACCCCTCTGGCCGAGTGCTGTGGCCAGTTGGACAACCACACCATCCCACCCAGTGTTTCTAGTCCTGCGAAAAAAACAGCCTCCAGCCGCAGCTGTGCACCTCGGCACCCAAGCCTTTCACCTTGGCTCCCATCTTCATACGAACCCTTGATGACCTTGCCTCGTGGTAGCCAAAAAGCAGGAGAAAAAAGAGGAAAGGGCAGGAACAAGGTGCATCCTTCAAAGACACGCCCCAGTGACCTATTTCCTCCAACTAGGCCCCACCTCTGCCTCCCACCACCCCAATAATGCTGTTAAATTATGAAGACGTTAATGTACAGCCTGGAGAAAAAGACCGGGTCCTCAGGATCAGGCAGGTCCCGCAAAGGCCACCTCAGAACGGTGCTGCATCTAGAGCCTAGCCTTTCAGGGGTGCCTCGTAACAAATAATCACCACAGGACTGCTGAACGTTGGTGCCTAAGGAACAGCTTAAGAAGCCCTTCTCTGTGACACAGAAAAGCCATGGAAAGCCACTTTGATTTGGAGCGGTGTGCCTCAGCACACCGTCTTCTCGGCACCTCGAACAATCTGCGTGTCTCCTTGGATCCAAGATATAATCCTCACATTCCATAAAATGATGCCAAGATGTCATGAAACCAGACCATGGGGCAAACTTCTTGATCCCCACGAGGCCTACTCTGAACCGCTCCTTGATGTTTTTCTCCCCTGCTCAGAGGGAGAAATCGATGACACAGTGACGAGCATATTAAAAACCACAGCTGAGTGCCAACCTCAGCCAACAAGCAGGCATTCTCTCTACTGTGAAAGCAACCCAAGTGAGGCTTCCCAGTGGCCTGCCACGTGCCAGCTCCTGGGAACACTGCACACAATGAAGAAGGCCACCCTGAGAAATCCCTTCTATGTCATCCCAGTCCCCAAAGCCTAGGATGCCAAACGCTATTTGCAGGCACCTGCAGGCACCCAGCCACAGCTTCATCCCCTTGACTTGGTGAGATAAGAGGTGAAGGGAGGAGCTGGAGAGATGGCTCAGTGGTTAAGAGTATTTGCTGTTCTTACAGAAGACCCATTTGGTTCCCAGCACCCACATATCCACAACCATCCAAAGCTCCATTTCCAGGGATTCAAATCCCTCTTTTCACCTCAACAGAGACCAGATACACACACGCATGTGCACACACACAAAAAACACTTATATACACAAAATTACATTAATACATTTATTGTTTTAATCTTGTAAGAGGTAAAAAGAGCCATCTGGCATGAGGAAACACACTGGTTCCCAAGTTCATATCTCAGCATTGACACCCTGTAGAGCATTCTGCAAAAGATATAGGGCCTACTATGTGCCTCCCACTGGCTCCAGGAAGCTTAGTGGGCAGCAGACAACAGCATCAGCAACCAAAACGATTAGAAACAAATTCACCCCTTTGAGGGCTTGGCAGCTGGTTCAGGTGGTAAAGTACTTATCATACAAGTATGAGAACCAGGGTCCAGCCAGTGCCCGATCCAGCCCTGGGGAGATGGAAACAGAAGATCTCTGGAGTACCATGACCAGCCAGCCTATGCTATTTGTGAGTTCCAGGTCAATGAGAGACCCTGCTTTAAAAAGAAGAAAAGGCCTAAGGAACAGCAGCTAAGGACATCTTCTGACCTCCACACACGTGCACCCATGAACATGTGTGTCCATATGAATGCATGTAACACACACATATGTAAAAGAATCTTCCATCTTGAGTTCTACAAAACTATTTTGTGCCAGGCGGTGGTGACGCATGCCTTTAATCCCAGCACTTGGGAGGCAGAGGCAGGCAGATCTCTGTGAGTTCGAGGCTAGCCTGGTCTACAAGAGCTAGTTCCAGGACAGGCTCCAAAGCTATACAGAGAAAACCCGTCTTGGAAAACCAAAAACAAACAAACAATTTTGTGTGTGTGTGTGTGGTTATATGTGTATTCACATCTGTGTGCACATAAAGACTCTTTAGTCACTCCCCACCTTGTGTTTTGAGGCAAGGTCTCTCCCTGAAACTGGAGCTCCCCCATTCAGCTAGACTGCCTGGCCAATGAGCCCCAGTGATCTTCCTGTTCCTCCTCTCAAGACTGGGATGACAAGCACACCAAACAACACGGGTGCCAATGATCCAAACTCGGGTCCTCATGCGTGTGTGGCACGCATATTACTGAAGCACCTCTCTCTGGCCCTTGCAGAGCCATACGTGAAACCATGGCACAATGTGAACAACAGGAATCCACTGGTCTAGTCATTTGTAAGTGTTCAGCACGGTGTCACGAGCTCATTCACATCACCACCAGCTACCGTCTCCACTGTCATTCCCCCCAGCTTTGTGTCAGACCCTGTGCCCACTAAATAAGAGCCCCAGGTCCCATCTCTCAGTCCCAGCCACAGAGATTCTCTCCATATGTGAATTTGACCTTCCTGGGGACCTTCTGTTAGTGGAAATACACATTTGTCCTCCTGTGGTTCCTCTCATTCAACGTGCTTAAGGTTCACGAGGATTGCACACGTTAGCATCTCTCTCCTCCTCATGGGTGACAGCTGTGCAGCTGCTTGCTCTCCTCCTGTATTTGGCTGTTGTGACTGAGGCTGGACTCTGTAGAACTCTGTTCAGGTCCTCTCGGTTCCTCAAGTATGTCCCTCAGACTGGAAGAACAGGTCACACAGTGACTCTACCTTCAACTTCTAAGGTTTTTTATTACATTTACTCATCGTGTATGTATGCATGTGTGCACACGTGCACAGATATGCACGCCATGGTGCATAGATAGCAGTCAGAGGACAATTTGCAGGAGTCAGTTCTCTCCTTCCACCATGTGAGTCCTGGGGATCAAACTTGGGCCTTCATGCTTCATGCAGTAACTGCCTTTGCCCGCTGAGCCATCTCAACAGCCCCTCTGCATTCAGCTTCTTTTATTTTCTAATTTATCTTTTACTTTGCATGTATGAGTGTTTTGCCTGCGTGTATGAATGTGTACCATGTGCATGCCTAGTGCCTGCAGAGGTCAGAAGAGAGCATCAAATCATACCCTGGAACTGGAGGTACAGATAGTTGTGAGCAACCAGTGGGTGCTGGGAACTGAACCTAGGTCAGTGCTCAATGTCTTAAGGGAATGACAAGTTGTCTTCTCAGCACCCACACCATCTTAAGTCTGTGATTCATCTTAAACACTCAACTTGATGGGTTTTGTTTGTTTGTTTGTTCGTTTGAGACAAACAGCTTCATGTATACCAGGTTGGTCTTGAAATCACTATGATGCTGAGAATAGCCTTGAACTTCTGATCCTCCTGCCTCCATCTCTCTGGTGTGGAGATTGCAACTGTGCTCCCAGATAATGTCAATTTATTTTACCTCATTCTGGTTTTGCTCTTCCTAGTTGACCCCAGGCTGGAGGCTCATGTGGGGTCCCTGTGTTTTCAGACAGTTGACCCCAGGTTGGAGGCTCGTGTGGGGTCCCTATGTTTTTGGGCAGTTGGAGATGTCACAGGTTGTAAACACACTACTTTGGAAGTTTTGGTCCTAGGATTCTCAGACTGAGTACTGAAGGTCCAAGGCAAATTTACACCAACACAGACTCACGACATTGCTTGCTGAAGTCCCATGGGATAGGGTCTGTGAGTTCACATTGAGGCCTCAATGGTAAATATGGGGTCAGGTAGCTATGTAGAGTATGGTTTGGGCAGGAGAAGTGGAGAGGAAGAGGAGGACTGGCAGTCAGAGGTAGGGGTAAAGAGCAAGGGTTAGGGGGCTGGAGAGATAGCTCAGAGGTTAAGAGCACTGGCTGCTCTTCCAAAGGTCCTGAGTTCAATTCCCAGCAACCACATGGTGGCTCACAACCATCTGTAATGAGATCTGGTGCCCTCTTCTGACCTGCAGACATCCACGGAGACAGAATACTGTATACATAATAAATAAATAAATCTAAAAAAAAAAAAAGAGCAAGGGTTAGGAACCCATAGGAGGAAGTTCGTGAGTTCGAGGCCCCTACCTGACTGCCTGGGACAGGCTCTGAAAGGCAAAAGAGACATTCATTCATTCAGCTAACATTCCCTGCTCTGCGCCAAGTCAGGCGCAGGCCCAGAGGAGACAGGAAGTCCAGCTTCCTTGTGCTCATGCCTACATGTCTAACCAGCTTTCCCCAGAACTACAGAAGTGCTGGAGCTGACCCCCAGCTCCCTCGCTGCAGTTGGAAAGTTGCCTGGCTGTGGACAGCACCTCAGACATGTGGGTCACAGTGGGACAGGGACAAAGTTGCTTCAGGCCTGGCAGGGAGGAAACCAGGTGAAATCAATGGCCCTTCCCTTAGTCAAGTGTCTCCACAGGTGACCCTTTAGTGTCAGAAGACCCAAGACTCCACCCTCAGAGCAAGACTACTTCACCGATTTCTGAATATGCAGCTTTGGAAGAGAGACAGGAAGTTTAAGTCTGCAGGCACAGACCTGCCATTATGTCATTTCCTCGTACTCCAGTGGCTTCTCACATACACAGCCATCAACCCCCTAAGCACCCCAAAACTTGACCCTCGGGGAGATGATTTGAGCCTCCCACCTCCTTCAGTTTGGTCAGTTCATGAATAAGCCCTCTTCTGCAAAGCCTGTCCTTTTGGTGACTGGTTTACGGCACAGCGAACAAACGGGGTCCCCCCACAAAGTCTCCCTGCCACTTAGTAACAGCCACCATTCATTAGGGGTTCCCAAGGAATGACTGCACACCGAGCCCTTTCTGGGATTGGCACTGAATCCTTACAACAACCTCTCCTTTATAGCCCAGAGAGGCTGAGCAGCTTCCCCAGGAACACACAGTTGGAAAGCAGAAGAATCCACACTCACGACCCCAAGTTGTGTGTCTAAATTCCAGACCCTTCTCCAAGGTCGCTGAAGGAGACCTGGGGTGGGGGTGGGGGTTGACATCACACAGGCACAGGATCTGAGGTCTCTCCAAGTCCCAGGGTGTCTCTGAGGGGTCCCACAGTCGGCTCCCCAACCCTGTGAAAGACAAATGTCCCCTATGTGGCAGTGGCTGGCGTCCCCAGTAGCTGTAAAAACTGCGCCCAGGATTGCAGCCCCGCCTTGCCGGAGCCCGGAGCCCGGCAGCAGCTGAAAGCAAACGTGTCTCCTCTTTGTCACAGAGTAATAGACTCTTGAAAAATCACATCCTGGGAGGATCGCCGCTGAATCTGATACTCCGGTCTCTCTGTCAGAGAGCTACGGAACCATAGACTAACGATCTCCATGCAGGAGCCCTGAGTGCCACCTCCCTCCATTAGGGTTGGACTGTGGCTGGAAGGCTGGGGGCTTGGTGTGACCAGGAGGCCTAGGGGTGCAGAGAGAGGGGTGTGGGGGTGGGGGCTCAGCCTGTCATTGTGCTAGAGCACTCGGTTGGTGGGTGAAGCCTGGCTCTGTTACTGATGGTTTTTAATTATGTAAATCAGCCGAGGGCCTGCGCCTGGCACAGGCTCGGCATCCATCAGCTGGCAGCAGAATTAATCAATAAATAACCAGCTGGATGGGGCCTGGGCATGAGAACCAGCCACTCCCCACCCCCACCCAGATAGAAAGAATGGAGAGAACATGGGAGCCACGAAGGGCTGTCAACACAGGTGCACACCCGTGTGCTGAAGGGGCTCGCCGTGCTTGCAAAGATAGTGGCTACTATAGACTTGTACATTAGCACAGGTTAGACACACTTGTGCAACACAGAGGCATGATATGAAACACACACACACAAACACACACAACGCCTTCTAGTACCCTGGCACACCCAGGATCACAACAGTAAGGGGCAAGGTCCCCATTCCACCCTCACACCTGTTCGCCCAACTGTGCTCACAACATTCTGGGAAGATGGCTGGGCCGAGCTGCGGCCTGCATCCAACAAGCTGAATTGCAGAGAGGGCTGCCCAAGGTCATGCCCAGGGTCCTCCCTCCTCGCCCCCAGCACTGCTCAATAGCTACAAGCTCAAGGAAACTGAAGAAGAGATGGGGATGTCAGGGGCTGCGAAGAAAGCCCCCATCCAGCTGGCAGGGTGGTGTCCTGGTGGGGGGTGCGGGCAGGACAGGCAGAGAAACTGGCGTCGGCCTCCCTGCTCTCCAGCGAGCCCTGATGGATGGCTTCTCCCACTGCTGTGCTGGCTCCCTGGCACGGTCCATAAATCAGACCCTCATCCCAGCCATGCTGCTCCTTTGATCACTTTCCAGCGTTTAGGGAATGGGGCTCGGCATCCCTGGTGGCAGGAGGGGTTGGCAGAGGAGACAGTTAAATTGATGGACAGGTTTCCTCTCCCTCTGTTCCTCCTCTCTGCGCCCAGCTGTCTGCCAGTCTCTGCGCTCTGCAGAAATCATTAAATAGTGAGGGAGAAATGAACTGAGATGTGGGCGTGTCTCTCCTCGATGGGTCCCTGCCCCTGGGCCTGAGAACTGCTCAGCAGCAAACAGCCCCCAGGCCAGGTTCTGCACAGCAGCTCAGGGAGTTCCCAGCAGTGCCGTGGGGCAGCAGGAGGTAAGGTGCCCTTCATGGCCATTGCAAGTTTCACAGGGTCCTGGGCTTGTGACCAGGAAAAGGTTTTGAGAACCCTGTGCGCTGAGCAGTCTTAGCCCATACTGTGGAACAGCTGACGGCGTGGGGACTTGGAAGCCGTACAGAGCAGCAGTGGATAGTGACTCAGCCTCAAAGTCCTAGCTGTGTCACCCTGGGCAAGCAGCTTTACCTCTCTGGTTCCCGTGTGCCCTATGTACAGAGTAGGGTAACAGGTCCTGTGTGGCCAATGAGCACAGGCATCATGGTGAGCAGGGAGTCAAAGACTCTAGAACACATCCACTGTCACCATTAAAAAATACACAGGCTCTCACAAGTCAGCGTCTCTTAGAGCCTTTAAAACCCAGGTGCTGTCCCTACCCCTTCCCCAGCACACCCCAGAATCCCTGGCTGATGCCGGTAATAGGGCCACACTCTGAGAGCCTCTAAAGCCCACACACGGGCTTGCGGAGCCAGCTCATCTCCCACCCACTCTCCAACCCGAAATAGGAAGCTATACCCAAGGCCATGTAGGGTGAGGGTGGTGGCCGGGCCTCAGCCTCCCAGGGCAGGGCTTTTCAGCTGGTAGGGGGAGGTTCTGCAGTGGGTGGGGCTCCATGCCCACCCCCACCTCACCTCCCCTGCCCCCAGGAGCAAAAGGGCAGAATCTGCCTTCCCAGCCTAAAGTAATCTTTTAATCTCTTTGGCTTTAATCTTGCAGCCCAGCATAAACCCAAATCCTCCAGGGGAAGGAAGGGGTTGGGAGGCAGTCCCCTGTCCTAGCTGGCTGTTAATCTAAGCCTTAGGATCTCACTTCAGGGCAGATCTCCCCTCCTATTCCGCCCTCTTCTCTGGAGACTCGGGATCAGGAGGTGGATCTAGGAGAGAAGGCAGGGAGCACAGCCAGAGGAAGTGATAGGGTGGCAGCTGATGGGATGATGGGATCATGGGGTCCTGAGATCATGGGTAATGGGGCGGTACAGTAATTGGGTGGGGTGATGGGGCAATGGGGTGATAGAGTGAGGCCCAGTGGATTCACTGTGACCACTATGGCCAGCAAAGCCTTTTTAACCAGGACACCAAAAACATTAACAATGATAGAAGAAAAGTATACATTAGGTTTAATTCAAATGAAGAACATATGATTAACAGGAAGGAAGGAAGGAAGGAAGGAAGGAAGGAAGGAAGGAAGGAAGGAAGGAAGGAAGGAAGGGAAGAAGGAAGGATGGGAAGAAGGGAGGGAGGGAGGAAAAAGGAAGGAAAGGAGAAAGGGAGGGAGAGAAAAGGGAGGAAGGAAGGAAGGAAGGAAGGAAGGGAAGAAGAAAGGATGGGAGGAAGGGAGGGAGGAGGGAGGAAAAAGGAAGGAAAGGAAAAGGGAGGGAAGGAAAAGGGAGGAAGAAAGGAAGGGAAGGAGGGAGGGAGAAAGGGAGGGAGGAAGGAAGGGAAGGAGGGAGGAAGGGGAAGAGAGGAAAGGAGGGAAGGAGAAAGGAAGGGAGGGAGAAAAGGAGAGAGGGAGGGAGGGAGGAAGGAAGGGAAGGAGGGAGGAGGGGGAAGAGAGGAAAGGAGGGAAGGAGAAAGGAAGGGAGGGAGAAAAGGAGAGAGGGAGGGAAGGAGGGAGAGAGGAAAGGAGGAAGGGAGGAAGGGAGGGAGGGAGGAAGGAAGGAAGGAAGGAAGGAAGGAAGGAAAGTGAATTCATAGATGCAGACAGAATATACCAGTAATACACCTGACAAGGGGCTAGTATCACACATAAAGAACTGCTAGGGCTGGGGAGATGGCTTCAGCAGTAAAGTGTTTGCTGTACAAGTATAAGGACCTGAGCTCGAGGTCCCAGCACCCACGTGAAAAAAAAACGGCGAAACATTACACACCTGTAATCCCACAGCCAGGAAGGCAAAGACTCAAGAGTCCCTAGGGCCACTGGCTAAATTGGTGAGTTCCGGATTCAATGAGATGCCCTGTCTCAAAAAGTAAGGTGAAGAGTGTTGAGCAAGATATCCAATGTTGACTTCTGGCCTACACACATGCACTCAGGCACACACATTAACATGTGCACACATGCACTCACTAACTCACATGTTTAGGAGTTTGAGACCAGGTTGGCCTGTAAAGCCGGATCTTATCTCCAAAAATATAGAGGGTGGGGCATGGGTTAAACATCTGTGTCCCCTTTCGAATCCACGGTGAAACTTGCCACCAGTGGGACAGGATTAAGAAGCAGGGCCCTTACAGAGTGATTAGTCACAAGGGCAGGACCCTCCTGAATGGGATGGTAACCTATGGAAGAGCCTCGGGGAGTTCTGCATCCCTTATGCGGGACAAGGCAAGAAGGCTCATGAGCTCGACCATCTGAGCTACCCTGCCCTTTGATCTTGGGTTTCTCGGCCTCCAAAACTACGTGAGATAGATTTCTAGTCCTCATGAACTACAAGCCTCAAGCGCTTTGCTATAATAGCAGGAATAAACTAAGATACCTAGCTAAATATACAGCTGCTCTCTGACCAAACCATCCCTCTCCCTGGTAACAAGCCCGGGAAGAGAAGGTCTGTCAGCACAGTAAGCATGGCTGGGCCAGGGAGATGATTTGGCAATTAAACACACTTGCCAAGAAAGCCTGACCACCTGACTTCAAGCCTCAGCACCCGTGTAAAGGTATAGGGAGAGAACCAACTCCACAAAGATATCTATAGCCTCCATGTCTGTGTCATGGTATGTGTGCCCAAACATATACATTACACATATACATGTATACACATACACAAAATAATAATTAAAATATAAAATATACACTTTGGGGGCTGTGTTTCAAGACAGGCTCTCACGACATAACCCTGGCTGGCCTGGATCTCACTAGGTAAATCAAGCTGCCCTTGAACTCATAAAGGTGTGTGCCACTAAGCCCAGCAAAATATATACTTTTAGAGGCTTTAGTCTCTAAAAACAAAAACAAGCCGCTGTTTCAGAGGGAGTGGAGAGGGAAGAAGGCAGGGGAGAGGAAACAACGGGTTGTCGATGGCATTGTGCACGGCCACCTCCCGCCATGTTCTGTGTGAGAGGCACGGGACTCCATCAGGTTGAAGTCACTCTTGTCCCAGCCTCTGTCATCACAGTGGACAGAAATCCCTCGCTATATACTCTGCCTTTCACACTCACACTTTGCACACGCACCCTCAGCCCTTCCCCTAGACATCTGTGACATCCAGAAGACCAGCATTCTACGCCTCCCGTCCAGGTGCAGCGGCTCATCCTTGGCCAACCAGTGGCCCATGGCTGCCTGTGTAAATGGTGTCCCTTGAGAGAGCAGCCACTGGGGGTTTTGACAGGGGCATCCCTTCGGCAGCCAGTGGTAGCCTGAGAGACATCCCACTGCATTGAAGACGAGGGGCTGGGAGTAACCCCTCTCCTGTCTCTCCTCACGGGGCAAGTGGTTGGTCACTCCAGCCACCTTGGGCAGATGTATGTGAAGTGGTCTTCTACCTTCAGGGGTGGAGTGTGCTTCTGCGGGACTCATGCTGGAACGGAACCCAGGGCCCGTGCATGCTAGGCAAGTGTTCCGCCGCTGAGCCATACCCCAGGCCGAATGTCATGATTCATTCTGCATCCTAAATTCTCAAGCTTCTGGTGCATGAAATGAAAATGAGGCTTCTCCTTTCATCTAAAACCTCCAAACAATGGGCGGACAAGAGGCTTAAGAGCCCTCGGGGGAGCCCGACCCCTGATCCCTGACATCTTGTGTCTCAGTGCTCAGAGCTTCCTGGCAAAGATATTAGAGCCATAACTTAAAGGATGGGCAGCTTAATTGCAGGTGGCACCGTGAGCTGCTCCCATGCTACCTGCCAGCTGGGGCAGCCTAGGGAGCAGCCACATGAAAGTGACAGCCACTGGGCATGGTGGCTGGAGTAGTGAGGCGGGCCTGGGAAAAGCAATGAAAACCAATGGGGTTGGAGTGGAACAAGGACATCAGATTCTGGGGGTAGCTGGGCCCTGAGGCTGGGTGGGAGGTGCTGTATAGACAAGCCCCACACCCTGTGGAGAGTTCTGCATCCCTAGCCCCATGCTGGGAGAGTGCTCGGCTTCCTGAGTTCTTAATGCCATGGACATGGGAGGTCCTACAGTTTTAGTCTTGCCAGGCCCTATGAAATCTATAGCAAGACCAGACTGGGAGGTGGTACCAGTTCAGAATGGGGTATATCAGGTACGTGCTGGGCAGTCAGGCCTAGAACTGGATAACCCAATATCAACAATTACCAGCAACTTGCTAGGACCACCCCAGCAGAAGTGGCAACCTGGAGATTTGAACCCAGTCTGTAGGACTCTGATATTATCAACACTCTATTCTGCTGGCTGCTGTTGGACCTACAGCTGAGCAGTTCTTAACTGTCCCTGCTATGTCTCCCTTCTCCTGGGAGGTTCTGGCCAAGTCCTGATCAACATGCCTTCCTACAGACTTCCTTCCCTAGGCCAGCCCTTCTCTTCCTTCCCGCTCTGGAAAATGGGTATCCATGGGCGGGGTGGGGTTCCAGGAGCTTCTCTGGCAGCAACCAGATGTATATGACGGGGTGTGGAGCATCGGCCATCCTTGCTGCTTTGTGGTGAGACCACTTCCTCGTGGTGTGTTACAGGGTTTCTTGGAGAAAATCATATTCCCTCCCTGGTGCTGGAACGTTCCATAGCTCCCCTCTCAGCCTGCTCTCATGACAATTAACCCGTGTTTGGTCTCCTGGCATCAGGAAAAGCAGCCCAGCGCTTTTTCCTCTTGCTTAGTTTAGAGGTGGAAATATGTGCTTGTGATCAGCAATTCATTTGTCAAACACAAGGACAAGAATCCTAATTTGTCTCATCATGAAGGCGGCGTGAGGCAGCTCCGTGCATCCCACAATATCTCCCCTCTGACCTTGGCAGAAATTCCACCATCTGATCCAGAGAGCCTGGCAGAGGAAGGCACAGCATCCCAAAGTGCATGCACGTATCCAGGTCAGCCGGGAGAGGGACCAGGGCAAAGAAGAGAAGAATAGCCTTGAGCACAAGGGTTGGAGGGTGGGGGGACAGATGCCCTCTAGGTACTGGGGAATCTGCAGCCACTAAGAGCTGTGCACTCAGTCAGACACACACACGGAGGGGGGGGGTATGTAATCCCTTGGCCCCCAGTACTAGGGACTTAAGCCTCTATCTAGGCTAGCCAGGCTCATACCCCCAGCTGCTCTGGCCACCTCTGTCCCAAGTCTAGGTTTCCAAAGGCTCAGCAAGGAAACCCTACATGGCTAAAAGCCAAAACCCAGTAGAGGCAGCTGTTACTGGTGGGAATGTCACCAGAGCCACACACCAAACACAGGTGTACACATGTGCGCAGCCAGGGTGGCGCATTAGACATGGGCACACACCGATTTGTGTCCCCAAAGGCAAGACAATCCCAGAGAGACACAGAACTTGCTAAAGAGGATGCACAGAGCACACACACAGACACTCTACCCTGTGGGCATTCTGCACCTCAACTCTGAGCTGCAGGGGAGAAATGACACACCTATTCTTGTCCCTAGCTGGGTACTTCATCCTGAGGCTCCCAGCCTTCTGCCTCTGTGAGCTGAATCCAGTCAGCCCTCCCTCTTGCTCTTGTTGCTTTCCTCCAAGTCTGTTAACCCTCCCCAAATCTCATCCCTTCCTCCTGTTTCCTGGTGGGCAGGCCTGAACCATGAGGATCAGGATAAAAGGACAGCTTGCCATTGTCCTACAGCCTCTCAGCCCCAACACAGGGGTCACTGCACAGAGTAATGCCAGACCCCAAACCTCCCACTGCCTGACTCTGGCTCCCTCCTCCTCCGCCCTCCCCTGAGCAGCTCTCCAACTCTTCTTTACCAACGAGTGTGTGAAAATACAAATTAGAGTGTAATTAGAGCAGAGTCACCAGAGATGGAGGCAGAGCCCCTACCGCACCAGCCCCAGCATCAGGCAGGCCCAGGCAGGCTCTACAGGACTACAGATGCGCCCAAAGGCTCAAGTAGGAGGGGCCAGTCAGCTCCCTTGTAGATTGCCCTGTCTTTGTTGTTTTTGTTTAACCTCCTCTCTAATGCCTTCACGCCCTCCCAGAGGCAGGCAGTGTGGGCGCGGTTTCAGACCCATCTCTCAAAACAGGAAGCAGACACCCAGGGTACTGTAATAAATAGCTTGCAGAAGGCCCAGTATGCCCAGACTGGCTTCAAGATAGATAGGGATCAGGGTGGCTCCAGGCCTCAGGGAGGCACATTTGTTGATCTTGCCTGTGAGCCTGTGGTCTGGCCCCCTCCAAGCCTACCCAATCCCAACTTGTTCAAGCCTTGGAAAAGAAGCCAGTACTGAGGCACGAGTGCCCCCTGCTGGTCATGGCCTGCACTACACACCAAGACTCCTTCAGTATGTGGCAACCACCAGGACATACCCTAGGGCTGCCTGGAGGGGTGAGGGGACTCATGAAGTCCTGAGAAGGCGCCTCAATGGGGCATGGAGATGGTGGATGCCAAGTAGGGCCAAGCAAAGGAGCAGAAGTAAACAGCTAATGTGGAGCATGGACGCTTGGAAGACCAGGGCAAATGAAGAAAAATCCACTGTTTTCTAGAGGGTGGGGCAGACAACACTAGATGTCATCTGGGGAGAACAGTAATGTTCTTGTTCTCTGTTTGAGTATCTTAGACATACTGTATGTGGCCCATCACACACATGGCATTGAAAAGTAAGGGTTTAAGGTACAAAAGGACATTGTGACAATGTAACGAGTACCCACATACCACACACCCAGCAGGGAAATCCCATAAATGCTGTCGGTGAATGAACGAAGGCATGGTGAGGATGGCTACAGATGCATTTACAGCGCGGTGGGGTCCACAGCTCGCTGTCATCTGAAGTCACTTGGTTAAGTCTGTAACCTTGATTTCCAGGGGGCTGCTGATGTGTGCCCCACGCAAACCTCCAAGGACACAGATACCCAACTTAGATCAGCCCTGGATTCACTTTTGAGACAGTGAGACTGCTGTTGCTGAAGGAGCCGCCTAGCTTGGTGACAAGAGACTCCTCTAAAGTCTCATGTAGAAATGGGGACATGAGCTGACACTGACTCAGCTCCCATGACAAATCATGGCCTTGAGCTCATAGTCATCCTCCTTGTCACAGCCTCTCAAGTGCTGGGACGACAGGCATGTGCCCGTCCCACCCCCGGCTGGCATAGGTTTGTTATTAATTTATTTTGTGTGTATGTCTGAATGTATGTATGTATGTGTGCCACGTGTGCGGTGCCTGAAAAGGCCAGGATAGGGTGCTGTTGTCTCCTGGAACTGGAATTACAGATGGTTATGAACCACCATGTGAGGGCTGGGAATCGAATTCTGATCCTCTAGAAGAGCAGCCAATACTCTTAGCCACTGAGCCACACTCTTCTGCCTCTGGCATATATCTTTATTTATGTAATATGATATAAATATTACATCAGCCGCTGTGCAGAGCACAGAGGACTTGCCATCCTGAGTTTATTTATAAGTTAGTTCATTCACAAGACTTTTCTCCCTGTGGGGGGAGAAGGAAAAAAACCTTCCATGACTGGCTAATTACAAGCATGTATTAGTGTGATGTAGTTAAAAGTGGCTATAATATGTACATCCCTCATAAGTGTGGCCGTGACTCACTCATGACAATTTTCTCTTTTCCGTGATTAAAGTTAGAAGAGTGTGTGGTTCTGCGTGGGTTTGGAAGAACGATTGCCACTCGCATCTTTAAGCCCACAGGTAGGACAGAGCATGAGTCAGGACAGTATTTGGCAACGGAGCTGTTCCGTTATCTTGCCAGACTCTCTTGATAAGAGAAAGAGAATTTCCAGTCATGGAATCTCATGGCTGTACCCCTGGAAGAGAACTGAGTTTAAAAAAATGGACATTGAACTCTTTGGGAAAACTGGTAGATATTAAGTTTATTTGTGTGTGTGTTTGTGTGTGTGTGTGTGTGTATACATGAGAAAGTGTACTACGCATGAGCAGCCCTTGGAGGTCAAAAAGGGAGTTGGATCCCCTGGAACTGGTTACAAGTAGTCTGTGAGCCACTCGATATGGATGCTTGGGACCTCTGGAAGAGCAGCAAGTGCTCTTAACTGCAGAGGCATGTCTCCAGCCCGAGTCTGCCTTTTTGAGGTGGGGAGGCAAGGGGCTGAGACAGGATTTCACTGCGTAACAGCCCTGGCTGCCCCAGAACTCGCTCTGTAGACCAGGCTGGCCTCAAACTCACAGAGATTCATCCGCCTCTGCCTCCCGAGTGCTGGGATTTAATACATGCTCCACCACGCCCAGTTCAAGAGGATTTTAAAACATAGAACAGGCCAGGAGGTGATGGGCCAGTTTTGACTGGTATTAGGAAATGTCAGGTCTATGTCTCTGAGAAAGACAAAATCTTTGGCACACTGTGAAACACATATGTGCTTCGCTTCAAAGTCAGGCCTTGTGCTTACAGGACTAGAGGAATTCAAAACTAGCCTGTCCTCGGGGGTGGCTGGATGGCAAACATGAACCACAGACACACTTATTCCTCGATGCCCAGCCTCACTCCTCAAACCTACCCACCAGTGTGCTCGCCTGACAGCAACAGTGCGCGAAAACTCACGGAGACTAGTTTGAGGGGCACGAGATTGGAAATAACTCCATTGTTTACCAGGAGAAAATTGATTGGTAGAAAACCAGAAACCATGATGGGTACACCGAGGAACTGTGGGAAAGAATGAGGGCTCAGCATCAAGACAGACAGCGAACTGGAACAGACAGACACTCCTGCAAAGGAGGCCTACAAACAGCCAATAGATCAGGTCCTCGGCGTCACTGGTCACTAGGAAATGTCATTGCACAACTAAAATGAGGCACTGCACCATAGCCATGAAAGGTTATTGCATTAAAAACACTGACACACTCAGGAGAGGGAAATAAGAGGGTCAGCGGGCTATGGAGAAACGGGTGTGGTAGCCCACCCTTGTAATCATAGCCCTTGGAAGGTAGAGATGGAAAGAGCTGGAGTTCAAGTCTAGCCTCAGCAACATAACAAGCTTGAGGTAACTCTGAGCTGAAAAAAGATTCTAGCTCAAAACATTAAAAAAAAAATGGGAATCATGGTGCATTTCTGGTGAGAATATAAACCGTGTGACTGCTGTAGAAAACAGTGTGGTGGTTCCTTTAAAAACTTCAGTACTTGGACCAACAAGATGGCTCAGAAGGCAAAGGCACTGGCCACCAAACCTGATGACCTGAGTTCAATTCCCGGGACCCACATGGTGGAAGGAGAGAACCAGTCCTCACAAGCTGTCCTCTTGCCTCTGCATACATTTCATAGTGTGCTCACAATATAAAAAGTGTTCAATTATGATGTGGTTCAGCAATTCCACTGTTGGAACCAAAAGCAGGGACTCAGGTATTTGCTCCTTCACCTCATAGAGTCTTTATCCTCAACTGTCAAAAGATGGGGCAGGCAGGGTGTGGTGGTGCACGTCTTTAATCCCAGACTCAAGAGGCAGAGGCAGACAGATCTCTAAATTCCAAGCCAGCTTGGTTTACAAAGTGAGTTCCGGGACAGCATGCCTACACAGAGAAACCCTGTATCAAAAAGAAGAAGAAGAAGAAGAAGAAGAAGAAGAAGAAGAAGAAGAAGAAGAAGAAGAAGAAGAAGAAGAAGAAGAAGAAGAAGAAGAAGAAGAAGAAGAAAGGAAGGAGGAAGGAAGTAACCCAGATGTCTGTCAACAAATGAATAGTTGAACCAAACACAGGCCATACCTAGAGCAGAACACTGTGCTGCCATAAAAAGAAATGGAATTTTGATGTATGCTCCAACATGGGTGAACTGTGCAGATATTATGCCTTAATATTATGAAAATGTTTTGGTGAGGGCTTCACATTGTAAATAAAACCAATGCTGTAGAGCTGTACACTCAAATATGATTAAAATAGCAATTTTATATGATACACACATTAACGCAATTTTCAGAGATTAATGACTAAGAAGCAAAGGGTGTGGCTCAGTGATAGAATTCATCCCTGGAGTGCACAAAGCTTAGAAGGTATAATTCTCCTGTGTCTAATATCCTCAAAGACACAAAGCTACTCTCAACTGAATGCTGGGTGAAGCCTAGACCCAGGGGCCAGAGATAAAGGACAGATTTCCAATGACACTCTCAGGGCTCCTGGTCACAGGACCTCAAAATAAAGCACAGAACATGGAGTGTTAGGCAAGCCACCTGCCTATCAGATCAGGACTACAAGAAATTTGGGTGAGAATGATTTGACCAGAACAAGAGGAACACAGAGAGAGGACCCTTGAGGGCTGGGGGCTTGTTTGGATTTCAGGTTTTATTATATGTACATATGTATGTGTGTGCTTATGCATCTGTGCTGACTGGAGATGGACACTGAGCATCTTCCTCAGTCGCTTTCCACCTCATTTTTTGAGACAGGGTTTCTCTCTGAACCTGGAGGTCTGGCTGACTGGGCTGGTGACAATCAAGACCCAGTGATTCTCCTGTCTCTGCTCCCCCTGTCCCGGGATTACAGGTCTGAGGGATCAAACTCAAGACCTCATGCCCACACAGCAAGCACCTACCCACTACTGCGCTATCTCTAAATTTATCACGAAGCTTGGAGAACCTAAAAGTAAACATGGAGTGTGCTCTCCCAGTCCTTGCATGGCCCTGCTGCTGCTCACTTCCTTACCCAGCCCTCACCCTCCACATCGCTGCTTGATTTCAGCTATTTGTTACCTGGACCAAGTGCCAAACTCCCCCCTGAGCCAGCCCAACTCAACACAGCCTCTTTCCCGTGTTCACAGCAGTTCAGAACCGCTCTGCTGGTGTTTGGTGAGCAAGCCTCCTCTGAAGACCCTAAGATGGGGCCCCATCCACCTCCACACACTGCACCTCTGCCTTCTCCCCTCCATCCTATGGGCATTAGGACAAGATGGGTCTGGGTTTACCTTATGACATGTTGGGGACTGCAGACCCTCAGACCCTGAATTTTCTATGACCCCCTTGCCTGCTGGAGTAAACAACCTGCTTTCCTATGCTTGCAGCTGCTCTGAGCACAAGACCCTCATTAGTGCCTGATGGCAGGGGAGTGGTTTCTGGTGGGCTTGCAGCTGAAAAATCCCGAGAGCTAGAGTGTGGCCATTAGTCAAGGAGAGCCCTATATAAGCTGCCCTGGAACACAATAAAAGGGGCATTCTTGTTTCAAGGATGACCTGTGTCTGTTTCTCTCTCTCTCTCTCTCTCTCTCTCTCTCTCTCTCTCTCTCTCTCTCTGTGTGTGTGTGTGTGTGTGTGTGTGTGTGTGTGTGTATGTGTGTGTGTGTGTGTGTGTGTGTGTGTGTTTCGATCTCCAGCCCCTTGCCTGACTTGTGAACCGTTGCATGGTAGACAGGCAGGACAGTACAGGTGGAGGTCCCCAGCGAGAGCCGGAACTAGGGATCCCTGAGAGATCGCCCTCGGGAATGGTGAAGATGACCTGAAGATGGGTATGTGTCTGTGTGTTTTTTATCCCAGACCCTTGCCTGATAGTGTTTCTGAGTGTGCAGGTGCCATAGGAGGCACTGCTGGGAACAAGAACTAGGGACGCTCTGAGGGACGCCCTCTGGAAGATTGGCCAGCAGGGAAGTAATAAAGAAAAGACGAGAGGGTAAACTGAAGGATGAAGGCGGATTTTTTTCAAGTCTACTCTGGTAGTAAAGATAAAAATAAGCCACATAAAGATGGAATGTGCACAGAGAATCTGGATTATGAATATTATTGTGCTTTCTTTTTTGACTGGATAGAGACATTTGATTCTGGGGATTGCTAAGAAAGGTATCTTGATTTCAAAACAGGGGACTAAGGATTTGTTGCTTTGGAAAAGAGATTCTGTTTTTGTTTCCACAGAAGATGAGAACCTGTGGATTCCTTCCAGACTAATGTGGTTTGATGGATCAAAACCCCCTGAAAGGTCACTGTAAACACCCCCAAAAATACTTTGCCCAACTAAGAGCAGGAAGCACTTTGGAGAGAACTATGCCCAAATTCTCTAAATGATTGTTTGCTGAAAGTTGTGGGGTCGGGGAGCAGCTTGGGGGAGCCATTGGGACGCTGGAAGATGTCTAGGATGGAGAGTCCCTGGCATTGTGCAGAGGAGATCCAGAGTGGGGAAAAGCCCCATTTGGTTCCTGAACGGCTTGTGCATCCTATGGATGGTTCTCCTGACCATCAGCCATGGCCAACAGCTGTTGGGTGAACGAGACGACTACCACTGTGGTCCGGGCTCCAGGCTTGGTACCTGTCCCAGTGCATCAGCTGGTGCTGAGCCATCCCTGCTGAGACTTCAGGATCACTGCAGCTGTAGTGGCTGCTATTGTCACCACTGTGGCCTCCATAGCAGCTGGAATCGCCATCAGCCAGACAGCTTCTGTGACTATCTTGTACAGTGACTATATCATTCATGTGGAAATGAGCATGATTGCTAGGGCACTTTCCAACTTACTGCTATCATATTTGTGCTGTGCCCAGGCCGGTCCAGAACTTTGGTCTAATTATATAGAAAAGAGGGAGCTATTGGGGACTGCAGACCCTCACACCCTGAATTTTCTGTGACCCTTTGCCTGCTGGAGTAAACAGTTTGTTTTCCTGTGGTTGCAGCTGCTCTAGCCATGAGAACCTCATGAGTTCCTGATGGCAGGGGAGTGGTCTCTGGTGGGCTTGCAGCTGAAAAATCCTGAGAGCTAGGGCGTGGCCATTAGTCAAGGAGAGCCCTATATAAGCTGCCCTGGAACACAATAAAGGGGACATTCTTGTTTCAAGGATGACCCGTGTCTCTCTGTGTGTGTTTCAATCTCCAGCCCCTTGCCCAACTTGCAAACCATAGCATGGTAGGACAGGCGGTACTGTACAACAGCAGCCAGCAAGGGAATGGAAATATCCTTCTGGGGACCCGGAGGAAGAAAGAAAAGGCCATGTCTGCCTCACTCCAGAGGTAAAACACCCTTATTCAGGTACAGACCTTCAGGAAATGTGAGGTCCATGGGTGGAGGGCAGAGACATAGACACTGAATTGAGTGGGTATTTTCCTTTTAGGTGCCCTGTGGGGGTCTGAGGAGGGGTGTCATCACCTCCGGTTCTCAGATTAGGAGACTTGATGTTAAGTAGTATGTTCAAGTCCACATGGTCCATCAGGGCAAATTCTGGTTCTCAGAGCCAGGGAGCCCCTTCCACAGAGTCCTTTTGCCTCTCCGTCCCAGGCTACCTCTCCTTCACACCCTTACTGACTCTCAGCCTGGAGATATTCAAGGCCGCTTTCCTTTCTCACAATCAATGCAGCAGGCTTTTGGTTCCGTGAAGCAGCATGTAAATCTCCCCCTTCCCTCCATGGTCCTTGGCTATCAACACTGCCCTTGAACACAGTGGGTGCTCAAACCGTGTCTGGGGGATTAATTTGTTCAGTCAGGCTCAGGCATCTCACTGTACTGTTTGCCCAGTGTGGAGCTGCATACAAGTTATAAAAACTATCAAGGGGAGAGATATTTGTAATAGGTCCTTGTGTGGAGTTGGAGCCATACCTGCAGCGGGACTGGTGGGCTCCGTCAAAGTCATTTCTGAAGCAGAGACAAAGGTGGGGTCACGCGAGGGACCAGGACCACAGGCACTGCCTGGGCCCCATAAGGTTGTACTATCACTGTCTGTCTCACACACACATGGACTGCCCAAATCCAGAAAGTCTAGGAAAAACAGTGTTAGCCAGAGAGCGGGGCTCTGTCCATAGTGCTGAACTCGCCAATGCCTCTCCTACCTTGTTCCCTTGCCCTCTGGACCTTCTACAGGTATGACTCCTGAAAGCCCACTGTGAACCCTGAGCTTTTTTTTTTTAATCACCCTCTCAGCTGGGTGGTGGCGCACGCCTTTAATCCCAGCACTCAGGAGGCAGAGGCAGGCAGATCTCTGTGACTTCTAGGTCAACCTGGTCTACAAAGCGAGTTCTAGGACAGCCAGGGCTGTTTTCGAACTTCAGATCTTCCTGCCTCCACTTTCTAGGATCATTGGCATGTACCCTCACACCTGGCTGTATGCAGTGTTGAGGCTCTAACCCAGGGCCTCGTGTACTATGGGTTAACACACTAGCAACTGGGCGTTCCCAGCCACTGGAGCGTTTCACCAGGCAACTTGAACACCTACTTCGGAAATCACTTGGTCTTCATACCTGCTATGAGCCTGGCACTATGCCACAGAGAAACACTAAGGGACATATACAGTCTTCCAGCACCTGGATAGGCTGTGCCTATCAATTGAATATGAGCAAGCGTACCAGGCACATCAGACTTGCTTTCTCTCAGGTGGCATTAGCATGTGTGCAAGAACAGGGTTGAGTACACACAGCTAATGCTAATGCATGGTGTCTCTTCCCCCTGGGTCTATGCAGCCCCGTCTGTGTGTCTGTGCAAATGCACCCCACTCTGTCAGACCTCCTCTTGGCTCATGACCCAGATCTGACACCATATCCTACATCAGGTGCCTGGGTTCCTGCTACCTCCACACCCCTCCTCCATGCCACCCCAGCTACATTTCATTATCGCTGGCAAGCTATGCCATGTCTTCACCAACACATGTTGTCCCCTCTGGAATTTGAGTCCCTTGTTCAGAGCAAGGCTTTGCACCTGGCTCCCCTGGGTAGGATCTAACATGAATTCCATCTGCCCACCCCAGGAGGGGAGCAGTAAAATCGCATTAGTGGATGGGTGATGGAGGGAGGCAGGAGCGGGGTCAGGCTGTGCCCAGGGAAAGTGCCACTGGGCTACAAGGCAGCTGGGACCAGTGCTCAGAACCAAAAGAAATCAGGGTGAGCCTTGGGGAGACCAGGCAAGGAGCCAAAGGCAGAGCAGGAGGGGCTAGCCCCAGCAAGCCTGCCTCCCCAGCAGTGGGTACCAGAACAGATGTTCCCATGGAAAACAGATGTTCTCTGGGCCTGAATGTGGGGCAGGGAGGAGGAAGCTGGGCAGGGAGGAAGAGGAGAGGGAGAAAGAGCCTCAGCTGGAAATTGAATGCCCGTAGATGTTCTTTTATTATTTAGTATTCTTTTTATTGTAAAAAGTTTCAAATGGGAACAAAATGGGGGAGGGGGCGATGTCATAATGAATCTAGCATGCTGATCCACAGCTCCAGCCCCTCCCCTATTCTGCCATTCTTATTTTATGCCTCCCTTCAGGCCTCTTTGTAACACAAATTCCAGACATATTCCACCCATAAATATTTCAGAATGTATCTCTCACATATTAGAACATTTCTCAAAAAAACCTCAATCCCATTGTCTCTTGTGGAGACGCTAATGCCATCTAACACACACTCCCTGCTCAAATTTCCTCATTTTCCTCAAAAGCATCTCTTTAAGGCCCATTGATTTGAATCAAGATCAAAACCAGTTTTGAGTGCTGAGTTTCTTTCAGCTCTTTCTTCTTCCTGTGTGGTTACAGTATCCCTTGCTGAAGGCACCAGATCCTCCAACCTGTACAACTGTCCCTGCGGAGGAATTGATGAACTGAGCCTCATGATGTCATTTAAGCCCCAGGGCCAGCTGCCAAAGCAGGTGACTTCTGAGCAACGCTGGGACTCCTACCTGCTCATGCCTGGAACACGCTTTGGAAAGATGCCAGCACTGATCTGATGTGACCAGCCCGGCCCATTATAAAGCCCTGCCCCATCCACAGGCCTGCACTGGTGTCAACCCTCAGGACCCTGAGGGAAGGAAGAAACCCACTTCCTCCTTTTTCTGTCCATCCCTCAGATATTCCAGAGGATCTACCAAGTTATGAGCTGCAGGAGTCAGGGCTGACAGGACCCCTGAATGCTGGGACCACTTAAAGTCAAGGGTCAGCAAACAAACACCGAAGTGAACCAATGCCATCAGGAGACATGAGGCAGGGGAGAGGGTTTAGTAAAGTGCTTGCCTTGCAAGAACAAGGATCTGAGTTCAAACCCAGCATCCCCATAAAAAGTGGTGCTAGCATACACTTTTCATCACAGTGCTGGGAAGGCAGACACAGGAGAATCCCTGGGCCTCGGTGGCCAGACTGTCTAGCCAAATCAACGAGTTCCAGGCCAGTGAGAGACCGTGCTGCCAAAAAAGAAAAATGAAAAAGACACACACACAAACATGCGTTGAATATACACACGCATACACACACACACAAACATGCACTGAATATACACACACATACACAAACACACACACACACCTCATGCACACACACACACACACGCATATATATATGCTAGGGATATCATCGTACTCATCTCGCCCTGGGGAGCCACTCGCCCAATGCACAGAGCCCAAGAAAGGCAAGAAGATAAAGACCAGGCCTGCAGAGGCTTCCCCACCCTCCAAAATCATCCCACACAGAGGCAACTGACACAGGCCAGCTACCTCACAAGCAGGCCTGAGCCATGCCCCGTGCCTGAGTTTCCCAATCTAAGAAATAGGAACAATAATGGTCCCTGCTTCAAACAGGTGAACATGTCATGACCTGGTTCATGTTAAATGCTTAGAACTGGGGGCAGGGCTGGGGGCGAGGCTCAGTTGGTAGCACTGGCCTAGTGTGCGCCAAGCCCTGGATTTGACACTGCCACATACACACCAGTTTCACGTCAACTGGGCATGGTGGCACATGCCTATATCCCAGCAACAGCAGGAGGAGTGAATGTCCGGGTCCATCCTCAGCCTCACCGTGAGCTTGCAGCAGGCTGCTCTACATGAGACAAACGAAAACCAGAACCTGCCCAACAGGGCCCTCCCGACGGCCTCTGCTCAGGTTTGTGTAGCTAGTGGCCTCTGTGTCCACAACAGGGCGACATTGAGACACCCCATCACTCACTTCTTAAATTCTGTCTGGGTCATCCACTGGACCGGCTTATGGGAGGTGTGGTGTGGGTGGGAGGGGTACAGGCTCACTTGGCCCCCTGCTGGCTCCTGACAGGGGGTGGGGGCTGACTGGAGAAACCCAGGCCCCTTCTAGCACTGTCTGTCCCGGTTTGCTTTCTGTTGTGATCAACCCAAAAAAATCGAAGCGACTTGTGCAAGAGAGGGCCTGTTTCTGCTTCCAGTCCCACATCACACTCCATGAGGGCCAGTCAGCACAGGAACTTGAGGCAGGAACTAAAGCAGAGGCCATGGAGGAAGTGTTTACAGGTTTGCTTCCTCTGGCTTGCTCAGCTACCTTCCTAATATGCCACCTGCCCAGGGATGGCCCTGCCCACAGTAAGCAAGGTCCTCCTCTATCAATTAGCCATCCAGGAAATGCCTTACAGACATGCCCACAGGCCAGTCTGATGGAGGCAATTCTACAACTGAGGTTCCCTCTACCAAGTATGTCAAGTTGACAACGAAGATTAGCCACCAAGCTGCTCCAGACCACCACCTCCCCTCCATTCCCCTTGTCATGGGTTACCTCAGTTGCCCAGCCTAAGGGCCAGCTGTCACCCACAGCCACCCATCCCAGCTATGAGCACCCTACAGTAGGCTTAGCTCAGTAGTCCCAAGACATAGATGTGGGGACTGAGGGTCAAACAAGGCTTCTACAGAATGACTCCTGCTTCTGGACTCAAATGTGTCCCTCGGTAGTTTGGGGACGAAGAGCTTGAGACCTGTCCCCACAGATCCCAGAGGGTTCAGCCTCACTCCCTAGTCCTTCCATCCTAGAACAGGCCCTGCTGACTCAGCTCCCTTCCCTGCCCAGCTATTCTGGGACAATGAAGGCAGCAGATGGTGGGAGTTATCTTCCTGCCACCTGACCCTCAGGATCTGAGAAGAACCAGAAACCCTGCTGCAGCTTCTAAGAGCAGCTGGCGGCTGTGGACAGGACTGCTCCTCTCACCATGCCTGGCTCTGGGCTACATGGCCCTCCCTCTCCCAGCATCCCACTCCCGTGATGTCAACCAGAATGACGGCAGATTTGGAGGTCTGTACCAGCTCCCCAGGGATGCAACAAATACTCTCAGACACTGAGACCAGGCCTCTGGTGGTCTCCAACATGCCAGACACAGACGTGCTGGGAGCATTCTGGTTCTTCAAGGGCAGAGGACATGTCCAGAAGAGTTGTGGGCCCTGGTAGCCTAAGTCAGGGCCCCTCTAACCACATGCTTCTCCCTCCTTACCTCTCTCGGCCCAGGTCTGGTCCTGATGCCAAGCATCACTGGGATCTGTGCAGGGTAAGAAAATGCTGGCCCCCTCAGGCCCTATCGTCTTCTGTGCTCCCTTCCCATTCAGTCCCCCGGAGCCAGAGATGTTAAAGATCATTGTATTTACTTAGCCTCTACTTTGGATGGTCAACCGATCCTGTCACCTTTAGCTGACACCCAAGGCAAATCCTCAGCTCAGTCACCATGCTGACTTCCCAGATACTATAGGGTTCCCAGTCCATGCCCTAAGGGCAGGGAAAGGAGGCGGGGCTCCTAGCACTACAACTCATACCCACACAGGAGCATGGCACAGCCACAAATACATCCCCACATATGTATCATACATGCATAGCCTTATACCATATCACACACGCACGCCCTCCTAGTCACCAAGCCTCCCAATCCCTGCACCAGACTCTGAGCCACACACCACATCCTATCACCAAATGTGGCCATCACCACTGATCAGAGACCTTGTTCAGCCAGGAACACTGGCTGCCCAGGGCAGGAAACGGGACAGAGAGAGACTTAAATAAAGGTTTAATGTCTCACAGATTGGATGTCAGAAAGAACAGCTTTAGATGATTGTCTTGGCGTTTCCCTCATGGTGGCAAAGTAGCTTCCCAAGAGCTAGTCATCACACCCACATTCACGGTAGGGAGAAAGGATCTTGGGCTGTGAAACTTACTCTGGAAACCTCGCCTGGCTTTCCTCAGCTCCCGCTGAGTCATACAGTAGCTCCTCACAGCAAAGAAGGCTGGGACAATGAACCAAGTCAGTCATAATTGACAGGGACCCACCATGGCCCTTTTGAGCCTGTTGAGCTTCCAAAGTCCAGGTTCGTTGGCCAGGCAAGGAGATCTAGGGGCAGCTGAGACCAGTCCCACAGCTGCAGGGCATAGACCCTGGTTTTGTCCTAATGGCCCTGGTCCTCAAGGAATGACTGAGGCCAGTTCCCAGTCAGGGCACATGTCACTCTCAGGAGAGTAAGGACCCTGAAAAGTGCCCCCGCAGCGTCTGTGGAGTGACTAGGTCCCTGGGCCTGGGACACCTTCATCACCAACCACTGTCCAGGTCCTGGCCTTTCCTGTCACCCAGAGGCCCTACCAGGGGCCATCTGTCAGTGGGCACTCAACCAGGAGCCCTCAGGACTGCTTAGGAGATGAGGGAGGGGTCCAGCAGAAGCATCCATCGACCTCTGCTGCAGTTCAGAGTTCACAGTGCCACCAGCAGGGGACACCAGGGTGTGTCAGGATAGAGGAGACAATGGAGGGAGCGAAACCTGCAAAGAAGTCAACGGGGGAGACAGTTACCCCAACCTCACTGACCCACAGGCGCTGTGAACACTCAGCCCAGGCTATCCCATGCCTGGCAGGATGGTGGCATCCCCAGATAACTCTGTGTCACATAGGGCTTTCCCATGTCTGGTAGGATGGTGGCATCCCCAGATAACTCTGTGTCACATGGGGTTATCCCATGCCTGGCAGGACGATGGCATCCCCAGGCTTTTCCCAGGAAAGGCTAGCAAGAATGGAGCAATCAGAACTGTCTCCAGACATTGGCAAAATCACCCCCAATTTGAGAACCTCTCCTTTGAGATACTTTGAAAGCCAGAGGAGACCCTGAGAGCCCCTTGACTGAATTCTAGAATCTTTAGGCTCACAAAAAAAATCTAAAATTAACTAACTGAGACTATGGCTCACATGCCCCTGCTGATGGGCAACTCACTCCACTAAAAGACAACTCCTTGCCAGGCAGTGGTAGTGCACACCTTTAATCCCAGCACTCGGGAGGCAGAGGCAGGTTGATATCTGAGTTCGAGGCCAGCTCAGTCTACAGAGTGAGTTCTAGGACAGCCAGAGCTATACAGAGAAACCCTGTCTTGAAAAACCAAAAATCAAACAAACAAAAAAAGACAGCTCCTTTTCTCTTGGAACTTTGAATTCCTTCCTACACGGAGCCAAATTCCATCTCCTTGAGACAAGGCTGTGCTTACTATAGCCCTGGCCTCAGGGCTCTTGGAACAGCTATTGGGATAGAAGCCCAGAGAGGACCTCAGCTAAGGTCACACAGAAAGTAGCAGAATACAAATGTAAACCTATTCTCTCTGCTCCCAGTTCTGTGTGTTTCCATGACTCTCCCTCCAAACTCCTCCACCTTTGGGTGCCTAGGCTCAGTCCCCACCTCCATCCTGCACCTCAGCCCACACCCACCTGGAGGGGTCCTCTTCGTGGGAGAAGGGGCCCTGTAGCTTGATGACGTTCAGTTTCCCCTCAAAGACCCCGTAGCTGAGGGTGACCTGGGGGGAGGGAAGATGGGAGGGCATTTGGGAGATGTCCCACTTGGGAGGCCCACAAGGGGAGCATTTTGGTACCAGGAGAGAAGACTCTGGGCCTCCAGAGAGGTCTGACAATTGAGCCTCCCGTACCCATGGAACCCAGCCCCTCCCCAAAGGCACTGCAGCCTGAAGTCATGCTCCTGACTCCATCTGTCTGGCCCCAGCAGCCATACTTACCCAGGAAGCTGGTGATTCTTGCTTCCTACAGATTTGGACACCAAGCTCATCGAGAAGGGATCATTTCCCTCAGCTGAGTGCCCAGACTAGCTAGGTTTAGGCGGATCTCTGTGAGTTCAAGACCAGCCTGGTCTACAAGAGCTAGTTCCAGGACAGGCTCCAAAGTCACAGAGAAACCCTGTCTCGAAAAACCAAAAACAAGAAAAAAAGAAATGGAAACATGCCATGACTACAGACTGATGACTTGGTAGCCACCAGGGCTCATCATCCTCCCCCTGACTACCCCAGCTGTGAGCCATATTTAGCTTATTTTTCTGGACCTCGGTTTTCCCATCTAAAGAACGGGGATAATATTTGCGGTTGGCCTTCAGAGATTTTATTTATTTATATTTAGACAGGGACTGAAACTTCTGACCCTCCTGCCTCTACCTCCAAGTGCTGGGGTTA
This sequence comes from Ondatra zibethicus, assembly GCA_004026605.1. NCBI lineage: Eukaryota > Metazoa > Chordata > Mammalia > Rodentia > Cricetidae > Ondatra > Ondatra zibethicus. The sequence goes on along the minus strand of PVIU01001079.1, from coordinate 202,263 downwards.
GAGGTCTGCACCACCAGACCTGATTTGTGATGATCTAGGGATCAAACTCAGGGCTTTATGATACTACATAAGCGCTCTACCCACCACGCTACACCCCAGCCCTGTAGTCGGCTCTCTGTATCTGCATCTTCTACATCTGTGGATCCAACCATGAGTTGAAAATATCCCAACGACTGCATCTGTGCTGCGCACTTTCCCCCTTCTCATTTATTCCCTAAACAACACAGCATGACATTTTACCGAGTCTTTCTATCCTATTAGTAATGGAAAATAACCCAACACTGATTTAACGCGTTGGAGGAGGGGTGCGGGTTCTGCCGAACACTGCAGCCCTTCACTTAAGGGACTGAAGCTGAGAGACTGGGGATCCCCAGGGTCCTGGAAGCAGGCCCTGTGGCACCGAGGGAGGCCAGTGCAAGCACAATGTGATGACTGGCAGAGACAGGCAGTGAAGAGGGCAACCCCCCCAGGCTGCCGAGCATATCCAAAAGCAATGACAGTTCCATGCTTTGTTTCTGGCCATCCCAAACTTGCTCCCCTTTCCTGGCTTCCTAATAGGTGGGCCCCACACCCTGGTCCCCTGCCTAGACAATCTACTGACTCCAGGTACTGACCCAAGCTAGGCCATCAGACCATGGGATCTCTGGACCCTCTCTCCTTGGTGACTGCAGACCTAGGGCTAAGATTCTGCCATCCCAAGGACCTAGTCATCTGAGGACAAGGCTGGTGAGGAGAGAGTAGATGGGACAGGAGATAGTCCCTTCTGAATGCCAGGTCCGGTCCCTCCTTCTTACTCAATCTCATATGCACTTCCGTCACGTGTGTCCTAGATTCTGACTCTGTAAGGCAGGAGACCTAAGGCCCTCTGGTCAGGCAGTGGGACTGGCAAGCAGGCCTACAAGCCAAGCCAGTCTGTCCCGAGAGCAGTTGTGGGCCGTCAGGCGCAGGTTAATCATCTGTTCATCACTCAAAATGGGCTTTGGGGACCAGTGAGCACAATCAGGACCTTGTGATGGAGCGGACTCCAGACAGGAGTCCTGGAAGGACCACCTGGCTCTTCTAGTGGATTCCTCAGGAGGGCAGTGTGGAGGATAGAGGATTCAGAAAGGAAAGAGAAACTGGGGTGGGGGGGGTTGGGGGCATCACCTATGCCTGTAAAGTCTTCCCAGATCAAAGTAACAGGAGGCCTGAGCTACTGTGTCCGGAAGGGGTCCATTGCTCCCTGGGCCTCTGTTTCCCCACCAATATGTGATGGCTCCACAAGCTCAAGTTCCAGGTTGATTTTAAGTACCCCAACTTTCCTCTGGGGAGACCCTTTTCCCCCACCCCTTGCCCTCTGCTCAGCAGTTGGCTCACCTGCTCCAGAAGCTGGGCAGCCCCCAGCAGCTGCAGGGTCTCCAAATGGGAGTGGAAAAGGGGGCTGGGCTGCAGGTGGCCTCCCAGCTTGCACTCAATGATGTAGCCCACGGTGCAGTCATCAGGGAGGCGGATGAGAGCCGAAGTGTCCACGAAGTGGGAGCCGCTGAAGGACAGAGCTGGGTGGTGGCCCCTGACCCAGGCCCTGCACACCTGCGCCCCCTCCCACCTCCCAGCAGGGCTTGTGCTGGGTGGGCTAGCACACTGCACTAGGACACTGACTCCTCCCCTGAGGAGTGGGTGAACAGCAGCCCTGCCTCACCAGGGTCCTGGAAGGACTGGGTGGAGGAACAGTGAGGAGCCCTGCTAAATGTATCCTTTCTTCTCCCCCTTTCCTCTCTTTCGTTCGCTCATAGATTCGCTGCTCAGCCTGACACCCTCCGTCTTTGTACCGCACTAGCGAGGAGGGCCCAGACTTGAGAAAGAAGTGCTTCTTGCCTGCCACAAACTAGGGTACTGAGGCTGGGGCCAAGTCAGAGGGAAGCATGTGGTTTAGGGGGCTGGGGAGAAAAGGTGGACTTCCCAGAGGCAGCAGCAGGCTTTCAACAGCATCAACCAGTGTCCCAGAGAACGGCTTCTGACTGTACAGGGCCATCAATGTCCTTTCCCCAGGATGCCTGGCCAGGGGTGGAGTGGACACAGAAATCCAGGTTGAGAGCACCCAAGCTGCACATGTAGATGGGATGGGACCATAGAGGTGGACAGAGCACAGTGGGGCAACCCTAGTCCCAGAGACGACCTTTGGTCACAGGTGTGAGCCTGCTCTGGGCTTGCCCTAGGGACAGCGTGCCTACTGACATCCTGAATCCTCTGAGAAACAAAGGGCAGACAGGGATGGTGGTGGAGCAGTTGGGTAACCTTGAACCTGGGTAACCTAAGGCTTATCAACCTCTCCTGAGGGTTCTAGAAATGGCATTGCCCCTCCCTCCTGTTTGGTCCAGCCTAACTCAGGGCAAAGATCCATGCAAGCTTATGGCCACTGACATCAACCTGGGAAAAGGTCAGAGTCAGCCACTTCCAGAATGGCAGTATTCCACCCACCCACCCCCATGCTCCCAGGATCCCTCTCTCCTGTGGGAGGGGGAGCCTTTAGGAATGTCTCAGATAAAATGCCACATCTTCCCGTTCCCAGTCAATAGCCCTCTCCCCCATCTCTGAGGGCTCCAATGCTTACCCCCATGACGTCAATTGTCAGAAGATGGGTAGGACTGCCAAGGCCCCCTGACCCACAGCTGCTGCCTGCCCAGACATTTTCCCACTAAGCCCTTACAGTGCCATTGGCCACATATCTTCAGTTCCATTTATACCTGGGGAAACTAAGCCTGAGTGTACTGAACCACATTCCCAGAAGTCAACAGAAATGTTCCTCACAGGTCTGGGCAGCCCTGACGCAACTGAATAAGAGGCAATTTCCTCTGGGCACCCTCTTGCCCTTCCTGCCTCAAAGGTCCCTCTTGTACACCACAATCCCCCCCCACCCTCCTGGGCCTCCGCTTACCTGGCCCACGGGACCATCTTCAAAGCCAGTTGACGGCTGATGCAGAAGCCAGCACCCCCTGTGGCAAACCAGAACCGTACCAGCCTCTGGAAAAAGGAGGACAGAGATGTGCAATGAGCCCAGGGAACTCAGGGGCACCAGTTAGACCTCCCCCCCAACCACCATGACCCCAAAGCTCTGAAACCTGGCCTTAGCATGTCCACTTCACAGCTAGGGAGCCAAGGCCCGGTGTCACACAGCTAATTAGGAGTGGTGAGGCTATAGGGGAATCCCAAACCCAGCCAGAGTCTGGCTTCCTGGAAGAGGAGGCATTGGGTCTGAGACATCCTTGTAAACCCCCATAGGAGAGGGATCCTAGGGGTTACAGTGACAGGGAGACATGTGCCATTCTACCCTCTTCCTTTGCGGGGACCTGGCACCTGCCCCCCTAGGTCACAGAGGTGGCCAGGGACTTCTGGAATGAAGTACAGGGCTGGACGCCTTGACCCAGTAATAGCACATGACTTAGGCCAGTGCTCTGGGAAGACCAGAGGGGAGATCTCCGTACAGGGTCACCAGCCAGAGGAGCAGTATTCCCTGACGCCACCAGGCCTCCTGCTCTCACTTTCCCCACTCCCAATCCCCGAGGCTGAGAAAGGCTTTCCACAGATGAAGAGCATGAGGCCACCCCTCATGTAAAGAGGGAGCAATGTTGGGAGCCCCTGTGGGGAGGCCACCCTTTGACATCACCATCCCCAGTAATGGGTAGCACCCCTTCTGCCATTTTCTGAGTCCTCCACCACCTTTGCCTCAGCCCAGGACTCTTCCCGGTTCTCTTGTGTACAACCCTGAATTCACCTGTGGGTTCTCCAAACCTTCTGGGGAATTTTTCCCTTCTGCCATTTCATTTCTTGGTCTAACAATGCCATCCCCCATAGCTTCCTGCAGGTCCACAGCTGGTGTTTAACAAACGCATCTTGCATTGGATTGAGCATTCCCCATGATGCTTTTGTAGAAAGATCCCTAGGAGGAGGCCCAAGTCTCCATCTCCCCACTTTGCTCAGCTGCGGAACCTCAAGGGAGCCACTTCTAGGGCCTGGGCCTTAAATTAGACTTGGGAGCACAAATGCCCCAGTTCTGTCATCTGATAGCCCTCCTTTCTAATTTATGTGCACAAATGTCCTTTAGAGACAGTTTAGAGTTCCAAGAAGCAGAATGACATCTCTTGAGGACCCAGCATTCAGGAAGTGCTCAATAAATGTGTTTTATTAAAATTAATAAGTGTGTGACTTCTGCTCCTGTGTAATTACGGCAACCACAACGTCACTGAATGGACCTCACCCTGAGCCATCCCTGTGCCCGGCCCTGTGCTGAGGGCTGTGGAAGGGCTGTACCCCAACCACAGTGACCAAGGCACTGAGCACAGAGCAGGAACCAATGCCAGGCCAGAGCTCTTTGGCCTTTGCTGCCCCACTCTGGAGAACTCCAGGCTCTCACTGGCCTGGGGACTCTGGGATTCTGGAACATTCCAAGGCAGCAGAGGGGGTAAGAGGCATTCCCTTTGGTGCTGTGCGCCAAGGAGAGCATCATGCATGTTTGCGTGTGCTGGTCACCTTGACACAAACTAGGGACACCTGGAAAGAGGGGCCCTCAGTTGAGACGATGCCTCCATGGGATGGGCTTGTAAATAAGTCTGTGAGATTTTGGTGGGTGGAGGAAGAGTCCAAGACAAAGTTTCTCTGTGTATGTAGTCCTGGCTGTCCTGGAACTCGTACTGTAGATCAGGCTGACCTCAAACTCACAGAGATCTGCCTGTCTCTGCCTCCCCAGTGTTGGCATTAAAAGCATGTGCCACCACCCAGCTATGAGGCATTTATTTTCTTGACTAACGGTTAATGTGGAAGGGTCATATAGCCCACTGTGTGGGCCACCAACCCACAATGGGTGGTGCCACCCCTGGGAAGTGATCCTATGTTATAATAAAAAGTTAAGCAAGCCACGAGGAGCAAACCAGTAAGCAGCTCTCCTCCATGGGTCCCTGCCTTGACTTCCCTCAAAGATGGGATGTGATTGGGATACATAAGTCAAATAAACCCTTTCCTCCCCAAGATGCTTTTGGTCATAGGACTTAAGACAGCAATAGAAAACAAACCAGGACAGTGGGGCCCAGGGTCTGGCTGTACCCGGTCAGGTGTTGAACTGGCCAGGCAAGACATGGCTAAGAAATGACTCCTGTAGGGCTGGAGAGATGGCTCAGTGGTTAAGAGCACTGGCTGCTCTTCCAGAGGTCCTGAGTTCAATTCCCAGCAACCACATGGTGGCTCACAACCATCTATAATGAGATCTGGTGCCTCTTCTGGTGTGTATATGTTAACAGAACATTGTATGCATAATAAATAAATAAAAAAAATGTTTAAAAAAAAAGAAAGAAAATGCCAACAATGGGTTTAAAATAAGTTTAAAAAAAAAATGACTCCTGTAATGTTCATCCAGTCCCCAGTCTAGGGACTCTGACAGATGGTCGCACCCGATTCTAATGCTCACAACCACCCCATGAGTCAGGACTGTCATCACCTGCTCCGCAGATGAGAAACTCACACACAAAGAGGCTGACCAACTTCAATCAGAGTCACCAAGCCAGGAGTGACAGGGCTGCCATATGAACCCAGGGAGACAGGTTCCAGTCTGGACTCCTCAGGCCTGGAGGACAGGAGGTCAGAGCGGAGGCTGGGGACACCCCTTGGCTCACCTGGAGTGGCACATGCACGCACACCCTGGGGCCCAGGAGGATTTAATTAGGGCTCAGTGGCTGATGAGCTACTGATAATTAAGGCTCCAGTTTCCCCAGAGCAGCAGATGGTGGCCTAGGGAGGGAGGGGAAGCCCCAAGCATCAGCTCCTGTTCCAAGCAGGGCCTCCTGAGAGGGGGCCTCCTTCTCCTCCTTCCTGCCTTCTCCCTACCCTGCGGTTACTACCCAAGCTCCAGAAACTAGTCAGACTGGGGGGCAGGGAAGAACCGTGCAATTAGAGGAACACATGCCAAACCTCACTATTCATCTGGTGTCTGTTTGAAGCACGGCCCAGTTCTCCTGGGTTTTGTTTGTTTCCTAACATAACCACAATGACATCCTATGACTGTCACTCGGGTCTGTAGTGTAGCTGGATCTGGACCCCTAGCTCCCAGTGTCCACACTTCAGTGGCGAGGCAGTAAAGACGTTATGGGAGTCTACAGTTCTGAGCAACTAAGATGTATCACCTGACCCGGCAATAGTTTGGTATTTTTCTGGCTTTGAGACAGTTTCACTCTGTAGGCCAGGCTGTCCCAGGAAGCCACTATGTAAGCCTGGCTGGCCTTGAACTGGTGATAGCTGCCTCAACCTCCCCAAGTGGTAAGATTACAGGCATGCACCCAGTGGTGCTGGGGATCAAACCTAGAGCTTGTACATGCTAGGCAAGCGCTTTACCAACTGAGTTCCAACCCCAACCCAGGACTGTTGTGTTTTAAGATCCTATACAAATCCTTGGTGATACCAGGTGCCTGGGGGCTGGGTCATAGACCAAGTCAGAAAAGCACAGCAAACCAGACAGAGGTCTTCTTGACAAGCCAGGGCTACTGGATGACCCAGGCCTTACTAAGTAACCAGGTCCCGCCTCCTGGACAGGTCCCGCCCCTAGTATAGGCCCACCCCTGAGAGCAACAGCCAACTGGAAAAGGAGGAAGGGACACACCGTGCGGTTTTTTGATTGCAGCTCAGAGGCGTGGATGGGCCGGTTCAGGCTGGGCTTGCCCACGTAGACATCACGGTCCCTTGGGAATGTTTTCAACAGCTGTAGCAGTGCCCTGGGATTCACGTAGTTGTCATCGTCCACGTGGCAGAACCACCTGCGGGGATGGGGCCCGCAATGAACTTGTGGAAATGCTGTGTCCCTGGGCCCCCACAGTCAAGAGCTAACAATGAGACTCAGTGCTGTCTTTGCAGGCCCTAGGCCAAAAACCTCCAGAGTCTGCCCTCGTGGTTTATTCTTCTTAGACAGTCAAGTACAGTAAAACTTTGGGAAAAGACTACCACGTGACAATCATCACAACAAAGTTTTGGCATAGCTATGTCAAAACTCCCTAGCAGGATAGTGAAACACCTGTGACCTTTACAACAAGAATGAATTCTATTGACTGATAAACAGCATTCAGGGCTAGGGCCTAGGGCAGTGGTTCTCAACCTGTGGGACCAGACACCTCTGAGGGTCAAATGATTCTTTCATTGGGGATGCCTAAGACCATCAGAAATACCAGACATTTGCATTATGGTTCATAACAGTAGCAAAATTACACCTATGAAGTAGCAATGAAAATAATTTTATGGTTGGGGTCACCACAATGTAAGGAACTGTATTAAAGGGTCACAGTGTTAGGAAGGTTGAGGACCAGTGGCCTAGAGGAAGGATCTGTGATAAGCATAAGGATAGATTGTTGTGGAATATTCATTTAAGATGTGTTACATTTGTTTATGCTGTGGAGCATTTGTTTAATGATGCAAAGATGTGTTGCATTCTTTTATGTTGCATTTGTTTAACTCTGTGAAGCTGTGTTACTTTGCCTGCCTAAAACACCTGATTGGTCTGATAAAGAACTGAGCCAATAGTAAGGCAGGCAAAAGGATAGGTGGGGCTGGGAGGCAGAGAGAATAAATAGGAGGAGAAATCTTGGAGAGGAGGTGAAGGAGCCGGAAAAGAAGGGGCCAGCCACAGAGTAAGAAGTAAAGAAAAGATATACAGAAACAGAGAAAGGTAAAAGCCTAGAGGCAAAAGGCAGATGGGACAAACTAAGTTAAGAAAAGCTGGCTAGAAACAACCCACGCTAAGGCCGGGCATTCATAAGTAGTAATAAGTCTCTGTGTGATTTATCTGGGAGCTGGGTGGTGGCTCCCCACCCAAGAGTAGAGAGCAATAAAACAACCAACTACTATAGATTCTACTGGGGGAGGATGCAAACTACATGGGGCCTCTTCCGTGGGGATGGGTTCTGATTACTGAGAGACAAAGCCCAGGTTTAGAGTCTGAACAATGCTCAGGATACGGGGGGGGGGGGGGAGTCAGGCAGAGGCTGGCTCCTAACAGAATAGTTTGACCGCTTTCACTGGTGTTCCCGGTGACCACACACCAGTCACTCCCTTCCAGTCAAGAAAATCAGACAATCCTGATTTCTCCAATGCATACTCCAAGCCATGCTTCCTACAGGTAGCTTCTATCCAAACCCTGTGTTTTGGGTCAGGCAGCATGCTGGGTACCCTAGGAGGAAGAGATATCTACAGAAAAGATTAAGACACAGACTTCAAGGCCATGCAGCCAGTGAGTGACAAGATTTGACTCCAGGTGGTCTGCCTCCTGCCTGCGAGGTGGGAAAGGGTAAGTCAGACCCCAGGAGGCCCCAAGATCCCTTCATTGGGTCCAGGTCCCTCCATTTTGTGGGGGAGCAGGGTGCTGGGGTATGTGTCTGTATATGTTCAGGTACAGATAGGTGTGAACATCCAGAGCCAGAAGCCAACCTTGGGTGTTGTTCCTCCTGTTACCATCCACCAAGATGGGATCTCTCACTGGGACCAGGAGCTTAGGATGTGATGACTAGCCAGCAAGCCCCAGGACCTGCTTGTCTCTACCGCCTAGCACTGGGGTTAGAAGCATATGTACGTGCTTTGGGGGTTGGTGTTGGGTATTGAACTCTGGTCCTTGGCTTGCACAGCTAGCACTTTGCCCACTGAGCCATCTCAGCCCCACCACTCCACTTTTTTGACAGGGCACTCAATTCAGAAGGTGGTCTGAGGCCAACGAGATGACTCAGGAGGGAAAGGCACCTGCCGGAAATATGATGGAAAGAGAGAACTAATTCCCAAAAAGTTGTCCTCTGACCTTCACACAATGCCATGGCACACATACACCTACACATGTATCCACACAGAGACACACACATAGATAAATAAATAAACAAACAAATGTAATTTTAAAAAACTAAGCCAGCCACGCCTTTAGTTCCAGCACTCAGGAGGCAGAGGCAAGCAGATCTCTGTGAGTTTGAGGCTAACCTGGGCTACATAGCAGTACCAGGACAGCCAAAGCTACACAGTAAGACCCTGACTCAGAAAAAAAACAAAAACAAAAGCAGAGCAAAACAAAAGCTTGTTAAAGAGATGATGGCCTGAGGCAAAAGTCACTCCAGCCCCAGCGGCCTAGCAACACTCACCTGAGTCCGCTGGCCAAGAAGGCGTCAAATTCTGCAGCCATCTTGCAGGACAGAGCAGGGTGGCTGTGCTCTGCAGAACAGTTAGTGACCACAAGGTGGGAGCCTGGAGATGGGAAGCAGTTAGGGAACCTGCCCAGCCCCTCCCCCATAGCACTGACACACACACACACACCCGTGCTGGACCTCAGAGAGCCTGGAGGGCTCATCCCCTCCCAGGAGAACTGAGGCAGCAGATGCAATGGAGCCTCGTCCAGCAGCCTCTTATGTGTACTCTGCTCCTGGGTATTACAAGGTAGTGCCCAATGCTAATGGCAGGAGACAAAATTCCTGGGGACCACAAGGCCCCAGCACAGCCTCCCTGCTCTTCCTGCCCACAGTGGAGGAACACCACCCCAGCCGAGGAGTTATCCAGTTACCCAGTCTCTTCTGGAGGTTTTCATCTGGGCTGTCAGTGAAGACGAATGTCTGAGGGGAGACAGAAGCATCAGGATAGCTTGATGGAGGGAGGCCCCAATCCCCAGCCACCAAGGCCACACCCCAGATTAACCCACATACAGGGCGACTGCAGAGTTCTGTCCTCTGTCCTCAGACACACCCTCCTCATGCACACACACAACTAAGCTCTCAAGGACACACACTCAGGGTGAACCAGCCTGCTGTGGCTGCTCTCCAGGACCATACACCCTTAGCCAACTCATCCCTCTTCTGCATTGTATAAGAAAGAAAGCGGGCTGTAAACCAAGCAGTGGTGGCTCACACCTTTAATCCCAGCACTCCAGAGACAGGAGGACCTCTGAGTTAAAGGTCAGCCTAGACTACACATAGAAACCTTCTCTCAACAAACAAACAGAAGGAGAAGAAAAGTGTTGAAAGTTTCTGTCCCTTGGCTGTTCAGTCCCAAAGAAAAGACAGAGGCTTATATTAATTATAAACTGTTTGCCATATTAGCCCAGGTTTATTATTAACTAGCTCTTACAACTTAAATTAACCCATAATTCTTATCTAAGTTTTGCCACACGGCTTGGTACCTTTTCTCAGTAAAGCATTCTCATCTTGCTTCCTGTCTGACTGGTGACTGTGTCTCTGCCTTTCCTTTTCCCAGAATTCTCCTAGTCTGATTGCCCCACCTATACTTCCTGCCTGGCTACTGGTCAATCGACTTTTTATTAAACCAGTATGAATGACAAATCTTTACAATGTACAAGAGCATTATCCCACAGCAAAAAGAAAGCAGGCCAAGTAAGCCATGGGAAGCAAGCCAGTAAGCAGCACCCTCCATAATCTCTGCTTCAGTTTCTGCTCTGGGTTCCTGCCTTGACTTCCTGCCCTGAGTTCGTCATGATGGATTGTAACCTATAAGATAAAATAACCCTTTTCCTCCCCAAGTTGCTTTCAGTCATGGTGTTCATCACAGCAAAGAAAGCGAAGACCCTCTAATCCTAACCCACAGGGGTGTACAAACTTAAGGACTTCCCTCAACCATGCCCTCACACACCACACCATTAGGGAATAACCACACCATACAGCCACACCATATAACCACAATCCCTCGTCCAAGTACAGAGACCACTAAGCGCCCCAGAAACCTCACACACTGGCCCAATCCTGATTTCTCAGATTTGGCATGTGCCAGAAGGGTCACTCACGCCTCCTCCCCAGTGACCTCCTAAAGATGAGGCTGAGTGGGATTCTAACACACAGACCTGGGCTGTTCTTTTATTTTGTTTATTTGTTGAAACGAGGTCTCACACTATGGATCAGGCTAGCCTGGAACTCAACTATGTAACCCCAAACTGACCTAAAACTGGTGACAATCTTCCTGTATTAGCTTCTTGTGTGCTGGGATTACAGGTGTGACCTGGCGTGACTGGGACATTTCTTGCCACCCCTAGGTGGGTAAGACTCAGTCTCTTAGTCAAACAAATCCCAACTCCAAACCAAACAGCTTCAAACCCTCCAGAATCTGCATGTGGAAAAGACAGAGCTACAGCCGGCAGGTAATATGTCACCCCCACTCCAGAGATAGCCCAGTATATACAGACCTTCCCTGCTGCCCAAACAGTACACATTATCATAGGACATCTTGAAGGCCTTTGGTGGCTCCCCTGACCTTTGGGCTGCTCAGCCAGCATTTGGAACAAGCTTAAACCACTTCTAAGTGAGGGCTGAAGAAACAGTGTCCCCATGTTCAAGACCTCTGGAATCCTTATCCCCCACTGGACCCAGGCTTGTGTGGCCTCCTCTGTCATCCTTCCAAGACCAGGATTTCGGCTACAGCAATCCTCCTTGTTTACCCACGATGTCTTCACACCACAAACCCTCCCAGACCAAAACAGACCCTGTCCTGAGCCTCAGTTTACCTATCTGTAAAGGAGGAGAACACAGCAGCTATGTGAGCAAAGTGAGATTCATGTGAGACAGGAAGAGTGAACAGGAAGTTAGAGTTGAGAGGGAACACAGGCTCTATTTCTTATATCTCACAGGGAACAGGGGCACAGGAGGCCAGAAGCTGGGGTGAGGCACTGGGAAAGGGGGGGCACAAGGGAACCAGACCTCTCTCCAAGGCCTACGGCCCCAAGTTCACTTCCGAGCCACTGTCATCTCTCTACCTTGATCCTCAGAACTACTGTCCCCTCAGGATCAGATGGATGGCACCTGTTAATGCCATGAGTCCCTATTTCCCTTAGGATAAGTGTGGTCTGGACCGGAGAGATGGCTCAGCAATTAAGAACACTTTCTCCTCTTCCAGAGGACCCAGGTTCAATTCCCAGGACCCACATAGTGGCTCACAGCTGTGGTTAACTCCAATCCCAAGGGGATCCACTGCCCTCTTCTGGCCTCCATGGGTACTGCATGCACATAATGCACACGACATACATGCAGGCAAAAATACCCATACACACAAGAAACACTTTTTTTAAAAAGTTAAGTGTGGTCAAGGATGAGACATCTGACCCTTGCCACCTAATGTGACTTTACCTCAACCCTTCCTGCTCTGCCCCTGGGGCTTCTCTACTCAGATTTCTTTCAGTTACCCTGACACATTACAGACACATCTTCTGCAGTCTGAGCCCTTTAAACCTGAAACTGCCAACTCGAGCACCTCCCCGCAAGAGCCCCTCCCTGACACCCGCCAGCTACTCCAGAGGACCCTGCGCTCTTCTTGCTTCCCACTTTCTCCTCAGCCCCTCCCACCAGAAGGAAGCCTCCTGTCTGTCCCCAGTGTGTCCCAGCACAGGTGGGAAGGCCTCTCCCAAGGCCTTCTGAGCCCTCTTCTTGGGGTCCGCTTCTGTCCATCACATTGAGCTGGTGCCAGAGCCCTGGATATTCAGATGAGCTCAGTGGCCTAGGCCCGGTATTGTCTTCTACCCCTCCCACACACACAACATTGCCACCTGGACCCTGGAGCCCCTATCCATATCTGCTGCATGGCCTCCTGTTGAGCCCCAGCCTCTCAAATACCTGTCATCGTAACTTTTCCCTGGAGGCTAGAGAGCATCAGGACTGAGCTCCTAAAAACTACAAGCAAGGACCAGCACTGAAACTGTGGCCCAACACTTACCCAGCATGCTCAGGCCTTGGGTTCAATCTCTAACACTAGGTGGGGGAAGAAGGGAAGAAACCCTCCCCCCCAAAAAAAGGCAAGAGCCAGGGTTTATTGATGGAGCAAGCACCTGTACTTGCCTGTATGAGGCCCTGGATTCCATGACCAGCATCAAAAAGGTGAGCCCCACCCATCCTCTTCCCACTTGCTAGGTCCCAGTGCCTGTCTTCTTCCCCCTTGTGCCCCATGCGGTCTGTGCACCCTCCTCACCCTCCACAGTATCCTGGCTTCTGTCTTTCTCTGCTCCCAAGGCTCGTCCTATCCCACCCTCCTCCTGGGTCCCCAGGCTGTCTTCCTTGGCCACTGGCTGTATTCTGCTCTCACCCAAGCCCTACTCACAACACAGGTCTAGAGGGAGCCGACCTATGAGTTTGCCACCAAATGGCTATGGGGTAGCAGAAGTCACGGAAGTCCAGAGCATGGGACAAACAGACTAAGAATACTTGCTAAGGTGGGGTGGGGGGGTGGAGCAGAGTTAGGAAAGGACTAGGGTCCAGGCCAGAGTCTGGGGGACTGGAGAAGGCCCAGGAGCCCATGCTTTTCCACAGGGTGGTGGCAGGCTGCATTTGATTTATTTAAGTAAGAGACCCAGACAATAGTTAGTTGCAGTTTCACAGGCCGGGGAAACAAAGAGAATGGCAGGCTGCTGGGGCAGGGGAGGGGGTGGCCGGGGACCATCTGCTGCAGTGAAGGGAAGACAGGGCTGAAGCCTTCTCCCCCTGCCCAGCCCCCACCCGGGAGGGGACTAGAGGAAGAAAAGCGCCTTGAAGCTCAAAACACACAAAACAGCCTTCTCCGCCCACTCCCTCTGCCAGACAAAGGCCATACATGAGTCTATCTGGGCACACTAAGCTGGGGCCACCTGTCACCCCATCACCTTTAACCAGCCGGGTGCCCAGCACTGGAGTTAACTAGCTAGGGCTGTTTCCAGACACACTTGTGTTGTACAATGTGGAAACTGAGGGCCTGTAGCCAAGATCACAGGAAAAAATAAAGCCTAGAAGTAAGAAACGGGTCTCTCTGTCTCCTGTCCTTCCAGAACCTTTTCCTTTGCTCTGGTTGGGGTTCCAACACCTCTCCTGCCTCTGCCTGACCTCACTGTGAATGGGAAGTCAGTGGCTAGCACGGCTAGCACGATGCCTCTGACTGAAGCCCCTTAGAGACACTGGCAGGTGCCCTTTGACCAGATCAACATCTGAGAGAACCTGGGGCATACAATTAGGCTTCAACTTCTTTGCCAGCCTTGTTCTGCCAGGCACTAGCACCTCAGCTGATGTCCCAGAACCAGCCTTCCAGTAACCCTGGCAGCTCTCTGATTTGGGAGCCTGGCAGGAAAGGAGCTCCATTGAGAAGCAGGAGGGAATCCCACTATGCTGTGGCCCACAGGCCTTCTGGGTGACTGTGGCCAGCCTGTCCTCATCTGCAGCCTTAGTTTCCTCGTTTGGGGCTAGGGCACCATCATGGTGAGCAAGACAGGAAAGCCAGGAACCACGTGAGGCCTTGCTCCCTGGTACACATAGACGCTAAACAGGAAGGTCTGTGTGGAGGGCCAGCCCTGCTGGCTTCCGAGGAGGAACCATGCTCTCCTCAAGACAAAAAAAAAAAAAAAAAGAAAGAAAAGAAAGAAAACTGTATTGGGACGGGAGTTCTGGGGGTGCAGGAAACTCTACTGGGAAAGGACTCATGCTTGTACCGGATGTTGTGCCAGGAAACGGGGAGGCGGGCATCCTTTTCAGGTACCCCCACCTTTCCCTCACTGAACAGCCTCCTCTCCTTGGCCTCCCCTACTCAGGCTCAGCCACTTCCTCCCACAGAGCCAGCAGCCACAATGGGGACAGACTATGTGTATGCACAAGTGTCTGAAACCACTTCTACCTCCTGAGGTGGTCTCCAGTGCCCCCCATCCCTGTCTTTGACTGATGGGGTCTTGAGTATGGGGAGGAGGGCTCTGCTTTCAGGAACCACACTTATTACCCACACTTTCTTATTATTGTGTTTAGCGTATGTGACTATGTGTGAGCACATGTATAACACACACACACACACACACACACAGGTATTCCACATGCCGGGATCTCCACCTCACCTTGACCTCCTGCCCACTCTGCCTTAGCCACTGCATCCCAAAGGCAGCACAGGAAACGGGGAGGCTAGACACTCCCTGCACACCCTAGGCAGCACAGTGGGGCAGGAACTGAGAGGAAGCCTCCTTCAAGCAGGCCCCACCTCAATGTCTGCCCAGCATCCACACCACACCCCTGCTACGGGCAGCCTCATCCACCCTCAGAGCTGAGGTAGGCAACTGAGGTCTGGTGGGTTGCACCTTCCTGCGGGCTCTCTAACATCCACCATGACCCTGAGGCAAGTTAGGACCAAGAATCTAAGTGAAGAGGGGGACCCAGAATGGGACAGAGGAGCCTAAAGCAGGGTCCCAGACTGAACCCAACAGATGTAGACTTATGAATCGGAGGAGCCCCTGGAGCATGGCATTGGGGGGCAGGCATGGAGGAATGAACAACTGGAGAGACCCAGAAAGACCCCCCCCCAGTGGGCAGCTTCTCCCTAGACCATCAGGAAGACCCCTGTGAGCTCCTCAGCCAGGAGCTTTCCCAGGCCTCAAGGTGGCCCGCCTGTCACCTGTTGCCTGGTCCTGGAGACCCACGTGTCAAGTAGCAGGTCCAGGCGAGAGCGGTGGAAGGCCCTGGTTGTCTTCACTGCGATGAAGATGTCGCCAAGCTGCAGTCCCAGGGACCCTGGGTTTTGTTGGTTCAACCTGAGCGCGTCCTGTGCCATCCGCAGGGACAAACTTGAGTGGTATCGTAGAGACAGGAGACCCACGCACAGGAGGGTAAAGAGGGCTCCTGCCAGGCCCCGAAAGGCCCGGCAGTGCATTGGTACCGGGCCCCCAGACAGTTCAACCCCCGACTCCCCAATCAGTCTGGAGTGGGAGGCTGGCCAGGCGGGGGCCCTGGTATGGGCAAAAGTCTGGCAGGCATCAGGGGCGGGTACCGTTGGGAAAGGAGGAAGCTGGGTCTCCAGACCCAGAGCTGAGCCACCACTGTCCCGCCAGCCGCCAGCCAGCAGAGGCCACCAGCCCGCCACCTGCTCCTCCGCCCTCCCTCCAGGCGGGGCCGCTTGGCTCCTGGCCCCGCCCCTGCTTCAGTCCGAGGGGCGGGGCTAGGTCTGGGAAGCCCCAAAGACGGCAGCTGGGAGTCACAAACTGAAGGGGGCCCAGCACAGCCTGCTGCAGCAGCCACATCAGACCCTGCATAGGAAGAAGCCCCTCAGCCTTCCTACACCCCACAGCCCTGCCGCTGGCTCCTAATACCCGTTATTCCAATACCCGTAATTTCAGAGTCAACAGAGTTCTGGAAGACCCAGCCTTGGGTCCTGGCTCACTTTCCCTCCTGCCTGCCCTCCACATCACCCACCACACATCAGGCCTATATGTGCCACAGGACTGTGTCCACCATACCACGCTCCCTGGAGATCACTTCTTGCTTTGAGTCTTTACACAAGCATTATTTCCGCGGTGAGGCTTGCCCTGTCTACTTCATTTAAACAATCCTCCTTTCTTGGGGGAAGCCTAGACCCTTCTCTTTCTCTCTTTCAGCTGCACAGCTTATTTTACATATTTATTGTCTTACTCGTGAGACTGCTGGGCCAGGGGGGTTCTTCCCTTTTGTTGACTATCCAGAGCCCAGTACGGTGCCTGGCACATACTAGGCGCTCAATCAATACTTGTTAATTAAGCACAGGAAAGTGCTTGGTGGCTGTGAATGGATCTAGGCCTGCACCAGGACAATGAAGGCAAGTCAGCCCCAGCCTGTCCCCTTCACAGCCCACCTTCTCAAAGTGCCACCAGGGAAAAGCATAGGCTTGGTGCTGGGTTCAGATCCAGACAGGACCACTCCCTGGCTGTATGGCATTAGACAAGATACTTCTGTCATTTATAAAATGATGGTGAGGGCTGGCAAGATGGTTCAGCGGGTAAGGGCGCTTGCCACCCAAGCTGAGGACCCGAGTTCAATTCCCAGGTACACACAAATGCCCATTCCTGTGCCCTCTGACCTCCGCCCAGGTGTGTGTTACCACAGCAAAGCCCTTAAAGAAAGGAATCTCAGGGCAGGTGAGAAGGCTCAGTGGTAAAGCAGCTCACTGACTAGGCTGATGGCCCACGTGACAAAAGGGGAGAAGTGGCTCCTGCAAGCGACGTGCTGCACACTTGCTCCCGGATGCACACGCAATGAGCAGTTTTGTAAGTGAAATCCTAGCCCTCAAAGCCAAGGGGCACCTTTTCCAGTCAGTCTGCCAGGACTGCTCCTCCTGGAGGTGACCATCCTCACTCTGCAGGAGCTGTGTCAGGGCCGTCCACACACCCACAATGTGCTCTGGGTCTCCTGGACAGCCTCCTTAAGCCACTCACTCCTGCTGGCTCAGTGACCTGCACCAGAGGACACTGTGGATGGGGTAGGGCCAAGGGCCCCCCACCTGGCACTGTGGCAGGTAAGGTGACGCCTGCACAGATGGCTAGCGTCTCTGGGAGGAGTCAAGGGAAATGTGACCCTGCCCACAAACCGAGCAAGCTGGCAGGGGCCTGAAAGATGGAATCTGCCAGCGATGGGGGATGGAGAAAAGGGGAGGGGTGGGGCAGGGGCCCCAGGCCAGAGACAGAAGCAAGCAGAAGGCCACCGACTTCTATGACAAACTTTAATGACTCATTATATGCAGCTTGAGTGAAAGGGCCTGGGAGTTACCCACAAGCCGGACATTCTGGCGGCCTAGCAGCACCACCACCCTGGCCTCCTAGAGGCAGGTGGGGAACAGGAAGCTAGCCAAGAGAACATATCCTGGTGTGCTGCGCAGAACACACATTTGTTAGTGCCCTGTGTCGCAGGGATGGTGTGACGTTTACACACAAGGAGAAATGACACAAAGAGACATAAGGGTTCGAGCTGACCAGGGCAGCCATGGTATCTCATGACAGACACATGATGGTGGCAGAGCAGGCTGAGGACCCCGGGGGCCTTGGGCACCCAGGGGATGGGACAGAATCAGAGATCCATGAGGCCATGAGTGTGCAAAGTTGGACTGCAGTGTGAGAACTCTATTCCAGGGTGCGTGTGTAAGGAGAGGGCCCAGGCACACACGTAAGACCCACAAACGGAAACCTTGGGGTAAACCTAGGGATATGGGAGCCAGTGAGGAGACGTAGAGCAGCAAGTCAGGGGCAGGTGCAAGCTCTGCCCTGTGGGCCCCCACAGCCTGTGCAAAACCAGTGGCTGACTCTGGGAAGAGTCCAGGACCGAGGTCCCATGCTGGAGTGTCCATGGGACAAGGAAGGCCCCAACTGGGAAGTCTGACTCCACTGCAGACACAGGATCTCATCCACTGGCAGTCTCTCTAGCACAGGTGAAACCAGGCATAAATGGGGAGTGTCCAGGCACTGGGTGGAGAAGGCCCAGGCATCAGATGGAAGAGGTCTGGAAGAGTCCTGGCTGGCCATAGGATGGTCCTCAGGCCTCACTGCTGCTGCCGCTGCCCCCTCGGCTGCTGCCTCGCTCCACCCACACAAGGCGAGCCTGTTCCTGCAAGATGCGGCCACGCACCACCTTGGCCAGCTCTTCTGCGTGGCCCCATGCATGAGCAGGCACCTGCACCCAGGAACATGGCAGTCCCCAGAGCCATTGTTCTGAGCCCCGGCACTGACGAAGCAGCTCTGAATCCCGCCAGCCTGGACGGCCCAGCAGGCCCCTGCAGAGGAAGGTGGCAGTCAGAGCAGGTTGCGCATGTGCACGTGCTCACACACACATGTGCGCACACCAAGATACATATATGACATATACACATAATACATATTATATGCACAGACATATATAACAGACAACATATCGCACATCAATACACACTGATACACAATACACACAGCTACAACACACACAATTCAACAAAAGCACAATATACATATGATACATGATGTGCATATAATACATAATGTATATTATGTGTGGCAAGTCTGCTGTACACTTGGCATGAGGGTTACACATATGACACATGACCTGCATAATACATAGACAAGATACACTTACAAAGCATGATATAAATAAATATAAGTATATATAATAAATAAATAAATAAATAATACACTGGGATATAATAATCTGGAACATATACATACATGATACATATGATACAAAACACATGTATGATAACTTGCATATCTGAGATACATAGTACGTACACCTATGATACACACGTGCACATGACACACAAAATACAAACCTACCTGTGTTACAGAGCTAACCCTCTCTAGTACACAATACACATACATAACACAAGCATGCACACACAGATGGACAGGCAGGTGACAGAAAGATGCAGACAGAGGCTGCCACAGGGGGCACTCACTGTGGCCACCACTCACCTGATCTCACGGACATTCTTTTCAGTCACCTCCACATGAATGACGATGGGATAGACCTCGCTCTGCACCAACTCCCGCACGCCCCGTGCACCCAGCTCCAACAGACAGTGCTTCTTCTCGGGCAGACAGACAGTTTACTCCTGGGACACCCCTCCCCCCCGCTTAACCACCCTGTCACCACCTCCCAGGTCCTTTCATCAGCGAAGGACCAAAGCAGACTGGAGACCAGGATCATGAGGGACCTGGATCTCAACTGTCACTCCCCCATCAGTCACCTCCCCGCAGCCCCAGCCAGCAAGCAGGACAGTAGAAGTTCAGAAATAAGGATGTTCAGGTAAGAAATACCAGCCCACACCTCAGAGTGACCACAAGAGTCATGGTCCCAACCCAGCCATGACAGGGAAGACACTGAAGAGCCCAGGAGATGGCGCAGATGCTGGCTCTGGGCACCAAATGGTACCCTAGCCTAGCACCCTGCAGCACCTACCTTCCCAACAGACTCCTGGATGGCACGGATCCTGCTGCCCAGCCCGGGGGTGGCAGGCCAGGCCTTGGGGGCTCCAGGAGCTGAGGATGCGCACTGTTCCTCTCCAGAGAAACTTTCTGCTGAGAACAAGTACATGCAGGACAAGGGGCCATAGGCTCGGCTGTCCAGTGCCACCCAGCACTCCTGCACCCTACGCCAATCCACCCAATCACCCGGGTGGCAGACTCACCTGCAGGACACACTTGGAAATCTAGCCTGGAGCTGGGCAGATCCAGCAGGTTGCGGATGAGCCGGGGTGCCAGGCACTCAGGCAGGAGCACCACAGGCCGCAGGGCAGACACCAATAGTGGCCGCACCAGACTGTAGGGTTTAAGGCTTCGCTCTAGCTCTGCAGAGGAGAGGGGCGTGGAAGAGATGAAGGGTTCCACAGGATACTTAAAACCAACATCATCTTCTGCCACCTAGTTTCCCTTCCTGAGTCTTGTGCTCACACAGATAGACAGACACACACATACACACACAAGCTGGGACTCTTGCAGTCTTTCTGATCCTGTCTCAGATCTGCCCCCTACAGGCCACTCCCCGCTCAGCACTTAGGGAGAGGCTTCCAACCACCAGTCTGATCATGTGACTGACTCCCTGCTTTCAATGTGCCCTGTGGCTGACTTCCCGACATCCCAGGGCAAAGGCCACGTGATGACATAAGTACTGCCTGCGGGCCTGGGGAGAATCCAGCCTCTGCCTGAGCTGTGCTCCTGTTTCAGCTGTCTGCAATGTCAGAGCTTTTACCTGCAGCCCAAAGCCATGCACCTGCCATCTGTCAGCCAGGTCACTTCCACTAGCCACCCCAAGCTTTGGAGTCACACCTTCCAAAGTCCCCAGCACATGCTCCGGGGCACCTCCCTCTGACTATACTCCCTGTCTCACCCGACAGACAGGAAACCCCTGAGCAAGGGTTTGCTGAGTCTCCTGAACTTCAGACTGGCTCTCCACATCCATCTACTCTGCCCACCAAAGTCATGACCCACACCAAGCTCCTGTGACTTTGCATGAACTTTGTCCTCTGTCAGGAATGGGCTCCCGTCCAGCTTTGGAGGCTCTGGTAGAAAGGGCCTTTCTGCCAAAGTGTTCCCTAGCCTCTGCTGCCCCTCAGAAGTGCAACTTCCTCATCCAGCTCCTCCCTAGCCCGTTGCTGTGGTAGGTGGTGCAGATATTAACCCTCATCAGATACACACACACACACACACACACACACACACACACACCAGCACCTACCAACAGGCTGCCTTCAATCCATCCCACCATCAGGGGTCTTGTCCCTCAAGACTGTCCCCCCCATATAAACCAGCCTCCGCTCAGAAGCGCACTGGACACTTGAGCAGTGGGATTGCTCCCCGTGCCCTCAGATTCACCTGAGCAGGGCTCTGCTGATAGCTGTTCGGGTGAGTCTCCTGCAGCACCCCCTGCAGGCTTGGGCCTCACCAGCCCCAGAGCTCGTTTCTTCAGCTAGGAGCACAAGAAGGAAGACGGTCACACAAAGCACAGTCCATCCCAAGGAGGGTGCCCATCCCACAGGGGACACCCATCCCGAGGGGGGCTTCCTGCCACTGCTGTCCAGGCTCAATAGGTCTGCACATAAGTCTCCCCTCAGGCCCAGCCAAGCCCAGCCCCTGACCCTCCAGTGAACTAGCAGCAAGACCTTGGGTAGGTAAATCAATGACACCCACACTATTTAGCTCAAGCCAGACAGCTATGGAGCAAGCACAGATATGTAGTGACTAGGCCCCAGATATGTAGTGACTCATAGACGCTGCTTGCTATCCAGGAGGCAGGAAGAACAACCTCTGGTAGCAGCAGAGGCAACCCCGTGGCTACAGGCTCTTCACAGTCTACCTGGTACACACACTCCCTGCCAACTCTCGGGCAAAGGGTTCTCCCGGAAACCTACTCAGGGAAACTCACTTTTTCTATGGGCACAGGGGTGACCCGGCCCAGGGACTGAGCACATGGCTGTTCTCGGGTGCCCACAGTGTACGAGCCACACTCCTGAGGACAGGGCACATCCCATTACATTTCATCTCTCCACGAGGAAACTAATGCTGTCTGTTTCCTGGGTGCCTAGTAGGTCAATCAAATCCCACTGACATCATAAAGTAACCTCATTCCCTTCTCTTTCCTCAAGGATGCTAAGAATACTCAGCCTACCCCTCCCTCTGGACACCATCCTATTGGTCTGTCATCAATGCCTCTCCCTGCCCTGCTTACATTGCTTCGAGGACTTCGGTGCCTGTTGGAGAGCAGGCATTTTTCCTGGCCTTCTAAAAGCTGCTGCGCCCTGCAGGAGGAAGTTAGGTCACACACTTGAAGAGAAAAACAAGCCCCAACTCCTCCTCCAACTCATCTTGTCCCAGAAGGCAATGTAGGAGTCCAGGGGAAAGAGGGCTACATCCCCGCACCAGATCCCATGGGTCCCTATCCCAGGCCTCCAGTGTCACCTCTGATAATTGGGCACAGTGCCCCGGTCCAGGTCCCGTAAGGTAAGGGGGTCAACCCGAGTGCAGAACCATTCCTGACTCCGCTTGTATGCGGGGTCCACCAGCCGCAGGATCTCTTGGGCTTTCACACAAAGGGCGTGGGGGTCTGGCCGCTCGGGCAGGGAGAGGTTGGCTCGAATGTAGAAGGGCTCTGTACCCGGTCCCTTTGCCCAGGCATCCAGGGCCTCATGGAAGGACTGACAGGCTGGATTTAGGCAGGACAGGGAGGACACAGGAGGCGAGTGAACCCAGGGATCGGCTTCCAGGAACCTCGCTGGCCAGTGATATAACCCTCTATAGGGCTGCAAGGACCATCTTCAAGTGGGAAGCTTAGGTGAAGAAGAGACAGGGATTTGCTCAGAGCCCCCTAGTCCCTAACAAACAGTGCCAGGACTCAAAGCCAGATCTCTAGACTCTTAATGCAGAGCTGCTTTCATAGTTAGCACCTAGTGAACACAGAGAAAGGACACGGGAACAACACAAATAGGAGGCCACAGCCCTGCAGGGCACCAGACATGGACTTCTGCATCCACCTCTGGGCCCTTCTATTCCTACCCCCATCCTCAACTAAAGGAGCCTCGACTGCCTGGGTCTCATGAGTCCAACAGGTCCTCCCACAGGCCAGGCTTACCCTTTGAGTCCAGCAGGAAGGGGAGTGTAGAGCCCTGGTTCCAGGGCAAGGTCCTCTGCTGGGCCTCAGCTTCCAGGCCTGCCCCCTCCAGGCCAGTGCCTTCTGCCCTTGGCTGAAAAACCCAAGCGGGGAATGATTTTTAGGGATGTGGCTCTGTTAAGATGTTGTCATCCTGCCCCACCTCCCACTCTACCAAAATAGATGCTAGTCACGGCAGGCTGAGGGCACAGCAGTTCTGCTTCAGCCAGTCCCCAGGAGCCCCACCCATGGAGCTCCACCAACCAACTTCTATCCTTTTTAGAGCAGGATTCTCGTCCGCAGCTCAGGGAGAGGGACCTCACCTCTTTCTGTTCTGTCCTGGCCGAACCAGGTCCCGACAGCACCCTTCGCACCACAGCCCCAGACCATCTGTCCCCAAGGACTGGCAGGCTATCTGGACTCTTATCCTGGGGCTCCAGGCCCCCAGAAGGACTCCAACCTGATACTCGGATGGCCAGAGACCTTAGAGAAAGGGGAGGAATATGGGAAGAAGAGTCCAGTCAGGACTGTAACACTGCCTGAAAAGCAGCCAGGATTCTGCTGCCTGAAACAGGCACGAGTCTCACCCAGGGCCAATGCCCCTGAAGTGCCCTCACCTTTCCCCCCGTCCCCAGCCTGGTCCTACTGCTGCTGCTCCAAAGCTCAAGTCAGACACAGCCTCTCCCGCCCAGACACACCCACCCACCCACCCAGCCCCACCCCTACCCCAGTTTCAAGCCTACTCCAGCAGCACCCCCTGCCAGGTTTTGCATTTTTCTTTAGAACCCTTCAGGCCCAGACACCTGTGGAACCCAGCCTGTACCCCTAATACCCAGACCGATGTCTATCACACCTAGGATGAAGAACCAGAGCCTGTCTTGCTCACAGAACAACGAGGGTGGTGGCATGGGAATCTAATCTAAAAGCAGCTGCAGGGGAAGATACATCTGGGTCCCCTCTAGTGAGGAACAGCAGTACAGTGACAAATGAGAGAAGTCGGGGCTCCAGGGTGATGGGAGGCTTGGGCACAGAACACGGGATTTATAGGCGGTTCAACACCAACAGCAGCAGCAGAGGCAGCAAGATATTCCAGGTGCCACACGTGCTCCCCAGCACCCCAGCTTTGTACTTTGATTACCAACTCAGAATCCCAAGCAATGCCCAGCAGTGGTGGCACACGCCTTTAATCCCAGCACTCGGGAGGCAGAGGCAGGCGGATCTCTGTGAGTTCGAGACCAACTTGGTCTACAAGAGCTAGTTCCAGGACAGGCTCCAAAACCTACAGAGAAACCCTGTCTCGGAAGAAAAAAAAAAAAAAAAGAATCCTGAGCAATGCCTCCCAGGAAAGTCAGATGGAACCAGCCAACTGTCTGAGCCACAGGAAGGCATCTGTCCACCCTATACCCTGACTCAATGGGGGCTACTGACTATGAAGCCAAAGAAATGCTGGGATCCCCATATGGCAGAGTCCTGCCATCCCTGGGTAAAAACCGGTAGGGCTCAGACAAACTGGCCCCGTCTCTTCCACGAGGCTAAGGCTAGGCCAGTTGCAGAGGAGCGGCTTCTCCTCCAGCAGAGCCTACCCTACACTGCCCCCTGCAGCTGGCACCTGTCCCCTCAGTCAAATCAGAAAGCCAGGCCCATAGGGCCTGTCCTGCTTCATGGAGGTCATGTGGAAAGACCTAGAATGGGGAACTCTGAGACTTGTCCAACCAGCAGTCAGAGCAAAATATTCTGGAAGACTCCACTAAGCGTGTCCAACTCATAGCACACAGGCCACCTAGGACAGCAATCAGTACATCCCAACACTTACTTAAAACATTATGAGATTTTTTTTCTGGCATTTTTTTGTAACCCGGTTGCACAGAGTGTAAACTATGTACGTGACAACCTCATCCTGGCTCACAAGAATGAACCGGCTGCTTGTCCATAAAATGAGAATGCCAATGGCGTCCCTCTGCCCCGTGGACAGACAAGGCAAGCAGCTGTGAAGCCACAGTAGGCTGAGGAATTCTCCAGGCCGACCAATTCTGGTCTTAGCAGAACTGAATATAAAATGAAAGCCTGCCTCCTCTCAAGCAAATTGGACCATACTCCATCTCTTAGACATGGTCTCAGGTATCCCAGGCTGGCTCTCTATGTAGCTGAGGATGACCCTGAACTTCTGATCCTCCTGCCTCCACCTCCCAAGTGCTGGAATTACAGGTAGGCACTACCATATCTGGTTCATACAGCGCTGGGCTCTGTGCATGCTAGGCAAGTCCTCTGTCAGCGGAGCCACAGCCCCAAGCCCGGACCATTGTTTCATGAACCGTTGACTTCAGGTTCTTCCCAGGCTTTTCTTACCAAGGTGTGAGGTCAGAAAAGCCGAGAGAGGAGAGTGCCACAGAGGGAAACCGTATGGCCTGACACCACGGATGCCTGTGGCCCAGCCTCAATGCCAGCTCATCCGACATGTCCAGCCATGAGTGGAAATGCAGCGTGCCCTCAGCATCTATGTCCTTAAGACCGAAGTGCTCAAGAAACTCTGGCCAGGCTGATGAAATGGCTCTGCAGGCAAAGGTGCCTGCTGTCAAGTCTGGTGGCCTGAGTTCCATTTCTGGAACCCACAAGATAAAAAAAAAAAGAGAGAGAGAACAAATCCCACAAGTTGTCCTCTAACCTCCACGCTTGCTCTATCACACACACAACACACACATACACACACATACATACACACACACATACAACACATGCACACATGCGTGCACAAGCACACGAATACACGCGCACATACATGCATACATACACACACACGTTCACATGCACACACATATACACACATAATAAACAAGCAAAATATAATAACAAAAAACACCTTGGCAACTTCCTGTCGTCAGACGGGACTGAGGACAATCCCATTGGCCCAATTTCCCCAACTGTTGCAAACCCAGACTACAGTTATCATTCATAACTGCACCAGAACAGCTGCTCTCAGATTCCTCCCATGTCCCTGTGCACCCCATGACCTAAAGACTCAGGTCTGCCAACCCCTTCCTCAGGAACACTGAGGACAACCACCCCTCCAGCGTCCCCAAAGGACCCTGCGACTTCTCTGACCTCTGCGAGCAGCCTGCTCTGAGCACCCTGAGTTCTGGGAACGCCCCAGGGCTGGGTGGGAACAGTATGCAGAGATCCTCTTGTTTGGGACCTTGGCAGATTCAGAGGAGGGGAGAGAGCTGGAGAGACCAGTTGACCCTGACCCTGGCTGAGACTAAGGCACTGGGGCTAGGAAGGACAGGGGCTCTCCAACTCCGAGAAGGGCTCCCAGCCCCACCCTGTGATGTCAGAGAACCTGCCATTTCTGCCAGCCATGAGTGGTAATGGCCTGTGAGTGTCCCTGTCCCAAGCACTGTGGGATGATCTCCGGGCTGTGTATGCAACTGTTTTCCATCAGTCAGGAATCTGGGATTCTGAGGCTGAGGCTCCTGATAACCCTCTGGGAGGTAGCAAGACCATGACCATGTTAAAGATGTGGGAAATGTCAGGTACAAAGCAATTACCACTTACCAATGGTGGCCCAAGCCATGGGTAGTGGACGTGGACAAAGACTGTTAGAACTTTCTCTGTGTGTGGTCAGAAGGTTCTAGAGGTCTCTAGGACCACGTGAGTGAGTATAGACAGGTGCAGGATTCTGCTGAGAGACGGCAGACTAACTTTCTCTAACGCTCTCCTGGTACCCAGCGCCTCACGCCGTTCTTGGACTCCTCCCTGCCACCTCCCCCACACTGCCATCTATTGTCATCTTCCAGCTCAACTCCACCCACCCCAGTGCCAGCTGTCCCTGCCCTGCCCTGCCCTGTGCCCTAACAGTGGAGCAGAGAGGCTGCAGGGGTGACAAAGTTAAAAGGCTCTAGAGCTGTGTGTCTGACACCCAACACGAGCATCGCAGACAGAAGGCAGGTGTGCCCAAACTACACCAGCCTCCAGTGGCTTTGGACCTAGAACAATTCCAGAGCGGGTTCAGGCTTTGGGAGATATCTCAGTAAATAAAGTGTTTGCTGTATAAACAGCAGGACCTGCCTTGGGATGCCTAGTACCCACATGAAAGCCGGGCACAGCATCTATAACATCAGCACTGGAGAAGCATAGGCAGAAGGATCCCGAGAGCTTACTGGGTAGCAGCTAGTCTAGACAAAACAGTGAGTCCCAGGGGCAGGGAATTAAGGTAGACAGCCATGCAGAAAGTCACTAATGTCAACTCTGGTCACCACACCTGCACCCCCATACCGGCATATCTGTGCATGCATACACTCCCACAGACCACGTTTGCTTGCGTGCACACACACACACACACACACACACACACACACACACACACACACACACACAGGCTCTGCAAAACCATAGCAGTAGCTAGAATACCCAAGAGTAAGCCAGGTACTGTTCAAATCAGGAACCGTGAAAACAACAAAAAAAGGACCTGAGAGAGAGAGGCCTTGTCGTGAATCCACATCACACAGGAGACTGAGGTGCTCAGAAATTAAGTGGCCTGCCCAAGCTCCCAGAGTAGCATTAAACAGCAAGATTTGAACTCAAGTCTTGAGGTGCAAAGCCTGCTCTCCCTCACCTTAGTCCCATCCTGGGACCCAAGCGGTCACCCTGGCCTGGAGTTAGGGAAGGGCCTGTCCCACTTCCTCTTTCAGCCATTCCTGAGCCCAGCTCAGTCTATGTTCTTCCTTCAACTCCAGCTTTCCCAGAACAGCAGAGGCAGCAGGGTTGACCCTAGTGATTACAGCCCAAGCCCAGGAGTGAACCAGAGCCTTGCTCCCGGTCCTGCATCCTGGCGCCCCTTGGACAACAGCCAGAAGCCCGCTGCAAGCCAGGCTGGAGGAAGGGCCACAGCAGGCAGGAAGGGAGGGACCTCCGCCCCTTCCCCCATAAGCACATCCTGCACAGGATGAGACAATGTCACACTGGGCCCACTGCTGGGATTGGGACTGCAAGAGGAGCAGGGGGTGGCGGTAGGTGGGTGGGGTGCTGGAGACTTGGCCAAGCTGCCTCTAGGAGACAGAAGGCCTCTGGTCCTGCTCTGTCTTGATCAGTCTGACTTGCCATTCATTTCCCTGCCCCTAACTGGCTGGCATTCAGTGTTTCCTAAGGCCTTCCCAGAACCCGAGTGTGACGCGGTCCCTGAGGATGGCGCTTGTACTTTGCTGCTCTATGGTCTTGGACAAACTCATTAATGCCTCAGAGTTTTATATTTTATGAAACAGGGACACAGCACCTAAACCAGACAGTGGTGGCACACGCCTTTAATTCCAGAACTCAGGAGGCAGAGGCAGGTGAAATCTCGAGGCCAGCCAGGTCTACACAGCAAGTTCCAGAACAGTTCAGGCTATACAGAGAAACCCTATCTCGAAAAACAAAACAAAACAAAACAGACAACAAAAAAACACCTAGTCCCAGGAGTGCGGCAGCTAGCAGCTGCCTTGGCACTGACCAGCAGCCAAACCCTCCCAGGCATCTAATTCACAAAAGCCAAAAACCCACATGTCCTCGGCCTGAGTCATGGAGCCTGCTGGGACTCATCTGGCCTGACCTTTCACCTTCCATCTCCCCTTCTTTCCCTCCTCACTGACTCCAGGCTCTTCCCTGGCCAACCTTTCCTTACTTTCCCCAGCAGCTCTGAGTTCAAAGGTCATGTGGCCCTGGGGAGGTAAAGGAGGGGCTCTCCTTTCCCCATGGACAGAGTGGGTCATTGTCAGGGCATCCTGCCCTAATGTTTTGTAACTTCTGTTTTGGGTTTGTGGCCACAACAGATACAGGGGCTCCTGTGGTGGCCCCAGCCCTGGCCATCCTAAATGACTCGGTGGCTCAGCTGGGTGCTGCCCACAAAGAGTTCAGAGCAGGGATGACTAGCAAGGAAGAAGCTGGAATGAGGGTGGCATGAGCAGCTAATACTGTGCCCGGCAGAGCTCTGTTCACATGAGCCAGAAGTTTCCAGACACCCACACGCAGAAAACATCATAACAATGATCTTTGTCAATGGCCTTTAGCCATGTGAGGAAACTGAGGCCCAGGGAGATGCCAACACCCGGGGCTCACAGAGCACAGAATCCCAGAGTTGAAAGATGCCTGAAGTAGAGGTGTGGCCTGCTGTCTCCCTGCTGAGCCTGGCCCCTCTGCAGCCATGTGACATGCAAACCCTACTCCACCATCCTGGAGAACTGCGTACCTATTGAGGAGGTCCAGGCCACAGCCCCGAGCCAGGAGGCCTTCCGGCTTTCCCAAAGGCCACACGCTGTCGGAGGAGGAGGATGAAGAGAGGCCGGGGGACCAGGGCTTAAGGGTCACACTCCCTAGGAAGGAAGAGGAAGGTCAGGAGTTTAGAAAACAGAGACAGTCAAAGGCAACGAAAGGCGCCTTGGCAGGCTAGTGGCCCCGGGAGCATGGAGCTGGGTCAGGGCCACAGGGTGAGGCTCCAGTTTCCTAGAGGAGGAAGAGGTGGGAAGGATATGAGGGGCCCCACATGGCACACTCAGGAGCAGGTGTGCAAGCCAGACCCTAATCCTCAGGAGCCTCCCACACAGCCTCTCTGCCTGGACAGGGGCACAGACAGTCCAGGGGGAAGGGAACACGCAGATTCAGGCCAGTGGCAAGAAACTCCCCCAAAGTAAGCCTCCCCCAGGGCCCTGGGAGTTACCTGTGATGTCCGACATGCTGCTAAAAGACCTGAATGGAGAGAAGACGGGGCAGCAGGTGAGGCCTGCAACCCCCTGCCCTACGTCCTAACTCAGTCCCCCAGCAAACACTGATCAGGCCCTAGGCCCAGGGCACCCAGGCTACCCAGCTCCCTAAAACCACAAGGCAAGGAGTTAACTGATTTGATCTGCAGCTGGCTTGTCCTTCGATGCCATCTCCCCTGACCTCTGACCCTGCCATCACCTTCCCCTGCTACCTTTGACCCTTGACTCCTACTTGTACTTCCTGGGTTAGGGCACCTTCCTCACACCCACCCCTATGAGAGCAGGGTCACTTCACAGCAAGTCTGTGGGCACCACAACCTCCCCCGCCCCAGCCTCCCATCAGGAGGCCACTTAGAAGGGGAAGGTTGTAATGGGAAGAAGCAGGAGACAGGAAATCCCACATCCTGCTCTGGCTACTACGGATGTGGCCTGGGCTTTCTGACCTGCCTGCTGCTGAAGCTGAGGCCTGGTTTTCTCGCTTTGAGTGCCCCGCCCCTGGAAACCTCTCCATCCCCAACCTAAGGCAAGCGGTTTCTAACATTGAGAATCTGGGCTCCCAGGCTGCCTGTGGTGACTTCCCCACCCAAGTGCTGGGCTGCAGCTTGAGCCCACTCTGCCCTTTGACCTTACCCTGACCTGACTTGGTTCCTCTTTGGACCTCATTGCTTCTAGAGCTCTGTGGGCTACAGGGCAGCCAAGCGAGGGGACTGTTGGTCCTGCCTGACTCGCAGTTGAACTCAAAGGATGTGGCTGTTCAGGACCCAGCAACTCTTCCTCAGGAGGGAGCTCCGGCTGCTCCCAGCAGTTACTGATCCCGGCAACTTACCTCTTAGGAGGCTCTGGGTCCTCTTCACGCTGCCTGCGGAGAATGGAGCCAGCACTGGGTGGAAAGGGCAGGATGGAGAGCCGGTTGATCTCCTTCTCGCTGTCTGTGGCTTCCTCCTGCAACTCCAGAATAAGGCCTGTCACCTCCAGCCCACCAATCCCAGCCCTCAGTTCACTGGGAACTGAGGCCCACACATACAAGACTGCAGTGTACAAGGGCCCCCCACACCTGTGGTCTCTGGGAGAAGCTTAGGCAGCAAAGTGCCTGTTGAGCAAGCCTGGGATCTTGACTTGGATCTTCAGCTCCCGCACAAAAAAAAAAAAAAAAAAAGCCAGGCATAATGGCATACATACTTGTAACCCCAAGGGTGGGGAGGCAAAGATAGGAGGATCAACCTAATCAGAGAGCTTCGGGTCCCAGTGAGAGTCTGTCTCAAAAACAAACAATTAAATAAAATGTTTTTTTTTAAAGAGGGGGCATGGAGAGGTGGCTCAGTGGTTAAGAGCACTGACTGCTCTTCCAGAGGACCCAGGTTCAATTCCCAGCACCCACATGGCAGCTCACAACTGTCTGTAACTCCAGTTCCAAGGGACCCAACACCAATGCACACAAAATAAAAATAAATAAATTTTAAAGAGAGAGAGAGGGCCAAAGAGATTGCTCGATGGTTAAGAGATTCTATTCCTCTCAGAGGACCTAAGTTCCAGTCCCAGCACCAACATGGGACATCTACAACTTCCTGTAATTGCACCTCCAAAAGGACCAGACATTTCTGGTGTCTGAGGGCACCCGTACTCACACGCACACACCCACGCACAGATATGTACACATACATATAATTAACAGAATAATAAAATAATTTAAAGAAACAATAGGGCAGATGGCTCTTGAAGAACAACACTTGAGGTTTACTCTAATCTTCATGTCCATGCACACACATGTACCTGCACACACACAAACATGCAGAAACACCTGCACACAGAAACACACATAGGGAGGGGAAAAAAGGTTCTTAGCCTCCCTGGGCCTTAATGTGCTTGACCATGACATGCAACAGTTGGCAAACTGGAGGCAGTGTGCATGTTGGAAATATAGAAAAGTCCCAGGCTTCCCTCGTTTGGGGCAGGTGACAGCTTACCGAAGTATGGGCTTCAGATCCTCCAGCTTCCCCGGCAGCTTCGGGGCCTCCCGGCGGGGATGGGAACTCACTGAGGCTCCAGGTACTGCTGAGGTTGGAGCACAGGGAATGGGAAGAGGCGCAGGCCTGCCAGAGGAGGAGGCAAGGGAGGATGTGAGCAGGGCTGAGCCCAGGCTGGCCACGGTCAGGACTTCACACCTGCCACATGCCAGGCAGAGGGAAGATCTGGACACAGGGTGTCAGATCTGGGCCTTCATGGAGTCCGTGCCTCAAAATGGGAAAGTCTGAAAGCCAGCAGAGGAACAAAATCACCCCCAAAGGCGAGCACAAGAGAAGGAATATGCCCTGGGCACAAAGCACAACAGGGGCCCCACCCTGCCTGGCATTCAATGCTTTCCAGGCAAAGTGGGACCTGAGCTGAGGACTCAGGTCACGGGATTTACGAACAGGTGCAGTTGAGAGAGAAGATGGGGCAGAAGCATGAGCAAGGTTCCTGAGGACTGTGACAGAGTCTAGGATTTGCAATACTGAGACCCATGAGACCTAGCTAAGGGGGTGGAGAGGCCCAACTTACTGGGCCTGGGAAGCAGAACTGGTGGTCTGTTTTTACTTCAGCGCAAAAGCCACCAAGGTTCTGACACACGAGATCACACACTCATGCGCCTTCCTTCTACTCCTCCAGGCCATGAGCTCATCACAAGTGACCAAAAACAGGAAACAGCAGAGCTCCTGGCACAGCCCAAAGGCCACTCTGATTCTCCAAGGGTCCAAGCCCTGTGCCCCTGACTGTGTGATGTCCAGCAGACCCGTGGCCCGCTCTGAGCCCGCACTATGAAAGGCTTGAAACAGCCAGTCTCTTGTGAAACTCCAAGGTCTAGGCAAGACTAGCCTAGCTGCCTCTGAGGGTCCTGCTCACAGGCCCTCTGGCATCCAGACTCACAGAGCATCAGCAGAAACCCAGGGGCCTCTCACCTGCCAGCTATATTGTTAATCTCAACCATATTCCCACCCAGCTGAGGTCCCCCACTCAGACCCCATACGTTCCCAGCCCTGGCTCAGAGCTTGCCGCAGAAGTCCAGCCTTAAGCCAGCACATTTTTCCCCATGAAGCAAGGTTCCCCAAGTCCACGGCACCCCAGCCCCCAGAACACTATGCTTCTGCCCATACTCACCTTAAGAGAGGAGCCCCCCTGCGTCCGCTGCAGCTGCGCCTCCAGCATTGCCTTGGCCCCCTCCAGGCTGGTGACTGTGGTGAGCAGCTCATCCCGCTCCGCCTCAAGTCCCCGCACCTGTTTGCGGTACTGATCCTTCTCAATGAGGCTCTGGGAGTACTGCAGCTGGATCCGGTCTCGGCTCTGGATTGCCTGGAGAGAGCAGGACAGCCAGCCTCTAAGGGAGGCATGCTGGCTCAGTGGTGCTGTCGCCTGTGGGCACTTCCTGATGGGGGGGGGGCCTGTGCTTAGCATCAGCTCATTTCATCTATACGGAGAATGACTAAGAGGACTGATCGCTGGCCTCACTTACAGGTGGAAAAACAACACCATCAGGGCAATGCGTGACTCTAGCTAGAAAGGTCAGAGTCCTTAAAAGGCTTCCAAGCCAGGCAGTAGTGGCGCACACCTTTAATCCCAGCACTCGGGAGGCAGGGGCAAGCAGATCTCTGAGTCTGAGGTCAGCATAGTCTACTCTACAGCCAGGGCTACAAAGAGAAACCCTGTCTCAAAAAAAAAAAAAATGCTTCCAAGAGACCCACTGTGCACCTAACTTTAACCACAGCACTTGGGTCCCTACAGGAGCCAGTAGTCCATCCCAGTCTGGTGCAGCCAATGCTCTGTCCTCCCATGCAGATGAAGTCCCTAAGAACTAGGTCCAGGCCCAGATTTGCCCACAGTGCTTCTGGGGAAGCTAGAACCAAAGGCTTGGGGGCTGGGTAGCACAGTGGCCCCAAAGCACCAGAATTACAATGGCAGGAATGACACCCCAAACCTACATTCTAAAGACTCCCAGGGGATTCAGAGAGCCATTCTAACACAAGTGGTGGGACAAAAGCCTCCCACCCCGCCCACAAATGGGGGGCTCCCACACAGTGGACAGAGGCATAAAGGAACTGGTTTGAAGCCCGCCCTGCAGCCTTCACAGGAGACAGACCGCCTGTAATGCCAGAAACACAAAGCCAAAACCTTGGGGAATTTCTCCATCAGCAAATATTTGCAGGTCCTCCTCCAGGCTGAGAACTGAGATTCAGGAAGGATCTTGGAGGGCAGGGGAGTTCAGGGTCTAAGGTGGATCTCTCAAATGCTCCTAGGAAAAGGCAGAACTCCCGGCTGCAATGCAAGGACCCTTGGGTGATTGACCAAGGGTCTGAGCCCAGATCCAGTGCCACTTGCCCAAGTGATCATCAGCAAGGCCAGCCCTCTCTGGGTCCTGGGCCATGAGAGGATTGGAGCAGAGTCTCTGGGGGACTGTGAGGCCCATACTGGACCAGTGGCCATCAGAGGCGCACGTCTCACCATCCAGCACACTTGCCTGGGTATATGTGAGGATGCTTACCTGTCTCCCTGGCCTGCCAACCTCATCTCAATTCGCCAGTGCACTTTTAATGTCTCTTCCTGCAATGCCAGTCCTGCCTCTGTCTCCTCCTCCTCCCTAAATCAGAAGCAGCGGTAGGATGAGGGATGCCACCCAGCGAGCCGCTGCTCACCTGGTCCCGCTCTTTCTCAATCTCCTCCAGCTGGGCCAGCACAGTGGCCATGCGGTGCTTATAGAGGTCACAGTCCTTCAGCAGAGTCCGGTGTTTGAGCCGCAGATCCTCCATCTCTTGCAGGTACTACGGGCAAGGCAGGTGGGCCTGGCTCAGAACCCCAGAAACCCAGGAACAAGTACCCACCTCTCCAGGAGGATATCCTCGGACATTGCCTTTGTCTTGCTGGGCCTCAACTGCCTAATTCATAAGGCTTGATAATTCCAACAGCATCCTCCTTGCCATGGTCTCCCCGGGAAACTTCAGCCCACACCCTCTTCTCAGCTTCCTTCCCAGCATTGCCTTGGGCTCTCAGGTGTGCACTCTGTACACCTACCTGTCTGCTAGAAACACCCTCTACAGGAGTGGGAGCCTTGGAGTTGAAGATTTATTTTTTATTTTACTTTTAAGTATGTGTATATGTGGGAGGGGGTGTGTGCACATGAGCAAAGATAGCAACAGAGGACAGACGAGGGCAACCGACAGATACCTTGGAGCCCTTGGGAGCAACCTGACATAGGTGCTCAAAACTGAACTTCAGTCTGAAGCCAGGTTCTTTTGTTTGCTAGGCAAGTACTCTACCACTGAGCTCAATACCCAAATCCTGTGGGGTTTCTTTTTTTTATTATTTAAGATTATTTCTTTTATTTAAGATTTATTTCTTCATTCTAGGGAGTCTTAGATGTGTTTTCTAATGAACTTGCAAAGCCTAAAAAGGCCCTACTGACACACAAGGATGAATGAGCCCAGTGCCTGCTGAAGACACCAATGGAAGGCGACCAGGGTACACGAGCAATGCCTGGCAGTATCCTCCTCCTAGACCAGGGCATTAGCAGAAGGTGGTGGAGCAGGGTGGGAGTGGGGAGGTGGGCAATAGTGCCTACCTTGTCCCGCAGTTCCTCGGCCCACTGTAGCTCGCCTTGCACTGCATGCAGCTTCTGACACAGCTCCTGCCTGCTGTCCTGCGCCTCCCTCCAGTCATGCTCCAGGATGTCCAGCAGGATACGCTCAGAGCCTGCAGGCCCTTGCCGGCACACCTCCTGCCAGGTGAGGGGGAGATACCTCAACCCCTAGCCCTCCAACCTCACCCTTGGGCATACAGAGAAAGGGAGATTCACAACCCTCAACCCTCCAAATCAACCAAGTGGGCTACTCTCCCAGACTTGGCACCTAGACCTCAGTTTCCGTATGTGGAGAGTGGGTGGCTCCTCCGGCCCCATTGGCCTCCTGGAGACATGTGTAGCTCAGGGAGGAGAGTGGATGAAGGTGTGTTCCTAGCTGAGTCAGGACCATGGCTGCTAACACAACCCTAGCCTGCTCCCACTTCCTCTGGCCCCACACCTAGACCTATCCCCAGCCCTCTGACTACAAGCTTTCACGGGGCTGGCTGGTCCCGAATCCAAGATCCAGACCCTAGGCCCACATCTGGTCAAGCACCCCCAAACCCACAAAATAAACAATGTTCTTTCCTCTTTCCATGTAGAACAAGAGCCAGTCCACACTGTCACTGCCACCAAGGACACTGAGCAAGTCCTGGGGTCACCCAAACCTAGGGACTGTCTCAGCCACTTCAGGGTCTGAGACTCCTTCACAAATTCCTGAAAAGCCAGGAGTGGTGGCCCAGGTCTATAATCCCAGCACTCAGGAGACACAGGCTGGAAGATCACCACTAATCTCAGGCCAGCCTGGGCTACATAACCAGTTCTAGAGCAGCCAGGACTAGAGTGAGGCCAGGTCAAAACAGCAAGAGAAACTAGGGGTGGAGTGTAGGTCAGGTTCTGGGTTTGATCTCTCACATCACATTTTAGAAGAGAAATTGGGACCCCTCTCTCTAGGAAAATGCTCACATATACTCAAGGGTACAATGTTATGGGGTTTGGATACCTCTGGGGATTGGCTACAGACCCCAGATTGGCCCCCCCAGGGAGTGCAGTATGCTAAGGCCTAGAGCTTCAGGTGAGAAGTGAGCCCTCAGCCTCTGCTTCCAGAAGGACAGTGGGCAGCAGAGGCTGGCTTCTGGCTGACCCACATCCCCAGCACCAGGGTTCTACCTGCTGAAGGCCTTCCTGGAGCTCCTGCAGTGACGCCGTCAGCCGCTGGTTCTCTGCGCGGAGCTCAGAGAGCAGCTCGGCACCATCTGGCTCCCTCTCCTTGTCTTCAGCCCCAGGCAGTGATCCCCGGGCCCTCCGCAGCAGCACACACTCTTCCTCCAGCCGGCTGACTTTGAGCTTGAGTTGATCCACCTGAGGCCCCGAGACATGAATCAGCCTGGATGAGACCCATTGGAAACCACCCCTAAGGTGTCCCCAGGTCCCTGAGAAGCCTAAGCAGGGGTTCTGCCTGAGATTCAGTTCTGAAGAGGAGTCAGGGTGGGCGAATATGGCAGCAATAGGGAGGAGGGAAGGAGAAAAGCCAAGACAGTCATGAAAAGATGTCCTGCATATAACACATAATTTGACCAGTGACAGTGTGGCAAAAAGGGATGGAAGGGGGACAGGGTCTGGTCCCAGCTCTGCCTGAACTGAGGGTGGCCCTGAGCAAGTCAAGGCCTCTAGCTGTGCCTCCCTGAATCTCCTTGTCTAGACCAGAAGGAGAAGAAAGAAGTGATGGGCCTGAGGGCCTCAGACAGCCCAGCAGCCAAGGATGCCCCTTCAGCCCAGACCCCACCACCCAGCCCCCCATACACTCAGGGGAGTTGGGGGGGGGCTCAGAAAAATCTTCACAAAGGAACTATCTGCGGTGGCACATGCCCATAATCTCAGCACTCAGGAGGCTGAAGCAGGAGGATTGCCGAAAATTTAAGGCCAGCCTGGGCTAATATTAAATTCTAAATCAGCTTGGGCTACATAGTGAGACCGTGTCTTTAAACAAAGAAAAAGAGGAAAGAAATTCCTTACAGAGAGGTTTTCTCCAAGAGATGAGCTTGCTGGTTCATGCCCAACTCCCCTACATCCAGGTGTAGGCTTCAGTGTTGACCGCCTGTGCGGTACCATCCCAACCAAGTCCCTCATCTCCTCCCAGCCTCAGCTTTATCATCAGCACAGTGGGACCCTCCCCTCCCCCTGCCTTCCAGAGCCATTGAGAACTGAGGAAGACAATGACGGGGCAAAGCAGGCTGTGAGGCAACCACAAGTGAGACACAGCCATTGTGGGGCTTTTAGAAGGAAAGCCAAAAGGCCTGGCCTGTCACCAGCTCAGTATGGGAAGCCAGAGCCTTTGGCCTGGGAGCTGGGTGGGGATGGTCAGCGGGTGATGCCTGGCCCGAGGTCCACCACGCATGGTCAGTTTGCTGGAGTATAGTGTTCTGGTTCCAGGGGATGTTTGCCAAATGCATGTGGGATCTGGGGTGGCCAAGCTGAGGGAAGAGGAGCAACAGGTGCAGACCATCAGTGAGGTCGCTGGGGTGAGAGGGGGGAAGAGGACAAAGACCTCTAGTGATGTTCTCAAGAGAACCAGCATCTGGTGTCCTAGGAGTGTCCTGGTTGAAAATGTCTGCTGGTCCTCCAGGCCTCGGAGCCCAGAACAGCACATACATACACACCCCAGGCTGAAGCTGGGTGGGCGGTTCCTCAAATGAACAGTGCACTCCTCCTCCGCAGACTCAGAAAGTCTTGACCCCCGCATTCCTTTCCACTCACAAAACATGCTTTGTGACCCAGAGGAGAAAGACAGCGGGTTTCAAGGGCGCTGGCCTGGCCACACCCTTCACAGCAAACCGCAAATGCACACCCAGGTTCCTGCCTGACCCTCGGGCCAGCCGGCTTCCCCAGTGAGCTCAGAACACAGGTCAGCCAGCCAAGCCCCGGGAAACCCAGATGCCTTTAATCCCAGTGTACAAACTCCTGAGCACGAAATTACAGTGTTCACTCCTTAAATTTATGTTGCTTAGAAATAACAGCTCATTAACTTTGCACCCTATAAAACACGGTATTAAATCAGCCACCACAGACACCTGTCCGCGGCGGGAAGAGGCCAAGATGGGGGAGCCAGGCCCATTGGCAGCGCTGAGAACCTCCACCTGTGAGGCCTCTTGAAATTCTAAGACAGGAAAAGCTCCCAGACATGCAGGTGGATGAGGGGTGGGTTCCTCTATTCATCTCCTCCTCACTCTCTACCCACTACCTGCAAGCGCAGCCACTGAAGCAGACGGTCCCATCTGTGAGCAAAAGGACCCTTCCTCTGCATCTTCTCCAGCTACTGGCACAGCCCAGCAGTGCCCCTCCCCATGACACACACAGGACATCCCCCAGTCACCCACGTACAATCGGCTCCAGACTGCAAACGCACCACCTGCACCTCAAGTGGGGACACGGCCTCAGGAATCTCATCTGGGTTCCCCTCCCCAAAACAATGAGCCGGCCAATAAGTGCACACCCAGACAATAGTGCCCCAGAGTCCCAACCCCCAGTCCCTGTGTCATCACCACCAACACTGAAGCCAGGCTTGTGAGAGAGGGACTCCAAATACCAAGGTCAGAAGCCACTGTAAACTAATTCCTAGAGGAGGCCTGCTGTGTGCCCCTGGGCAACACATGGCGCTCATCAAACATGGCAGAAACTCCATTTGGAGTCTCAAGCAGAATGGAGGCGAATGAGAAAGGCGCTCCATCCCTTGGCCTTTGACAGACCCTCAGTCCATGAGAGGCGACCTGGGGACCCACTGGAGAGGACCCAATGGGAGTTCACTGGCCACAAACAGGCAGCATGGCATCCCCAGGAGGAGGCCTGCTCAGGTACCAGGCAAGTGCAGTTCATGTCTAGACTGAGTCCTAGGACACACCCTCTACCACTGTAAGCCCCCTGCATCTGTACCGGAGACAGGAACTTGAGCATCGTGTGTTGTGAGGACAAGCCAGGCACAGAAGCTGTGTTAGATGACTGCGATGATTGACAGGGCACAGGCTCAACGCTGCCCTTGGCAAGCGTTCTCTGCACTTGACATTCCCAGCCCTCACCTCACTGAATCCTTACAGCCCGAAGTTTCATCACCTTGGCACTACTGACATTCTGAGCTGCATCAATCTGTGGCGGGGGTTATCCTGGGCACGGTGGAACATGTGGCAGCGTCCTTGGCCTCTACTTACTAAACGCTAATGGCGGCGGCATCCTACTTGTGACAACCAAAACTCTTCCCAGAATGTAGGGGTACACTTCAGCACTGTGCTTGCCTACCACGCACCAAATTCCCAGCACTACACACTAGGCAAGCAAGACACCTGTGTCCTAGTATTTGGGAAGTGGAGGCAGGAGGATCAGAAGTTTAAAGCTCTCATCGGCTACATATCAAGCTTGAGACCAACTCAGGATACTTCAGACCCTGTCTCAAAATAATAACAATAATAGTAATAATCTTATTCCCAGAATGGCCACATGCTTTGTGGGGGTGTCTCCCTGAGTACAGAACCAGTTATAACGAGACATGTACACAAAGCAGTCCAAAAACTAACTCTCAGTCAAAATTGGGTTGATGATGGCTCTGAAGCATATACCGATGACCATGTTACCATCTTTTTGTTGTTCAAATGTCTCCCTTCTCTATCCAACCCACCGTCTCCCCAGGGCCTACCGCGAGCTGCAGGTCTCGGCTGCGCAGCACAGCTGAGTTCTTCTCCTCGCTGAGTTGAGCCAGGCGCATGGCAATCATGTAATTCTCGTCCTTGAGCCTCAGCAGCTCTAGGCTGCCAGCCTCCCAGTCCTCACGTAGCCGCTGGCAGCGTTCTTGCGCCTGTTGCTGCTCCCGCAGCCGCTTCTCCAGCCCTGCCCGCTCTTCTTCCAGTGCCCGGCCCCGGGCCTGGAGCTGCTGCTCTCGCTGCAGCTGGCTCTTTCGAGCTTCCCGAAGCCGCCGCACCTCAGTCATCAAGAACTGGGTCAGGCCCTCGGGCCCCTCCTCATCTGCCAGGACAGGAAAAAAAATATTCAGGAGGGTTGAATAAAACCATGGGAGATGCTGGACTGCACAGAAAAACTCAAACCATAAACTCACTTCATGGAAGATATTCTTGCTATTGTTAGACAAGGAAGTTCTTCCCAAACGAGGCATAAAATCCAGGAGTTAGAGAAAAATAAAGTGGAAAATCTGTATTAAAATAAAGTTTGTTTGTTTTAAATCTCTGGCCAGGTGCAGTGGTACATGCCTTTAAGCCCAGGACTAGCAAGGCAGAGGCAGGTGGATCTCTGAGATCAAGGCCAGCCTGGTTTACAGAGTTCCAGGACAGCCAGAGCTACACAAAGAAACCCTGTCTCAAAAAACCAAAAAACCAAAACCAAAACAAAATTCTGAAGAGTGAAAGAGGTAACAAAGTTAAAGGACAAGCAAAACTAAAAGAGGAAAAAAGTATAATGGGACTCAAAGCCATAATACACAAAGAGCTCCCACAAAACAACAAGAAAAGCAAACAACTAAATAAAAACAGGAGGAAAAAGAAAACTAAACACGTGTTCCAGTCCACCAGCAATAACAGTTAATGCCAGGCACTGGTGTTTGTTGGTGTCATTCTTTATACCAGACACTGTATCAACTTATTTAAACTTAATCACTGGACCCATCTTGTTTACTCGCCGATCACAACATAGTAAGTTATGAACTACATCACTTAAGAAGATAAAAACCTTGCTGGGGAGATTTAAAGGCATGGTGGTGCATGCCTTTAATCCTAGCACTTGGTGGACAGAGACACATGAGTCTCTGAGTTCGAGGTCAGCCTGGTCTACAGAGCGTTACGCAGAGAAACCCTGTCTCAAAGGGAAAAACAAAAATAAAAACAAAAACCAGAAGATACAATCCCAAAACACGATTTTTACATATCTGCCAGGCAAAAATGTTTTGAGATCTGTAAAGGTATAGCAAAGGGGAACCTACACTCTGCTGGGGTAGGGGGAGGCATGGTCATAAAACACTTAAAATGTATGCATTCTTTGAGAAACTCCCCCCAGCCCAGGGTAGAGCTGCACAGAACTGCCCATGGGAGGATAAAATATTACAAAACCAGAAACAACCTGGTTGTCCCCCAGCAAGGGACCCCACAAATGAATTATGTTACAGCTTCACCAACACACTTTGATTATGCTGTCACTTCAAACAAGTGGGACCAACAATTCTGCAAAACAACAACAACAACAAAAAGCCAAGATCCTGAACAAGACAGGCAGGCCACGCCTGAGTGTTATGTCTAACTGCTCAGAAAAGAAGCTTCACCAACTGTCCCACAAAACAAAAAAAGACATGAGGTCTGGGTGTATAGTCAAAGCTAGTTTGCAGCTCACTACGTAGCCTAGGCTGGCCTTGAATTTGGTCCTGCCTCTGCCTCCTGAGGGTTATTACAGAACAACATACCACACTGGAATTGAATTTCTTACTACCATGACATTTGTTTGTTTGTTTGTTGGGGGCAGGGGAGAGCATTATGTGGAGGTCAAAGAACAACTTTCCGAAGGTGGTTCTCTCCTTCTACCATGTGGGTCCTGGAGATTGAACTCAGATGGCCAGTATTACTGGCTTGTGTCCTTGCCCACTGAGCCATCTCACTGACTCGTGAATGTTTATATGAGAAACTCTAAGCTGTGTGTGCAAATCATACTGGTAATTCGGGAAGATGCTTAGAGAGAAAGAATCTTGCTAAGCACATGGACCCTGAACTCTGGGTCCAGCCTACCTCGGCCTAAGGTGGGAGCCCTGAGTAAACTTCTGCAGTCTCTGCCTCAGTTTCTCTATCTGTCCAACAGGTATAGTGGGAGTAGGTCCTGATATGGCTAGGATAAGAAACCTCTGTCCTGGCAGTGAGGCTGGGGCATCCATTGAGATTGCTCACCAAGGATCATAGAGCAGCGTTGGGCAGGTTCCTGGCCAGTGAGCAGCGTGAAGTGTTCTGGGTAATAGAATTCCAGGGCTTCCAGGAAGGCTTCGAAGCCCCTCTTGCCACGGCAGCGCAAGATGTCTATGAGGCGCCCTGAGGACAAAGGTTGAAGCAAAGGCTGCAGCCGGGGTCAGGATGAAGGCTTCCCCAATGCCCCTGCTCTCCAACACCACAATGCTCCAGGGCCCACGTTCCCCAGATTTTTGGACTGTGACACACACAGGGGCCTGTCCCAACACATCAGGGAGCAAAACTCAGTCTTCTCTGGCTGGCAAAAAAGATGTTCCCCACAGCACCTGCACTGCAGCAGATCCCAGCACCCTCTACACACACACACACACACACACACACACACTCACGCACACACGCACACATGCACTCACGCACGCCCAAGGACATCGATGCCTGTTTTCTCAGGCATTAAAATGCCCTCGCTGGCTTAAGTTCCCTGAGACAGTTCCCTTGCCAGCTCTGGGCCAAGGACACCCTGTGAGAAAGAAGTCTCAGAAAATTGAGACCAAACTTAAGCACTTGAGGAAAACTAATTCTCTATGTGGTGCGTTGCCGCACAAATGGGACAGGGAGAACCAGAGAGGTCAAAGAGCACAGTAAAGATCACACAGGTGTCGCCATCCGCACCGGCAACCACATCCAGCTGTCTGTCTGGAGTGGGCCCAGGAAACCCCTGGCGGCGGCGGGCTCACCGGTGCGGTTGGCACGGCACGGGAAACGGTATGTGCTGAGCACCTCCTCCTCGTCCTGCTCGTCCAGGACGCGGCACTGGCGCAGATACGGCGTGA
The DNA here is from genome assembly GCA_004026605.1 of Ondatra zibethicus. NCBI lineage: Eukaryota > Metazoa > Chordata > Mammalia > Rodentia > Cricetidae > Ondatra > Ondatra zibethicus. The sequence continues at coordinate 159,354 of PVIU01001079.1, read as the reverse complement.
GCTTGGCCGGGTTCAGGGCGCGCGTCAGCCGGTGGCGGACGCCTTCGATCCGCTCCCACAGCGCGTCCTCCTCGGCCTCCGACCCCGAGCCGGCCCCTGCCTCCTCGTCGGCCTCGCCCGCGTCCGCCCGGCCCTGCATTGTCGCGTCCTCGGAGTCTGCGAGCAACAGGCACGGTGGGCACGGAGCCGCGGCCATCGCACCTGGGCGTAGCCGGCCGGTCCCCGCGCCGTCCCGCTCCGTCCTCCCGGTTCCCCATGCTGCTCTGCCTGTACCCTCCCGGGTCCATGCGCTGTCCTGCCCGCGTCCTCCCGTGTCCTCCAGCTGTCCCGTCAACGTCCTTTCGGGTCCTCACGCTGTCCCGCCCGTGTCCCTCCCTATCCACGCTCCGTCCCGCCCTGGTCCTCTCCACACTCACCGCGGGTGCCGCAACTTCCCTGGGCTCTGGGATCGGTGCTCGGCCGACGGCTCTGGCGGCGCGACGGGGCGGTGCCCTCGGGGTCATTGGCTCCGCCCCCGACCCCGCGGCCGGCCGGGCCTCCCCACATCGCCCGCGCCCCGCCGCGATCCGGCCGTTCTCCCGGCCGCTCTCCCGGCCGGCCGCGCCTCCCCACCCCCCACCCCACCCCGCTTCCTGTTTCCCGCCCGCTCCCCCGTCCTGTCCTGGCGGGGTCCCCGCGGCCCGCCCACACCTGCCCGGCCCCCGACGGGGCGGGGCTGCCACATGCACGATCACACCCCCGCGCCGCACACCTTGTCCGGGACACGCGCGCAACAGCTGTCCTCACCCACCACACGCCGGACGCCAGGGTGCAGCCAGCTACCCGGAGCCCTGGACAGGACAAGTGTCCGCTGCACTATCCACATAGGCCCTGTGGCAAACAGGTCACATCAACTCAGCGGGCTCTGAGTTCAGATCTCACACGCAGGACTCCAGAACACCCACTTCAACCTGCATGGTATATCCACTCTTCCTGGAGCCACATTCCTGGGCATAACCCATGTCTATTTCTCAGGAAATAGCTGTAGAGTGTGGGACAAGGCCCTCAGAAGCCGGCAGAACTTTCACACTTGTTCATCTTCTGGGCTAATAGCCTCACAGTGTTGGGCAGGACTTCAACCCGAGACAGGACACTCACATGCCTCTCCCCAGTCCCCAAAACATCTTGTGTCTAAGCCTTTGCAAGACCCTGATCTGCTGTGTGCCTCTGTAATTCAGTGTGGGAATCATTGCATCCTGTTCCCAGCTGGGCCTCTTATCTGCCAGTGACCGGGACAAGGGCTTGCCCTTCCCCAGTCTCAGTGTTCCCGAACATATTGTCAAGAGCTGGCATCTTCCTGCAAGCTCAGGACAGTCTGTGTGGACCGCCGTGGGGAGGGGTCACAGGCATCTTTCCAAGGATTGGGATCAGTCCCTGAAGGCATGCACACTGCACCTCCCTTCCTTGGGTGAAGATGGTCGTACATAGGGAGCTGGATGCTTGCATTTCTCAATAGCTGTTTCTTCTGTCTGTAGTCCAAGAGATGCTTGAGGAGGGCTTTGTGGTTAAAGACAATGTTTGAGATAAGCAGCCTCAAAACTCCCCTCCACCTTGGAGACCAGCACTCACTCCCACAACAAGGTCTGTCTGCACTCAAGTGATAGCTGCTCTCTAGGTACAGGAAAGTGCCCTCGGGGTGGGGGGGGGCACGGCTGAGAGGACACAGAAAGAGCTGGAAAGATGTGTAAGTCCCCAAACCCACCCATACTTTCTGAATTCGATGCATCACCCACCCAAGGAAACAAAGTTTAACCGCAAAAGCCCTGAATGAACTGTCCTACCGTAGAGAAACTAGTTTACCTGCATAACCTAGTCCCTTCCCAACCTTAAGGAACCACAGACTGCCATTGACTTGGTTTTGTTTAGAATATCACCTTTTCACCTTCAGAAGAACCACTTTAGAAAGACTAAATTCTAATGCAAAGCTACACATTAACAAAGGAGGAAGCAGAGGCCCAGAGGGCAAGAATTTGCCACACAGTGAGGTAGCTCCGAATCCACTCTGGTCCCTCTCCTCTCCCGAGGCTGAGTGTCCAGATTCACACTAGACTACCTCCCAAGGAGTACCTCTCCTCTACTGGCTGTGGACACTCTGGCTCTACGCTCCCCCAGCAAGCAGCATCTCCTCCCTATAGTGAATATTTTCACTTGGCAGGGATAATGGGAAGGAAGCCTGGGAAATGAGTCTTTGGTTAATTATTCTCTCATCAGAGGCGAAAACAGGGCCAAGGATTAGGCACTGAAACTAGAGTCCAATTGAAAGCAACAACGTGAGGGTCACTGGGTCAAATCAGGTCCCAGAAGCTGTAGGGGGAAACACCCGACATGTGCACACACACACATACACACTCACAAGCATGCACTTGGTTTCACAGACACATTCACATGGACATACAAATACATTGTCTGTTTACAGACATACCAACATGCATACACAGGATTACACACATGCCATATGTGTGGGTTACACACACACTCACAGTCACACATTTACAATGACATACATGGATGTATGTGGTCACACAGACACACTCAAAGGCACACACACAATTTTACATACACACCTAACAAATGCATATGTACAGTTATACAGACACACATCCATGCACATACACGGTGACACACAATTGTACTTACACACACACTCACAGGCAAGCACACACACTTGCCTCTGTGGGTATGGAGTCAGGCAGCAGACACTCAGTACTATGCCACAGCTCCATAGTCAGCAGATGCCCCTGCTCAGTCTGCTGTCCCCAGATGTCACCCGCATGGTGGGTGGATGGATACCATTAAGCATCCCTCCCAGTACTGTCTTCTTGTGGCTTCTGCTCCATTACTCTTCCCCCCTTGCCAAGGAAGCAAGGCTGTGGCAGGGAGACAGAGGGCCGAGCCCCTATGCCAGCACTCCTTGGTGCCCAGGTTCCTGACCAGGAGCGCTGGTCCACCTTAAGGCTCCATTTCCCTGTCTGCAGATGACACAGGGTGAGCTGTGCCAGCCACACCCAGGGAGGACAGTGGAAGAGTAGACCTGGTTCCCTGGGGTCTGATGTTGGGCCTTGGCCATGTCATTCTTGGACAAAGGCCTTCCCCTGAGAGGAATGGCTGAATGTGGGTAATGATGAGTTCTCCCTGTGCAGGAACATATGGCGTGTGTGAGCTGAGGCACCTCCACCTTCAAAGTTAATTCTCTTCCCAACTCCTCAAGGAGCACATCCCCAAGTTTAAACCCCCTCTATGTCCCACCTCTGACCCCTCCACACCCCCAACTCTGAGTCACAGTGTGTTTCCCACTGAGAAGCCAGAAGGGTTGTTCTTTATTTTGTTGCTGAGATGAGATCACACTTAGCCTCAAATTCCCTGGCTCAAGTAATCCTCCTGCCTCAGCATCCCAAGTAGCTGGGACTACAAACTCACAACATCCCTGAGAGATCATTTCAAGGCAGACATCCCTCAGGTTTAAACCTTCCCGGTTTCCACCAAACTGGAAGATATAAATGCCCCCAACCTGCCAGCTATGTGTACTCCCCACCGCCGCCCCCACTCACCCGCCGGCCCCGATCAGTTCCTGCCAGCTGTTTAGCTCAGCTTTCCCTCCACCTGGAATGTGTGGCCCTCTCTCTGCTCCTAGCCTGACCTTCCTTCTGGCCATGCAGAGCTGAGATCAACTGTCACCCTCTTGCAGGGAAGGACTTCATTCTACCCCTCTGGCCACTCGTCTGCTTTCTCCACACCCCCATCTCCCTGGGACTTCCCTGCTCACCTGCTAGGAGAAGTAGGCTAGAATGTTCCAGATTTGAGGATGAGGAATGGGGCAGAAAGGAGAAGAAGTTAGAGGGGGCAAGGGTCAGGGGCGGAGCACAGGCTGGTAGGGCACCAACAGGGTGTCCATGTGCACGTTTGTCAGCAGTGAGGCTGTCTTCCCCAGGCCAGTCATGGAATATTCACAGGCCGGGACCCCCTTTTTTCTCCCCATCTTTCAGGGCTCCCTGGGCTCTAACACCTACTTCTTCCTCTCTGAAGACCTCTGATGGTATCCCAGGAATGGGGATCTCCTGGAGAGCTGGGGACATCCGAAAGGGACACAGACAGACAGACAGACAGACAGAGGGTGGGTGGGTGTGTGGGTGTGGGTGTGTGTGGGTGTGGGTGTGTGTGGGTGTGGGTGTGTGTGGGTGTGTGTGGGTGTGGGTGTGTGTGGGTGTGGGTGGGTGTGGGTGTGTGTGGGTGTGGGTGGGTGTGGGTGTGGGTGGGTGTGGGTGTGTGTGGGTGTGGGTGTGTGTGGGTATGTGTGGGTGTGAGTGTATGTGGGTGTGGGTGGGTGTGGGTGTGTGGTGGCCCTGTCCCCACATCCCTTCCCCCACTTGGCCATCCCCAGCAGCTTGGCAGCACGGAGCAGAGATGGTGACTCATCCTAGTTTCAGGCAGTGACAGAGATCTGTGCCCACCTGGCCTCGGGTGGGGCGGGAGGCCAGAGGTGAGGCTGAGCTGAGAGGAAGGGACAAACGGGGGACAGCTGTGGGGAGACAAGATACTAAGGCTGGACAGGCCATGCCTTCCCCAGGACAAACGGGGGACAGCTGTGCGGAGACAAGATACTAAGGCTGGACAGGCCATGCCTTCCCCAGGCTGTACCACTCAGCTTCCTCAAGGGTCCTGTGTGTGCCTCCTCTTCCCCCAAGGTGGTTGGAAGAGACGTTCGATCCAGCAGACCTGAAGCAGAGAGGAAATTGAAGGTGGAGGGCAGCTCCTGTAGTGTCTTTATGGAGGGTGTGCCCTGCCTAACAAGAGGAGGTGGCCAAGAACACTGCCTGGGGCCCAGAATTCCAGAGAAAGGCCCTGGACAGTCTGACTGAGTCAGCTGGAAAGGGAGGGGTGGGAGAAGGGATGTGGGGACCTGCCACTGAGTCACTGCCCCCAGGGCCTGGCAGGATTCCTGGTGCTGCCTGCCCCACCTGGCGTCCTGATTCAAATCCCAGCCCCCAACCCCTTTCTGTGACCTGAGCTGAGCAGGAGACAACAATGGATGTATCTGGTGACTCCAAGGTAATGCTTAGCATAAAGTCAGTGACCATTTATATACCAACACGCACGTCTATCTGTGCCCTGTGCAGTTACCTTAGGGCCTCCAACCAACTGCGCGAACCATCAGCCTGTCCCTTGCTGAGAGGTCACAGGTTTCCTGAAGTTGCATGCATGGGTGACTGTGTGTTGGTGTATGGCTGTGACCTCCCCTCCTGTCTCACCTGTCTGTGTCCCACCCCATTTAATGGGCTGCAGACCCTGAGAGAAAGGCCCACCTCTGCAGCCACTGCTGAAGAAACCTCCACCTCTTCCCAGGGGCATCTGGAAAGCCCAGCTGAGGAGGAGGTGAGAGGGAAGGATGGAGCAAGCAGAAGAAACAGCCAGTGCGGAGTCCTGAGGTCTCACCTAATGCTTCCGAAAGACCAGGCTTCCTGCTTGCTTTAACGTACACCATCACAAGTCATGGGTCCTCCTTGCCTTCATCCTCATAGTTCACATCCCATCAGCCCCTGCCCCTAAAGGAGATGCTGAGAGAGACACCCCTGCCAGGAAGGCTGGTGCTCACAGGGGAAGTGAACACTTGAGATTGTGTGACAGATGGGTTCAGCAGCTGGTCCTGTGCCAAGTCCTGAACTCTCCATCTCACCAACCTGGATGCCTGGATGTAGGCCGGGTGCTGACCAGGTAAGGAATAAGGCCTGGGGCAGAGCCACAGTCCTAACCAGGGCCCAACCTTCACAGTCCCTGGTAGAATGAGCACCCTAGGTTAGAAGAGAAAGGCTGGGTTCAGACCCCTTTTCAGGCCTGTTGTAGTCCTGGAATTTAGGGGGTTCACTTCTTTTGTGATCTCATCTCCCCTACCTGTGTGTCAAATCTCCTGGAGTTGCAGCTATGGGCAATAGTGAGCCATCCAAGCAGGAGCTGGGAACCAAACCTGGGTCCTCTGCTATAGCAACAAGTGCTCTTAACCAGCCAAACACCTCTCCAGCCCCTTGCTTTTGTTTTGAGGGGCAGGGTATGGCTTGTAAACAAGGTTGCCCTTAAACTTCCTACAATCCTCCTGCCTCAGTCTCCCAAGTACCAGGATTACGAATATGCACTATGATGCCCAAAGGTTTTGGTTTGGGTTTTTTTTTTTAATCCCCCTGAATATTTCCAATCTGAAGTTGATTGAATCTATGAATTAGAGCTGGGCATAGGAAAGCCTCTCTGTATCATGTTGTGATTTCCAAGTACGTACCTGGGGACCACCCAGGACACTGGCAATGCAAATGGCCTCAGGCTACAACCGTCCACCCAACCTCCCTGCTGGACCCTCCTGCCATTCTGATTGCTCTGCCTGCCCTGTCCTTCCCACCCCTTCCTCATCTCTGGCTCCCGTGTCCCCCTCCTCAGTTCTCACTGCACATCTGTCCCCTCTCCCTGTTGGCAAGGAGGGGTATACTCAACTATTTCTCCTTTTGCACTCCTATTTCCTCTTTGATGCTCTCATCAAAGACTCTCTTCCGCAGGCATGTGATACTTTCCCCAGAGAATGTAACCCTCTGATGGCCAAGATGGATCCCACCTGCCTGATCGCTGATTCCCTGCAGCTGGGCTCAGTACCAGACCACAGCTTGTTCCAGAGATGTGGGCAATGCCAATAGACTAGCAAGTGGATGCATGAATGTGGTGGGCTCCTGCTGGCCTCAATTGAGCCCAGATCACCACATATACAAAGAAGGAACAAATGAATGACTAATATCATTAAGTTACCAGTGAAAGGGACTGTGGAGATCAGAGGACAAGCCCCTGAGACCTGGGACAACAATAACTGCCAACATTCCAGAAGGCTCTTGTGGTTGGGACAGTCTGTGTACTTCCTGTAATGTGATCCTTTTCAGTCCCTGTGTGAAATATTCACTGTGACTACCCAGACTTTATAGATCAGAAGCCTAAGGCTGAGTCACACATACCCTGCCCAGGGACCCAACTGGGAAGCAGGTAGCCATAACTGGATTTGAACCCAGTTATGATCTGCTCCTGCCACTGCTAGACACTGCAAGCTGAAGGCTTCCTGGAAGAGGTGTGGCAACATCTGGCCTGGAAAAGCGACCAGATTGCTGCAGCCTGGAAGGGAGGCATTTCTGCAATGGGGAAGTGGGCACTCCTGGTGTAACTGGCGGGGTGGAGTAGAAAGGGCCCTGAGGAAGAAGGTAGCCAGGTGTTTCCGTTAAAGCTCTCTATGTAGCAGAGCCCACTCCAGGATGGAGCAGGCTGAAGCTGGGAGCTCAGGAGTCTGTGTGGGGTAGGACCTGGCAGGAGAGCAAGGGCCATTCATTGGTTACGACCGCTGGGGCTGCTCCCTCTGTGCTCTCACTGCTTGGTCTCCGCGACATGGTGGCATCAGGACCATCAGCTTCCTACATCGTGGTTTCAAAACCGTATGTCAAGGACATCCAGAGGAAGCCACGCCATCTACAATCTACCCTTGGAGGTCAGCCAGTGTCACTTCTGCAATGTGGGTCACAACAGTCCCAAGGGTGCCTGGGCTTGGGGGAGGGAATAACAGTGTCCAAGGTGCCTCTAGGTCAGTGGTTCTCAACTTGTGGGTCATATCATATATTTTACATATCATATATTTACATTTCGATTCATAACAGTAGTAAAATTACAGTTATGAAGTAACAGTGAAGATAATTTTATGGTTAGGGGGTCAGCACAACTTGAGGAACTGTATTAAAGGGTTGCAGCATTAGAAAGGTTGAGAACCACTGCTCTACATAGAGACACTGGGTCCGTTTGGGAAACTCATTTCACCACGGGGGTGATGGACAGGGCCAGTGTCAGTCAAGGACACTCTGATGGTGGGTTCCAGGACTGGTTTGGCGAGAGGGTGGCTTTATGTCTAGACCTTCTTCTCCCTTTTATTTAGACATAAAACATCGTAAAGGGGCCAGTGAGATGTCTCAGCAGATGAAGGCCCTTTTCACCAAGCCTAATGACCTGATTTCAATCCCCAGCACCCACATAATAAAGGGAGAGACCCAACTCCCAAAACTCACACACACTCATGAACAAATGTAAAATACAGCAAGGCCTGAGGTGGTAGCTCACATCTGTCACCCAGCACCCAGCTAGGGCAGGAGGAGTACCACCCTGAGCTACAGGGGGAGCTACAGGCCAACCAAGCCTGGAGTCAGTTCCGAAACAAGCAAGCAAAACACAGCCAGTCAGCCAGCTACACAGACCTTAAGGTACTGTACTCACAGTAAGGTAACCATCAGCCCGGTTCAGGTCCAGTGACTTCCAACAGCTTCCTGCACAAGCCCTCCCAGCCAGGTCTCCCATGGAGGACTTATCCTCTCTCCAAGGATCCATTCCACCTGTTTTCTTCTTCCTGGATGGACTGAGCCCTGCGTGCTGGTGTGTGCGGTGGTATCTTTTGCTATAGTCACCGGGCGAGAGTCCCCCTCAAGGGGCATGCGTTTGCAGGCAGACCATTCTCATTGCTGGATAAGGTCTTGTGTATTGATAGACTGTTCTGGACCAGTCCTGCATGGAGACTCTAAGAATCATCTCTAATACACATGTATTTCCTGTGATAACCCGAGGCATGCCCACGGTCTGACTTCACCAAGGACAGGGCCATTTAGTCACCAGGGTGGGTTTATGTTCAGTAGATCTGCCAAGTGGTGTTGTGACATCCTGGTACCATTTGACCCTCCCGTCAGCAGTGTGTGAGTTCCAGCTCCCATCCCACCAACACCTGGGGTGTTTTGTTTGTTCGAGGGGAGACTTGGCTATGAAGCCAGGTTGACAATGAGTGTGTTCTTCCTGCCTCAGTTTCCTCATGCTGAGGGTCGGTGTTTTATCAATCAGTCTCTTAAAGTTATGGTGGATAATGATGCTCACCAACCAGAGAGGCCCTGGGTCACCTAGGAGACAGGCTTCCAGGCACACCTGTAGAAGCTAGTCTAAACAACATTAGCCTCTGGGCATAGCCATAAAGGACTGAAAAGCTGAGGTGAGCAGACTCACCAAAAGGAGGGTGATGCTTCACCCAGAGCTAGGGTTCTGATGGCACAAAAAGGAGGAAATGGGCAGAGCATAAGTATTCATCTCTCTTCTTCCTGACTGTAGATGTTATGTGACCAGTTGCTTCGAGCTTAGGACACCAGGATTTTCGCAACCATGATGGACTGTTCCCTCAAACTGTGAGCCAAATTAAACGCCTGCTTCCTTCCCTCCCTCCCATTGCTCCCATCAGGTATTTTGTCAGAGCAGGAGGGAACATAACGAAGACAGAAGTGAGACCAGGTGTCTGAAAGCTCACAAAAAAACACCTGGCTAAGAGAGATCAAAGGTGGAGCAACCCCAGATACAATAGTGTGTGTTCAGAGGACATCTTGCTAGTGCTTGATTTAATTCTGCTTTATTTTGTATTTTTTTTTGACCATGTTGAAGTGGTTTTGGACTATGAAATTAAAAGCAATAATGGTGGAGGGCAGCTGGAGATGGCTCAGTGGTTAAGAGCACTGGCTGCTCTTCTAAAGGACCTGAGTTTGATTCCCAGAACCCACATGGCAGCTCACCACTGTCTCTAACTTCCATTCCAGAGGATCCAATGCCCTCTTCTGGGTTCCATGGATACCAGTATATATGCAAACACACAAAACATCATGCACCTAAAATAATAACAAAATAATTTTAAGTAAGAGCAATAATAGGAAGTATATAGAAGTGTTTCTGGGGGAAAACACTTGATCATGACGAGACCAACTGAGAGACAGCTCTAAGGTGGTTCTAAACATGGGACTTCGTGCTGGCTGTGGTGGTGCACCTTTAATCCCAGCATTTAGGAGCAGAGGCAGGCAGATCTCTGTGTGTTCGAAGCCAATTTGATCCAAATAAGGAGCGTCAGGCTAGCCAGGACTACACAGTAAGTCCAAGTTTGTCTCGAACAAAAAAGTCCAGAACTGGGGCAGGAGAGATAGAACAGGGGTTAAGATCATTTGTGGTTCTTGCAGAGGAATTGGGGTTGGTTCTCAAGACTCACAGTTGTCTATAACACTATGAGTTCTGAGGGTGCCAACATATTTTGGACCCCCTGGACCCCTGCATTCACCTAGTGCACATGAGCTCATGTGGATATAATAAAAATAAATAAAACTTCTTTTCAAAAGTCCAGAATACTAGCAAGGTGGCAGTGTTCACCTTTAATTCCAGCACTCAGGAGGCAGAGGCAGATGGATCTGTGAGTTCGAGGCCGGCCGGGTCTACAGAGTGAGTTCCAGGACAGCCAAGGCTACACAGAGAAACCCTGTCTGGGGGGGAAAAAAAAGAATGAGGAATATGAGGAATAACAGGAAATGATATCATTGCTGATGGAAACACAGGACAGCTGCTTGGGAGGATAAGTTCATAAAATAGATTAGGGAGAGCCAGGCCGTGGTGGTGCACACCTTTCATCTCAACTCTCGGGAGACAGAGGCAAGAAGATCTCTGTGAGTATGAGGTCAGTCTGGTCTACAGAGCGAGTTCCAGGACAGGAACCAAAGCTACAGAGAAACTCTGTCTCGAGTCTCAAAAAACAAAACAAAACAAAAAAACAAAAAACAAAAGAAAGGAAGGAAGGAAGGAAGGAAGGAAGGAAGGAAGGAAGGAAGGAAGGAAGGAAGAGAAAGATTGGGGAGGTTGTATTCTGGGTTTCATTTTTATTTGGTTTTGTTTTGTTTTAAGTGATTTGTTTGTTTTTAGTCTCTTGTTTTGTACTGTTATGCAGCCCTGGGTGACTCACTACTGGCTACATAGACCACACAGACCTTGAACTTGAGGCAATCTTCCTGCCTTAGCATCTCGAGTTCTGGGACTACAGGTATGTGATACCTCGCCCAGTTTCATTTAATTAATTATTGATTATTTATCTTTTTTTTGAGACAGAGTCTTTCTACATACCTCTGGCTGTCCGAAAACTCAATCTATAGATCAGGCTGGTCTTGAACTCACAGAAATTCTCCTGCCTCTGCCCCCCATGGGCTGGCATTAAAGGAGAGTGCCACCACAGTTGGTCCAGCTTAACTTCTTTTTGTGTGTGTAGTTTTGTTTTTTCAAGACAAGATTTCTCTGTGTAACAGCCGTGGCTGCCCTGGAACTCGTTCTGTAGACCAGGCTGTCCTCAAACTCACAGAGATCCACCTGCCTCTGCCTCCCGAGTTCTGGGATCAAAGGTGTGCACTGCCACCTGACTCAGCCTAATTTCTAATAAAAATAAATGCTCTCTCACAATGCCATCCAACAGTCGTGCTCTGTGGCACATGAGAATGCCCACCCAAAATTCTACACACATGTCGCTTTCAGTTTCAATCATTGTCAACACTTAGAGACAAGCGCAATGTCCTTCAGTAGATGAATGGATAAACAAGGGCGGCTCCAGACAATGGAATATTATTCAGTGCTACAAAAAAAATATGGAGCAAACCAGCCAGGCTTGGTGAGATTCCCAGCATTTGTGGGTGAAGGAAAGAGAATCAGGAGGAGTTCAAGGTCAACCTTGGCTACTTAGATAGTTGAAGAGCAATGAGACACTGCCCCCCCACTTCCACCTCCCCAAGAAAGAAAGAAAGAAAGAAAGAAAGAAAGAAAGAAAGAAAGAAAGAAAGAAAGAAAGAAAGAAAGAAAGAAAGAAAGGCCTCTGAGGGCACTGCACTCATGTGGCATACAGACACACAACCATACACATAAATGAAAAAAATCATAGTAAGTCTTTTTAAAAGAAGCTTTTAAAAAAGAAAGGGAGATGTTAGGGATGTAGCTCAATGGTAGAGCACTTACCTAGGCTTCGTCCAACACAGTAAAAATCAAAGAATCACAAAAACAGAAACCCAGGCTCAGGAGGCAGAGGCAGGCAGATCTCTGTGAGTTCGAGGCCAGCCTGGTCTGCATGATGAGTTCCAGGACAGCCAGGGCTGCACAGTGACCCTATCAAGACCTACAAAAAGACCCTACCAAGAAAAAAATACTTCTTAGGAATAAATCAACAAAAAATGCAAAGATCCTCAACACTGAAAAACCCAAAACATCATTGTGTGGGAGTCATTAGGAAAGACACAGACAAACCAGCACAGAGCTCACACCTCACACACACAGATGGCCCTGTTCCAACAGATAAACAGAGCAGGCACGAGGAGAAATTGGAACTGCACCACTGCAGGTGGGAATGTGGGGTGCATGGCTGCTGTGGAAAACAGTTTGGCAGGTCCCCAAAAATCTAAACACAGAGTTACCTTAAGTCTCTTCAGTTTCCAAAGAGGACTGGTGGTGTGGCTCAATGGAAAGTTCTCCCAGGCCTCAGGTTCCATTCCCCAGAACTAGGAGGGGAAAAAAGTACCCAGGAGAAATAAGAACACCCACACAAAAACTTCCCCTTTGTGCTGGTTGCCAACTTGACACAAACTAGAGTCACTTAGGAAAAGGGACCCTAAAATGAGGACTTGCCACTATCCTGTGGGCAAGTTAGCACAGCCCACTGCGGATGATGCGACCTGGGCTGTATAAGAAAGCCAGTCAGTAGCAGTTTTCTCCACAGCTTCCGCTTCAGTTACTGCCTCCAGGTTCCTGCCTTGACTTCCACTGAAGAGGGGCAAAGAGTGAAAGTTAAAGCTAGATAAGCCCTTCCCTCTCCTAAGGAACTTTGAGCCAGTGTTTTATCCCAGCAACAGAGAGGAAACTGGGACATCTATGGGGCTCAGCAACACAGCCCTAGGCGGAACTATTCCCAGGTCTGTAACTGGAGCAGATGGGCACATTATTTAACTACAAAAAGGAGGATCTGGGATGCAGCATGGTTGGCAGGGTACTTGCCTCCTATGCATGAAGCCCTGGGTTCAATCCCTAGCACTGCGGAATAAAAATAAGCACGTGGTCATGGAGGGGCACACCTGCACCCTTCACACCTCTGCGCTTCTGCTCTTGGGAGGCAGAAGCAGCTGTATCTCTGAGTTCAAGGCCAGCCTGATTCAGGACAACCAGGGCTACACAGAGAAACCCTGTCTCAAAAAAACAAAAAAACAAAACAAAGCAAGAAAAAAAAAAAACTCACCAGAGCTGGTGGTGCACGCTTTAATACCAGCACAGAAGCAGAGACAGGTGATCTCTGTGAGTTCAAGGCCAGCCTGGTCTACAGAGCAAGTTCCATGGTAGGCTCCAAAGCTTCAGAGAAACCCCTTCAAGTTGCAACATGTATTTTGTGGACTAACTTTGCAAACACTATGCTAAGTGAGAGAAGTAAATCAACCCCAAAAGAACAAACATCGTGTGATTCTGTTTCTATGAAGGTTCCAGAATAGGCAGTGTCATGGATCTAGAAACTGACTAAGGACTGGGGAGGTGGGGAGAGAGGTGACTGCCAACACATGCCAGCTTGAGCAGGTGGCATTTGGGGAAGAAGCAAATATACAGGAAGGATGCAGACCTAGGAGAATCCACAGAAACGTCCACTTTGTTTCTATGAATGCATTTACGAGGCTTTTGGAGACCCCGTTTCATGTTGCCCAGACTAGTCTCAAACTTACCACGCAGCTGGTCTTGCTGCCTCCACCTCTAAGGCCTTGAGAGGACAGATGTGCATGCCACACCAGGCACTTACACACTTTATGTGTTGTAGGGGAGGGGTAACTGTGCGCCACTTTGCTCACCTGTGTAACTGAGGACAACTTTAGGAAGTTAATTCTCCTCTTCCACCATGTGCTTTCCAGGAATAGAACTCAGGTCATCAACCCTGACAGCGAAAAACGCAATGTGCTGAGCCCTCTCACCTGCCCCAGGTGTACACTTCCAACAGGCGGGTTTGGGGAACTGATGGTATAACCCAGTAGTAGAGCATTGCCTAGCCTTGATCCCCATGGGGAAAGAAAAGGTATTGTGGAGTGTGAATTTCATGGTATGTGTGTTATATCTCAGTTTACTTATTTTTTTTGAAATAGGATTCACTGTGTAGCCCTGGCTGGAATGGAACTTCCTATTATGTAGACCAGGCTGGCCTCTAACTCAGAGATCCACCTGCCTCTACCTCTTGAGCACTGGAATTAAGGGCATATGCCACCATACCTGGCCTATATCCCAATTCGGTTTTTTTTTTCCTTCAGTTTTAAAGAGATTATGAGCTGCGCATGGGGAAGCCTTTTAAGAAACTCAGCACTGGAAGTGGATGCAGGAGGATTAGGAATTCAAGAGCAGCCTGGGCTACAATAGACCCTATATCAAAAAATCAATAAAAACAAAAACGTTGCTGTTATGAAATTAAAAGAGATCTAAATTGATTTTTAAAGTTTCCAAGGAAAATGGAAAAAGAAAAGCCATTTGTATAAAATACAAACCCCGAGAACAAGAGCTGGAAGCCCTCAGTGCCAGAGGCAAGAACTGACTAGAGCAATGTTATTATGGGGTCTGCACAGACAGAAGGCTAGGACAGACACCCCAGTCATGGAAGGGGTGTGTTGACTCCCTGTTAGCTTCCTGGGGCTGCAGGAAAAAAATGATCAGCACAAGTTCAGTCAAGATGGCTTAGTGGGCACAGGTGCTTGCCACCAAGGCGGCAGCCTGACCCTCAACCCCACATAGGGAAGAAGAGAACTGACTTGAATCTCTACATGTGTGTGCTTAGTGGTTTATGCACATAGTTCTTCACCAGCAGAGTAAGATTCTAACTCCAGCACACACACACACACACACACACACACACACACACACGTAAATATAAGATGCAACATTTCCTTTTTTTTTTTTTTTTTTTTGGTTTTCTGAGACGTGGGTTTCTCTGTAGCTTTGGAGCCTGTCCTGGAACTAGCTCTTGTAGCCCAGACTGTCCTCAAACTCACAGAGATCCACCTGCCTCTGCCTCCCAAGTGCTGGGATTAAAGGCGTGCGCCACCACTGCCCAGCTGTAACATTTCCTTTTTAAGCACTACAACGTTGGTGGCTTCAAACAATAGAATTATCTTTCCTCACAGTTCTTGGGACCAAAATCAGTATCTAGGCCCAAGTCAGGGCATCTGCAGGGCC
Source organism: Ondatra zibethicus (assembly GCA_004026605.1). NCBI lineage: Eukaryota > Metazoa > Chordata > Mammalia > Rodentia > Cricetidae > Ondatra > Ondatra zibethicus. Next base: position 144,249 of record PVIU01001079.1, on the reverse strand, counting down.
AGGGTCCGTCTGCAGGCTCTGCCAGCTCTGGCAGGCTGCCCCTGCTGGATCAGGGCTCAGGCAGCCCTGTCTTTGCAGTTCATCGCTTTCAGACCTTCTAAAGATGAGAGTATTGAGCCAGGTGTGGCAGTGCACGATGTAATCCAGGGGAAGGGGAGGCAGGAGGATCAAAATGAGTTCCAGATCCTGTCTCAAAATAAATGAGAGAGAAAGGAAGGGTGGGGAGGAAAGAAGGGTCTCTTCTATGTAGTCCCAGTTACTCATTAAGTAGCCCAGGCTGGCCTTGAACTTGTAGCAATCTTCCTGCCTCCACATCCATGGTACTGGAATTACAGGTATTGGATGTATAACCAGCTTCTCTGCTGTCCCTTTACATGCCCTCTCATGTAAGTGTGCATGTGTGTGTGTACATATGTGTGTGTATGCGTGTACATCCCTTACATCTGTGATCGAATTTGTGTCCATATGGATAATCCTCGAAATTGCGCCCATATGAATAATTCAGGATCATCTCAAGATTCTAAACTTAATTGTACCTGCAAAGATTGTGCTTGGAAGGTGACATTCACAGGCTCCAGGGAATGGAGGATGTGTGCCTTGGCAGATTAAGGACAGAAATTCCAGATCTAGTTCTGAACGCTTGAAACAATTAAACCTTAGAATTCAAGTCAAGACAATTCATGACCTCTGAAGAGAGAGTGATTTCCTAACAAAGCTTAAAAGATTAACCACTGATGTTGGTTACTGTGGCGTGACTATCATTCAAGACACGCAACCACCATCTTGGGGAATACCGCTGTGCCCAGCTGCAAGAGGGTTAACCAGCTGGACTTGCTGACTGTTCACGCCCCTCATGGAGGGGTAGGGAGGATCGCCTGACCCTCACCTAAACAGCTAACCACTCTCTACGTGTTGTGTGCTACTCTGCTTTCATTGCATGTGGCCTGGGAAGGGTTAGAATATACAGGTGAGGGGACTGAAAAGTGGGGGAGGCACTTGTCTTAGTTAGGTTTTCTATTGTTGTGGCAAAACACCATGAGCAGGCTGGGCACTGTGGTGCTGGTGGTGATGGTGGTAGCAGCACACACCTTTAATCCCAGCACTTGGGAGGCAGAGGCAAACAAATCTCTGCGAGTTCGAGGCCAGCCTGATCTATAAAGTGAGTTCCAGGACAGCCAAAACTACACAGAGAAACCCTCTCCAGAAAAACAAGAACAAAAACAAAACACCATAACCAAAAGCAACTTGGGAAGGAAAGGGTTTATTTCAGTTTATGGTTCCACACCACAGTGTGGAAGTCAAGGCAGAAACTCAAACTGGGAAGGAACCCGGAGGCAGGAGCCGATGCAGAGGCCTTGGAAGAGTGCTGCTTACTGGCTTGCTGCTCATGGCTCGCTCAGCCTGCCTTATTATAGCATCCAGGAACACATGCCCAAGAGTGGCAATCACCTGCCGTGAGCTAGACCCTCACAAATCAATCTTCAGTCAAGAAAATGAACCACAGGTTTGCCTACGAAGTCAGTCTAGCAGGGACATTTTCTCAATTGAAGTTCCTTCTTTCAGAATGACTCTTCCTTTTGTCAAGGTGACATAAAACCAGCCAGCACGTGACTCTATGCAGCTATGGAATAGCCCTCATCCCTGATGGGTGGGGGTTTTCTGAGTAAAGCCTTTTGGGGGAGGACCACCTACATCCCTGTAAGTAACCCCTCTGTAAGGAAGTCCAGGAAAGTCATTAGCTCTCCAGAGTGAACTCTGGTCGAATTGTGCCTCAGTTTTTCACTGAGACCTTAGGAGGAGGGGTAGATGCTATTTATTTCTCCCCTTGGGATGGAATTTAAAAAATTGAAGAAAACAAAAAAAAATAGAGAAATGGCTCCATCAGTTAGGTCCTTTGCAATGACCCAAGTTCAAAGCCACATTAAACTTAACATTTTAAAAAGCTAGGCATCACCAGATGTTGTTGGCGCACGCCTTTAATCCCAGCACTTGGGAGGCAGAGGCAGGTGGATCTCTGTGAGTTCAAGGCCAGCCTGGTCTGCAAAGAGAGTTCCAGGACAGGCAGGGTTGTTACACAGAAAAACCCTGTCTTGAAAAACCAATAAATAAATAAATAAATAAACAAATAAATAAATAAATAAATAAATAAAAATAAATTTTTAAAAATGCATGATGGTGTATGTTTGTAACCCTAGCCGTAGTGAGATGGGTGAACCCCACATAATCTATATAAATATGGCAACCCACATGTGGGTAACCCACATAATCTGTATGAATACATACACATATATGTGTATATGCGTGTGTGAAACGATAGGTGAAAAGACTGGGTGAGAGCCGCTTTCTGAATACTCCACGATAGACACACGGTGGCGCCAGCAGCCCATAGACTGCTGCCACATGATCCCCGCAGGAAGGGATGAAAATGCTAGTTAAGGTAACACTTCTCTGCCCACTCCCCGCCCCGCCCCGCCCCCTGCGGAGTGGCCAAGTGCATGAGGGCCACCCAGTTCATGGTCAGGAGGCCAGACTAGAGGAATCAGAGGGGTCTCACCCTGAGGAGTTGGGGAACAGTCCCCAGCCCCTCAAAAGACACGTCCACCTGGAACCAACAATTTTGACTTTAGGACCTGGGAAGACCTTCCGTCCAGTGACAAGTGTCCTTAGAAGAAGAGAAGATGGACTCAGAGAGGGTCACATGGAAGCCGGCTGAGGCTGGCACAAGAGCTGGGAGCCAGGGGAGGCAGGAAGGATTTTGGAGCCTGTGTGACCCCCACACACCTTGATCTCAGTCTCTGCCCTACAGAGGAAGAAAGCATCCTTTCTTTGGCAGTCAGCCACCAGCTGCACGCTCTTTTGTTACAACGGCTGCAGGAAACTAATACACATTTAAAATCTCCCTGCCGCTCAGCCTGCCTGCCAACCTTTCCCCCACCCAACACTTGACCACACAATTTCCCCTCCAAATTTAACGTTCCCCACCCACCCGACCCCACCCAGGCTCTCATGCCTCTCCAGCATTGACTCTGGTGGTCTCTGTCCAGGGTAGCCTCCCCTTCCCCCTTGGGCCTCTGCACAACTCCTGCCCACCCACCCGTTGAGGCCCTTCTTAAATGTCCCCTGCCAAACAATTTACTGGTTCACCATAAGCCTGCACTCTACCATCTCCCCTGCCGTGGAATTCACTCCTTCTCAGCCAGTGTCAGCTCAGCGCTGTGTGCCCCCAAGGCCCCCAGCCCCGGCCTTTCCACCCCTAGAACCACTGTTCTAGCTCAGCTGTCCCCATCTTTGTGTCTGTGTGTTGTGTGTCCGTGTCCACGTGTGCATGCATGGAGGCCAGAGGCAGATGCTGGGTGCCTCCTCCACTGATCTCTGCATTAGTCTTTAAATGTATTTATTTAATCAATAAATTTATTATTTATTTATAATAATAAATTATTATAATAATGTGAGAGAGAGTGTGCACAGGTGTGCAAGTGTGCCACAGCACATGCCTGGAGGTCAGGGGATAGCTTCCATTGCTGAGTCAACTCATTAGCTCTCCACCTTATTTTGGGGGACAAGGTCGCTCACTGAATCTGGAGCTCACCAATTGGCTGGACTGGCTGGCCAGTGAATCCCCCAGGATTTGCCAGTGTCTCCTTCCACACTAGAGATATATATTCCTTCATTGCCTCTTCACCTGGCTCTTTCCATGCACTCTGAGAATCAGAACTCAGGTCCTCGATCTTGTGCAGTAAGCGCCTTACCCACTGAGCTGTCTCTCCGGCCTCACACATCCCCATCTTTCACTAGGGTCCTGGTGCTACCTCCTCACTAGGTCCTGCACCTGGTCTGGCCCCTCCAGGCAGTCACCACTCCACAGTCCTGACGCTCAGCTCATGCATATTACATAGTCCTGCTCAAAAGCCTCCAAAGCCTGCTGTGGCTCCCTGCTTCCCCAAGGAGACTGTCCTTCAAATGCCCTTCCCCTATCAGTCCCTTCTAGTGCTCGGCATTGTCCCCACACTACACGCTCTGGGCCGGTGCACAGACACTGCCCTTTACCTTCGCCGCTGCTAGCTAGCATGCTCAGTAGTGTGGGTTTGCTCAAGGCAGCAGGGGCTCGACACTGAACAAGCTACCACCTCCGAGGCTGACCACGCTGTTTCACGCACTATCCCCACTTCATCACTGGGAGTTCTCATAAGGACCCCAGCAAAGAGACATCACTCCTGTGTCCAGCCCACAGGTGGGAAAACCAAGGGCCCCAAGGAGAAAGGACCATGGTGAAGAGGCTGCTGATCCCTGCCTGCACTGTCCCTCCTTCTAGGTAGGGACCTCAGAACCGCCACACGGGGTCCTGAAAAGTCACCTCACCCACCAGCTCTAATGTGGAATTAGCCCCTTCTGTAGTGGTCTCTCTCCCAGGAAGCTTCTGGAAGGCCCCGCTTGTCTAGGGCCCTGGCAACTGGCACAGGGGAGGGTGGAATGGATGAGGAAGGGGGCTGGTTTCCAGGGAAATGAGATCTTGGGGATTTCTCACCCTCCTCAAAGAAAAGAACAAATTATGCAAATTCTCGGGTACAAACCCCTGGCCACCTATTCAATTCCCTTCCTCAGCCTCTCCCTGAGCTTCTGGGAGGGTGTAGGGCTCAGCAGAAAGTGCCCCGGGCTCTCCAGCAGCCATTTCCTGATTACAGGCGAAACTGGGGCTCAGAGCTGGTGAATCACTGTGGCCGCCAGCCAGGACACGCTGTGTGTCAGGTGGGGCAAGCAGGATGCTGACACGTGGCTGCCTTCCTCCCTTCTGCCATCCTCAGTGCTGCCACCGGCACAGCAAGTCTCAGTGACACCATCTAGACAGGGACCCAGCTCTCCTGCCCCAGGTCAAAACCCAAGTGTCCCCAAGGAACCTTCAACCCAAGTGGTTCACAAACCACCTGTCCATGTCTTGCGTAGGCAGAAGCAGCCATCTCTGGGTTCAAACGCCTTAATCGACAAAGGGGTTAACAGCCACAGATAGGGGAACCTCGAACCAAGAGCCCAGGTGCAGGTTCAGACCCCAAACCCACTACTCACAGTCCGTGGGGTTATGACCTTTGACACATTTCTTAGCTACTGGGGACCTCAGTTTCCCCACAGTAAATAGGGGGGGAATGAGGATCCGCAGTATCTTGGGCTTGTTGAGAGGGAGATAGAGGGGCACAGAAGCAAGGCTTCCAGAACTTCTGGATGAAAAGTTGCTTTATGCAGAGGACATTTGGGGGGCTGGCTGGAGAGATCACTTAGTTGGTAAAGTGCTTGCTGCAGAAATATGAGGTCCAGAGTTCAATCTCCATTGCCTATGTCAAAAATAAGCATTCATTGCAACACAGGTTCCTTTTTTCTTTCTTTTTTTTTAAATATTTATTTATTTATTATGTATACAATATTCTGTCTGTGTGTATGCCTACAGGGCAGAAGAGAGCACCAGACCCCATTAAAGATGGTTGTGAGCCACCATGTGGTTGCTGGGAATTGAACTCAGAACCTTTGGAAAAGCAGGCAATGCTGTTAACCTCTGAGCCATCTCTCCAGACCCCCTTTTTTCTTTTCCTTCCTTCTTTCTTTCCTTCCTTCCTTCCTTCCTTTCTTCCTTTCTTGTTTGTTTTTGTCCTTTATGTAGCCCTAGCTGTCCTGGAACTCGCTCTGTAGACCAACCAGGCTGACCTCAAACTCGGAGATCCACCTGCCTCTACCTCCCAAGTGCTGGGAAAATGCGTGCACCAACACCACCCGGCTCACACAACACAGGTTCCTATAATCATAGAATTGGGGAGATGAAGACAGGCGGATTCCTGGTGCCTGCTGGCCAGCTAGTCTAACCAATCAATGAGCCCCAGGCTCACTGAGAGACCGTGTCTCAAAATATAAGGTAGATTTGAGGCAAGGTGGCAAATGCCTTAATTTACAAAGCTCAGGAGACAGAGGCAAGTGGATCTCAGATCTCAATGAGCTCAAGGTCAGCCTGGTCTATGTAGAGGGACCCTATGTCAAAAAAAAAACCCAAAAAGCAGAAAGTGGAAAAGTCATTGAGGAAGACAGTCAGTGTTGGCCTCTGCGCATATACATTCAAGTGTATGTGTGTGTGTACACACAATAAATACATACGTAATAATACATACATACATTCACCGGGTGGTGGTGGCGTACGCCTTTAATCCTAGCACTCGGGAGGCAGAGGCAGGCGGATCTCTGTGGGTTTGAGACCAGCCTGGTCTACAAGAGCTAGTTCCAGGACAGGCTCCAAATTTACAGAGAAACCCTGTCTCAAAAAACCAAAAAAAAAAAAATATATATATATATATATACATACATAGATAAAATAAGATACTTGAAAGAATGACTTCACAAGGAGACACGTCAGAAGAGGTCCTTGCTGTCATCAGAGAAGAATGTGTCCCATGCCTGTCAGAACTGTCCTGTGGCCTTTGCCTACCCTCAACCTGTCCATCAGAGGCGGTGGGGGCTGGGCAGGAGGGAGGTCCTGCTTCTGGAGACTCCTTGGCTAGGCAAGTCTGGGAACCCCCGCGGAGTGTCAGGTCTCTGCTGGAGGCTTCTCCTGGTTAATCACCTTCCACCCACCTGTTAGCTGGTCCCTGGACCAGAACCAACTTTCCTTCCCTAAAAATAACAATACTCGCAAATCAGAACGAAGACTAGAAGCATAGAGCAAGCACTAGACAAGCCGGTGCTAAATCACGAGCCGGTGATTAGTTAATTGGCCTCAGAGGCAATTACTTTCAGCTCCATCTTACAGAGGGAGCAGCTGAAGCCAGGAAGGTTAACGACAGGCCCAGAGTCCCACAGCTGGATGGCCCTTTGGCCAAGCCTGAGCACCCTTTAGCACATGGCACAGCCCCTCCACAAACAGTCCCAGCGCCTGGACAAGCTCTTAGCCACAGCTGGCCTAGGAAGTCTGCTGCTCCTCCCAGGGCAAGTCACAGGCTAAAGGCCTCTCTGTTACCACAGAGCAACCCACACACACCAAATCCCTGACCTTTCCTTTATCAGGCTCACACTGCATTCCTGAGGAGCCAAAGAGTGCAGTCCACAGCATAGAAAGCTGAACTCAGAGAGCTTCAACGCCCTCACCACCCCCACCTCCACCTTTTCCTTCTGCTGGGCCTGTCCCCCACCCCATCACACTGCCAGTATTTCTCTAGAAATGGCCAGACTGTCTCCGGGGCTAAGCTTCAGGAATCCACGGTGAGAAGCCTCTTGCGAGAAGCCCTCTGGGATTGCTGCTTGCTGCTGTACCAGTTCCCTCCAACCTAGCAGCCTCAAAGGCCCACAAAGGTGTGCCCTAAGGGCTGGTCTCTGGGTACTCTGAGCTGGGGGTGGGGGGTGCTGTGGAGAAAAACAGAAATAAATGGGGCTACTGCACCGATTTTCTTCCAGTTAGGTAAGGGGCAGTGACAGGGCAAATCTCCTGCTGGCACAGCTGGTCAATTCTCACCAGGTCATGACCCTCAGGTCCTGGATCAATTACCTGTTGGGTAACCACAGGAAGAGCTGGCTGTGAAGGCCTGCAGGGGAGGGGAGGTGGGCTGTGTTGTTTACTTCTGCAGGGTGGCCTTTGGCCATCTCTACCCTGTTGTCCGGCACCACTGGGCCCTGGAGCTTAGTTATGAAGTACATCTGGCCACTGTCTCCCAGCAGGTCCTGGCCCCTAGACAGCCATTCTTCAGGGTATGGAAGTCTCAAAAAAGGTGAGGGAGTCTGAGCTAGCCAGGAACGGGCCTTCACCCACCCTGGGGAGAGGAGTTCGGATCCCCAAGCCTGGTCTGGCCTCAACACAATCTGTGCCCCCCAGGCAGAAGGATCTAACCGCCGTCGAGGGTCCCCCTACTCTCCCCTAAAGAAGCTGTGAGGGTTGGAGCGAGAAGAGGATGCTTGGAGGAGCCCTGCCTAGGGGACTGAGGCCCCGGATATTACTCCAGATGCTTAGGTACTCAACTCCTCCAGCCAGCCATTATTCAAGGCTCCTCACTTCCTATCCCATATGGGGTACAGTCCAAGCCTGCTGGCTGATGTCCTGGAGGCCCCTCCCAGGCAGCCAGAGCAGAGGGGCTGCCCCCAAGCCTGTCCGAGGCACCACCCCTGAGGGTCCTTGGGATTCCTGTAAACAGGAAACCGCCGCTCCCCCCCTCACAGACAGCGCCATGTTGTGCGGACACTGGACTCTGAAAGCCCAGGACTCTTGACCTCTCCGGCTGTGTTTCCTGTTAGCCAGGCTAGAGAGAGGGAGATGGAAATGGTCTGGAGGGGGAGGGAGTGGGGGAGAGAAAGGATGACAGCTGAGGAGAGCCAGACAGTGAAAGATCCAGAACACTCCTGCACATAGTAGGTATTCAGTAAAGTTTGGTCAGAAGCCCAAAGCCTGCTTGCTCCCACATCCTCCCACAGAAGAGCAATACCACTGAAGGGGTGGACACTGAGCCACTGTGGCCTGGCAGCCCTGATGGCCTGGTCCCCAAGGCTCAGCATCCCCCCATTGTCCCTGTCTGGCCCCGCCCCAACTCTGGTAGCCTGAGCCAGGCCACTGTCTCAAGGCTCTTTATTTTTAAAATCCCTGCGGTGTTCCTGCCTGAGCCTAAGGAGCAATGCCAGCCACAGCGAGCCTGTGGCCTGGGCTTGGGCCCAGAGGCGCCGGGCGGGGCATCCGGCCACCCTGCAGCTGCTGGGCAATTCTGGGAGGGCTTTGAGGCCAGCTGCCCTGCTGAGGAAGCCCTGGAATGCCCAGACTTCAGGCCCGAGGCACTAACCGGCACTAGGCACTAACCGTTGTTCTTAGTGGAGGGACAGGGGCCCACTAGGGTGGCAACTGGATTGTGCGTTGACTCTAGTGGCATACTCTGCTACAGCATGAGTCACTTTCCCCCCCATATCTAACTCAACAAACTGAGACACAGCATCTCCTAAGAGAAGAAAGGAGGCTCAAGTCGGCCCTGTGGGGGAGAGAGCAGTAAGGGGAACTTACTACTGAGGAGATGGCTTTGTGATGGCGGAATAGCTCTGGAAGGAGCTTCCGACTAGAATTCAAGAAGCCCAGCCCAGGCCTAGCTCCAGCCCTTTCCAGCTGTTTGGCCTTGGGAAACTCACTCGACCTCTCTGGGACTTCAGTTGCTCCCCTGTAACAGGAGAGGACAAGAGGCATCGTGGAAGGCTGTGGTCACTCCCAGAAGCTGCAGGGACAAGACAGTCACAGTCCCTTCCCTCATGGAGCTGGGAGGAGAGGGTCATTGTCTGTCAGGGCAGAGCAGGGACAGAAAGGAAAGGTTAGTGTTGACCTGTGGAGGGGGCCATGGGAGTTCACTGAGATCTGAGGTCTCACGGATCTGAGTGAGCCGGACACCTTTCTGTTGTGTTAGCAAACAGCACTATAGGCTGAAGGAACGGCAGAGCAAAAGTCCTGAAGCAGAAAGAGGCAGGAGAGGTCTCCGGAGAGGACTTGGAAGGGCTTGGACCTGGAAGGAACTGTTATTATTCTGGCTATCCCTAGAAGAAGCTGGAGCAGGCTGAGTGTCAGACAGACACGGGGCACTCTCTGGGCTGCCCCATGCCCCTTCTCTTTCATTCACTGCATGAGGAACACCAGACTGGCGGGCCCATCAATGTGTGATATTCCCTTGATCTACACGGCATGCTCACTCTGACCCAACTTGTTCTTGCCTTTGATCCTCCCAGAAGGGAGGTAAGGCAAGGAGGGCTTATTACTATAACCTCATTTGATAGGTGGGAAACTGAGGCAGCCGGGGCAGAGCAATGATGGTGACTTGCCCACACTACCTACTTCCATGATGCTCAGCCATGTGAGCAAGTGGCTCAGCCATGTGAGCAAGTGGCTCAGCCATGTGAGCAAGTGGCTCAGCCCTCAGACTAACCCGTTTACCCCAGACTGGCCTACTCATCCTGTGGTAACCCTTTGTGTATCCAGCCTTGGCTCCCTGAAAAGCATTTCCTGCCTCAGCCCACCCTTCACCCGGGCATCTACAGACCCCTCAGCCCCTCCCCAGCACACAGTCCCTACCAGGAGGTGCCAGCCACTCTTCCCCACCCCCTATCCCGCAGGCTCTGGTAGTCCAAGAATGTGGCCTGAGCCTCCCTTGGGGGCTCCGGCCAGCAAGCCTTGGCAGGAGACCTCGCTGAGTCAACACAAGGCTGATGGGAGCTCACGCTGCCCACTAGGGCAGCATTAGAGACCCAGAAGGAAGGACTGCCTGCTCCCACCCTCCCTCCCTCCGAGACTCCCCCTCCTCCTCTGGGCTCCAGCCAGCAGGGTTAACCCTTGAGGGCCTGCTGACAACTAAGTGGCCCATTCCCCTGCAGAGAGGGGCTGTGGGACCTCAGGCAAGCCACCGCCCCCTTCTGAGCCATTTTCCTCACCTGTGAGAGGCTCATCCTTGCTGGAGTCTCTACAACTTAACCAAGGGTTCTCTACACCCGACTTCAAAGGCAATGGCTTTGCTCTGTTGTTCCCCTGACCTGGTCCTTAATGAGTCTGTTGGGCTGTGACAGTAAAGTCCATGTCAAATCTCTGAGCCCGGGTGGCTACAGTTCCTATGACACATAGCCCAGCCCGCATTTGTAAAACAGCTTTCCCAGGTGGCTGCTTTGATGGTAGGCATTATTCTTCCTATTTTACAGACAAACAAACTGAGGCAAGGGAGGGTAAGAAGCTTGCCCAAGAGTCCCAGCTGGGACTATCTGGAGCCAGGCCTTCTGACACTTGAAAGGAGCTTTCGGGGCAGACAACAGAGGGGTAAAGTTGGACTCTGCTGTTTTAGGGAGACATCTTGACGAGTTGGAATTGCCCTCTCGGGAAAGTGGCGAGCTCCCTGCCACCCAAAGGATGTATGTAACGTTCGTCTGTCAGACTTGATCAGTCACTCCTGCCCCTGGAGGAAGTGGGTACCACATGTGGACACCTTCAGACACTCGGTGACTGCAGGGAGAGGGATCGTGTGTGATGCTGGAGCCTTTGCTGTGCTGTGAGGGGCCACAGACCCATTTTCCAGGGCAGCTTTCACACTGCCCAGGAGGAAGTCTCTGCATGCCTTCCCCCCCCCGCCCCCGCCCCCCCTAGCCCCGGGTCCTCACTGGACAATGGGCTATGGGGATGAAAAAGAAAGAACCCAGGAGGCAGCCCAGCCTGCCAGCTGCCAGCTCCGTGCAGCAGGGTCCAGCCCTGACCATCCTCCTCCCATCATCAGCAAAGGGAACAGGAAGCCAGGAGCCAGCAAGCCTGGTGGGGTGAAGGCAGGGGCAGGGATGTCATTGGCTGCACCAGGGGCTGGACCGGGAGTGCCACTGGGTTCTGTTCCTAGACTTGAAACTGTCAAACCCGTGGGCAAGGGCCCACAGGAAGGGTGAAGAAGCCTCTGCTTGCATATCTTAGGCCGGGCTGGAAAGGCCACGTTGGTGATGATCTGGGCTCATGTCTGGCCCACAGCCCAAGGGCCTATCTCTCCAGCCAGGCTGGACCACGGAGAATAGGCTATTGTTTGTCCTGCTCTCAACGTGCTTCCTGTCCCCCAGCCCCTCCCCACTCACCCACCCCCTCAAGTAAAGAACAAAGGTCTCCTGGATGTGGACCCCTCCCCACCCTTCCATCCCAGGCCTGGCCAGTCCCATCACCCAGGGGACAATGGGTTACCTGGCCCTGACCCCTTCTGATGTCCTTCCCACCCTCTGCAACTGTAGGCGCCCCAGACACCCCCACCGACATGTTCCCCGTGTCCATCCATCTATCTGTCCTCCTCAGGGTGGGGCCGAGAAACCAGCCTCACATCCTTCCTCAGCCCCCTGCCCCCACCCCGTGTCTTGTTCTCCTAGAGAAAGAGAGCCAGTAGGGTGGGGGGAGACTTCTCCACCCCCATTTCCCTGTGGACCAGGGAGCTAGGAACTAGAGCTGAGCCGCCCAGAAGGCTCCTTGGGAGAAAATTCATCCACCGCTCTTGCCCTTTTCCCAGAGCCTGGAATTCCAGAGGCGTTTTCAGCCTGACAGCTGTCTCTGAGCTATGCTCCCTGGGCCTCGAGCTCCACGCTCCATGAAACCCTTAGGATTAACTCCTGTCTTAGCCCCGTGGCTTCACACCCAGGCTTGAGAAGCACCTAGGAGAGACAGACGGGCGCTCATCTGTGGTGATCAGGCCCTCCCCGACTCTGAGGTGCCAGTTCTCCTCAGATAATGCTTCATGATGGTGGATAATGCTTCATGATGGTTGCCACATGCTCACATGTCACACATATGCATGGTGTGCCCATCCTGGTTTTCAGGACTTCTAGCTTCCACAGCCTCCTATAACTGCATCCATGGAGCCTCTTCCTCCTCCAGGAAGCCTTCCTAGAATTGTGGCAGCTCCCTGTGACCGAACTGTCACGCTGCTTTTGAAGGAAGCAGGCACAGCTCACATTCAAAGTCACCCTGGGGTTCACCTTGCTATGTAGCCCTGGCAGGTCTCATCCTCTGTCCTCAGTGTCCCCAGTAGACTACTGTGGACCCTAGTACTCCCCACCAAGTTGATTCTTGGGGCTCTTGGATAGGAGAGAGGAAGAAGAAGTCAAAGAGTCCTTTCAGAATGTTCCAGGTCTCCTAGCTCTCAGAAAAGCTCGAGCCTTCAAGGTCAGCAACGGAACGAAAAACACCAGCAGTCAATAAAGGAACCCGAGGCCAGGCGATGGTAGCACATGCCTTTAATCCCAGCACTCGGGAGGCAGAGGCAGGAGGATCTCTGTGAGTTCGAGGCCAGCCTGGTCTACAAGAGCTAGTTCCAGGACAGGCTCCAAAGCTACAGAGAAACCCTGTCTCGAAAAAAAACCCAAAAATAAATAAATAAATAAATAAAGGAAGGAAGCCGAGTAATCCCAGGGCCAAGTGCACAATTCAGACTGGCCTGTATCACATGGAGGCCCCCATGCACCTCTCTCAGCATGCCTTGGTGCCTCTCTCCTCGCTATCCTCCGTAGTAAGGCAGATAAGCAGCTCATCTTCTATTGTGATGAAGGTCACAAAGCATCCTTCATCTTCTACCTGGTCACAAAGCATCCTTAGGTGTGCCCAAGCTACCTCCTCCTCCTTGCTTTCACAGACCCAATTCCATATCCCCCGAGACACAAGGCCCAGCTCAAATGCCACCTTCTCCAAGAAGCCTCCCTGCCAGGGTTGCACTTCGCTGATTTCTTTGACCAGGATTTTAGACTCTTGGTTTTCCTCATTAGGTTCTACCCCTAGGGAAAACAGCCACTATCCATCCTTCCTTGACAGTCCCCACAAGTCCCAGTCCAGGCTGCTCCCAGCTGCTCTTCCCTGGGCACACACAGGTTGAATTGGAACCCTGGGCAAAGTAAATGATGACAGCAACCACAGCAGCCACCTTTTCCTGGCCGCAACCACAGAACCAGCTGTGACATCCATGCTTTGTCATAGACTGTCCAACTGAGCCCAGGCAAAGGGTCTGCATTAAGGTCACACTGCCAGTGGCAGGCAATGCTGAGATGTGAACCTAACTTTACCTGACTTAGAAATGTATTCCAGGGCAGGGGCTGGAGAGATGACTCAGCAGTTAGGGGCACTGGCTGGAGAGATGACTCAGCAGTTAGGGACACTGGCTGCTCTTCCAAAGGATCCAGGTTTGATTCCCAGCACCACAACGTGGTTCACAATTATCTGTAACTCCAGTTCCAGGGAACCCAACTACCTCTTCTGAACATAGCAGGTACCAGGCACACACACGATACACAGGTGTGCATGGGTTGTATATGGGAGGCAAAACACCCATTCACATAAAATAAGAAAATCTCGAATAGTTTTAAAGAAAGAAAAGAAAAAAGAAAGAGCTGGCGGTGGTCACGCACACCTTTAATCCCAGCACTCGGAGGTGGATCTCTGTGAGTTCGAGGTCAGCCTGGTCTACAGAGCAAATTCCAGGACAGGCTCTGAAGCTACAGAGAAACACCATCTCAAAAAAAAAAAAGGAAAGAAAAGAAAGAAAGAAGAAATGAAATGTATCCTGGCTTGGCATGGTAGTACATAACTTTAATCCTAGCGTGTGTGAGTTCAAGACCAGCCTGGTCTACATAGTGAGTTCCAGGCCTGCCAACACTGCATAATGAGACCTTGTCTTTTTTATTTTTTTTTCTAAATATATCCTGGATTGGATTTTACATGGGAGCATGGGGTGCAGCCACTCCTTTGCCTCACATCTTATCTCTAGGTAGAATGACATCTCACAGTGCAAAATTCTTGGGGACCCCAAAATGCCGTCCCTTCCCTCTGAGGTGTCCATGCATGTTTGAGCCCCATGAGAATACAGTCGCTAAGAAGAGACCTGCCTGCAAGAGGTTGTGCCCGGGTGAAAGGATGAGGGCCCATTTCTTGTAACAGCCCTGACCATTCCCCAAACAGGCTAGGAGTACAAAGCAGGCATCTCATTGAGCGCTCCCTGGCAAATAGATGCCCACACAGAGATCAGACCATAGGCTATCTAGCTCAAGAGATGGAATCTGGAGGGCCTGAGTGGCCCATCAATGGACATGGCCATCCGTGTGTGTGTGTGTGTGTGTGTGTGTGTGTGTGTGTGTGTGTGTGTGTGTGTGTGTTGTGTGCATGCACCCAGGCTCAGGGATGTCAGGGATGTGGTCACCAGCAGAAGCCAAGATTGAGCCCGTGTAAGGGAGTCACCAGTGCAAAGTAAAATGAGTAGCTGACTGTGTGGATGTGAGCTGGACAGGTAGAGGGTAGCAGTGGTCAGGGATGCTGGTGAAAAGAGAGTGGATGCCTGGGGAGCAGAAGCGTCCTGAATGGATGGGTGGAGGGTGGATGAGCGACTGGGGAGCAGTGGAGGAGTGGGTAAGTGGTCGGATGGCTGGATGGATATAGGTTTGGATCAACAGATGGGGGAAGTGGGGGGAGCAAATGGACGGGTGGAAGGAGAGGAGGTAGGTGGGAGGGGACAGGCAGCTAGGCGGCGCGATAAATGGGCTTTGCAACTAAGGGTGGATAGACCCTTGTACAGTAAGAGACGGTGACTGGGAAGACTGGGCCAATGAGCAGAGGGATAAACTGGCCAGCAATCCAGACAGACTTTGGAGTTCAAGGAAGCATGCTGCTCAGGAAGGACTGACAGATGTGACCAAACCAACTCACCCAGCCCAAGGTTCTGAGCTCTTTAGACTCTACAGTAGGCTGCCTCAAGTGGAAAGTACCCCATCTCAGACTGTGTCCTCGACACCTCCATAGAGAGCTCCCTGCTCAAAAATCCCTATGTCCCATTAGCTCCATCTGCCCACCCCCAGTCTGTAGGGTGAAGTCAGGGCAGCTGAGCCCTGACAGGACACAGGCTGAGGGCTTGGTGCCTTCAGCACAGGAGAATCCAGGCAGCAGCTTCCCCCTCTCTTCCCCAGCTGGGAGCCATTTGTTCTGCATCCTGCATGGTAATTAGGGCTCTGGCTGGGTTAACCCCTGCATTCCTGGCACAGCTTTGGAGGCAGGCAGGGGACTTCGGAAAATCAGCAGAGAAAGACAAGAGAAAGAAGACCCCTCACCCCTGGATCCCAGGGGTCTTCTTTTTTCTTTTTCTTTTTTCAAATAATTTATTTTTATTTTATGTGCATTGGCATTTTGCCTGCATGCATGTCTGCGGGTGTCATGTGTGAGGTTGTCAGATCTTGGAGTTACAGACAGTTGTGAGCTGCCATGTGGGTGCTGGCAATTGAACCTTGGTCCTCTGGAAGAGCAGCCAGTGTTTTTAACCGCTGAGCCATCTCTCCAGATCCGCCCCCGCCCCTGGAAGCAGTGCACTTCTTTTTCTTCCATTTTTCCAAAGGAAACTGAGTCAGGTCCTTAAATCAGAAGTGGAGCCAGAAGGAGATAGACTTCTCTAGAGACATCTCCAAATGTGAACAAGGACCCCTCTCAGCCTCAGTTCACCCATCTGTATGATGGGACAAGAACGCCTGCCTAGAAGAATGCCACACAGCTAGCTGGGAGAAATGGAGTATTGGACTCTGGTCCAGAGGTCGGGAGGTTCTGAACCCCTGAGCCAGGGTACAGAGGATGGCGCAAGAGTGGGCAGAGGGTAACCACTTGCACCCAAACAGCTTTCTCATCCAGGTGGGGCAGTGTAGTGCAGGTTCTGCCTCTGTGAGTTCAAGGCCAGCCTCGTCTATATCATGAGTTCCAGGCCAAGTAGGTCTACAAAGTGAGGTGCTGTCTCAATAAACAAAGACAGCGTTCTGGGTCATCTCTCTGGGCTTGCAACACACCCTCAGGTATGGTAAATGCCTGCCCCAGAGCTAGACCCATTTTAAAGAGAAGCCTACACTCTGCGCACAGGCAGCCTTGAACTCTGGGTCTTTGAAGCTGAGCCAAATGGCTTCCTTTCTGAGCTGCTCCAGGAACCCTGGCTGGAGGGCGAGTAGCTTCCCCGCTAACCAGAGCACCTTTGGAGCAAGAGCAAGTGCTATTGGTAATCAAGCTGCGACACTGGTGCTCTCAACAAACAGGACATGTGATCTTCCTGCCAAAATAGGAGGCCCTGGGCAAGTCACCTCACTTTTCAGCAAAAGGGACATGATGGCACAGTTGTTCCGAGAGGGCACTCACAAATGTGATTATGCAGGGTATGCATTAGGTGCTCAATAAAAGCGGACAGATTTTTTTTAATTGAATCTACACACGCACAGACACCTGGCCATGTTAAATACCCAGGGCCCAGCTCGGTTCTGTCCTGTGTTCCAGCCTCCTCACCCATGCCTTGCAGTGCCTCTGAGTCTTGGGGACACTGTTCTCAATTTCCCTGAGCTGCCCCGGGAAAACCACCTATATCTCAATCTTATTTGCCACTTGGTTTGTGCCTATTTGTCCAGCTGCAAAAGTGGCCCCCTTCCCAAGGAGAATAGCAGGAAAATACAGAGTCAGCTCTAGAGACACATCACTCTGCGTTGGCTTGTCTCCTCCATCCACCTGCCCTTATGGTCGGTCCCTCACCCCTGCAGGGACAGTGCTGCCCAGCTCCATTCCTGCTTCCATAACTCAAAACCTTTGCCCTCAGTCTGTCCAGTGTGAACTTCCTAGGCTCCCTGCTGCTCTTTCTATTTCTTTAAGTCTTCACCGGCTTTTCTCTCTTCCAGGGAACCTTACTCAATATCCCACTCCCAGACTGCCTTAGGGATCCGTCGGTGCCACACGCAGCCCCTAGGACTCCTATGTGTCCTCAGAGGGAAGAAGAGGGCATAACGCCATATAGGGAGCCAGGATCTGTCTTCTCTCCTTGAGCATGACTGACTTTGTGCCTTCTTTGAAGTAGGGGGCCTCACTAAAGATTTCTAAGGTGTGACCTCATTTACCAGTTCAACAACTCACCTAGTTGCTAGAACGGCGAAAAGAGATAATGTAATGTCTGATGTCTGCTTTGATAACTCCACTTTTAATAGATGTGTATGCATCTGCATGAGTGTGCATGCGTGCATGCATGTGTGTGTGTGTGTGTGTTTTTTTTTTATTCTGGGAAAAGAACTTCCCTCCTCTGGAAGAGCAGGAAGCACTCTTAACAGCTGAACCATCTCTCCAGCCCCATGAGGAAACTGAGGCACTGAAAGGCAAGGAAGGAACCACGGCCATATCAGCTTTAGGGTCCATGACATTACCACATGCTGTACAACACCCCTCTCTCTATATGTGGCCTGCAGCAATGGCCTCTTCCCTAGAGTAGCTAAGTGTTCTGCTAGTATCAAACGGGGCTAGTATTGGGTGGGCAGGAGGAGACTGGAGAGAAAGGGAAAGAGTGAATGCCCACACTTTAAAAAAAAAAAATTCAAGGTCTTCTGACCAGTTCGCCCAGCTCCGGCAGAGAAAGCCTGGAGGCCCAGGCCAAAGTTGTCAGTTCTGGACTCCCCGAGGTCATCTGAGGAGCAGTGGGCAGCAAAGAGTCCCTATGCCCTCCTCTGGACATTCCCAACTCAGGACAGGCTGAACATTCCCGAGGTCGCCCCGCCTAGGGGCGGCGGGCTGGGGCCTGGCCTGGCACCCCCGCCGCGCCCCTGCAGCTCTCGCGGCGTGGCTAGCCCTGGAGGGGGCGCGGCCGCCGCGGGCGGAGCAGGGGCGGAGGGAGCCCGCAGCCCGCCCCCGCCCGGGGATCCGGCCGCCAAGCTTGCGGCCAGGGCGGCGCAGACCGGCCCAGCGACTCTTGGGCTTAGCAGGGACGCGCCGGCGCACCAGCCCCTGGACCCCCGGGCTCGACGACACGAGGTAACCGAGGGCGCGGGCCGGAGGAGTGCGCACCATCCTGGGCGCGCGAAGCCAACCTTTAGAAGACCGGGACGCGCAGACTTCTAGAGTTGTTTTGTCACGTTGCGGGAGGGCGCTGGGGACCAAGGATCGGAGGACAGAACACTAAACGGGAGGTGGGCAGAGGGCGAGCCTAGGGCCGTCTGCGCGCATTCCTGCGCGGGCAGCGGAAGGGAAGGGACCCCAGAGCCCCTTGGCGACGCCAGAGCGGGAGCGGGAAGCTGGGGGGGGGGGCGGACGGGGACAGGGCACCCTGCCCCCTCCCCAGCTGCATTCCAGACTGGAGCAGCGGATGAGGTCATCCCGTCCGGTTCCCTTCTGGCCACGGCAGCCGCTGCCCGCGCCGGACCGGACCGAGGGACTCTCCAAAGTCTCCCCTCCAAGGTCCCCAGAAGGGAAAGTTTCCTAGTTGAAGTCTTAGCTGGACTTCCCATTCCAGCTGATTTTGTCCTTGTCCCAACTATGCCGGACTCGCCAAGTTTGAAGCCCGTTTTCTAGACTGGGAAACTGAGGCTGAGAGAGCACAGCGGCAGAGTAGAGGGGGGCTTAGCTTTAACTTGGGGGTACTGGAGCAAGAACGCATCTTAGTCGGTAGTGGCACACAAGTTAATCCCAACACTTGGGAAACTGAGGCACGAGGATCACAATTTCGAGGTCAGCCTGGGCTATATAACGAGGCCTTATAAACAAACAAAGCCTCGTTTTTTCCTCCCGCTTTCTAGTTGCTCCCTAATGGCCCGAGACGCTCCCTCCTAGCCCACCGGCAGGAAAGTTCAACAGCTTACTACCCCATTCCTGGCCTCAGTTTCCCTATCTTACACCACCTCAAAGTGCTGGACTTAGAAAGGATGCCCCTGGAGGACTTAACTTCTAATCCCAAATGTCACAGGTTGGGGGGAATCTGAAGCAACAGAATCTCACAGCCCTGTGTTGATGTCAAAGAGCTGTGCCTCCCCCCCAAGCAGGCTGCCCTGATGGGGGGGGGCGCTGGGAGCTCTACACACCTGCTTAAGGGAGTATCAGGGTACTCCAAGGAGCAGCTGCCCCTACCCCCTGGCCCTTCCCTGCCATCAGAGTGGCTTTTCTTTTCTAACTTCCTTGCGCCCACAGCCACCCCTGTTGGCCTCTGAGTGAATGCGCCCTGACAAAGCCCCCCAAAACTTGTCCCTGTGGTCACTACTACCGAACGAGCTCTGAGCACGTGTCCATACCATTGATCAGTTGATTTAAGAGCTCTCCTTGATTTAAGAGCTCTCCCCCAGAGACTGGCCTCTCACCAGTGACAGCTCATGCCTGGGTCATGGATACTGAACTGCAGAACCAGGATCCTGTTTCTCCTTCTGGTGACTTCCCCACTTCTGCCATTGTCACTCCCCCTTGTCACTCCACTGGCAAAGCACTTCTGCCAGTGCTGGTAGAATGTAAGCAAGCTCCAGGACACACTCTGTTTTGTTCTGTGACCTAGAGCTCGTTTTTCCCATGTAAAATGGATGAATCGAACATTTACAGGGGCTGTTTCCTGGGCCTTTGAGAAAAAAGGGTCCTCATATCTCAACACCCAGTGCAGGGGGCCTGACCCTAAAGGCCAGTAGTAGTCTGTGGCTGGCACCCAGTGTTAAGCAATTGCCTCTAAGGGTCACTAGAATGAAAGATGCCCCTTACTTGTGAAGTGTTGGATTTGAACCCATGCCTACCCTGCTCCAGAGTGGGAGAATTGAGTTTCTTCTACATCTTCCGCTCTTTCCTGCCTTCTCTGGCCGGAAGGCTTTTCCTCTTTCTCCATGGGAAGACAGAGAGACAGTAGCTGAAGTTGGTCCAGGATGCTCTGCTGCAGTAGATGGGTGTAGAGGATGCTATCAACAGGTGCCCAGAGGCCTTTAGGAGGTGGCTTCATCACAAGGTTGGTCAGGGGGTTGGTTAGGGCAGGAGTCTGGAAGAAGCTCAGAAGTTTGAGAATTTTGTAGTGTCACAATTTAGACACAGTTGATCCCTCCCTGTGCCATTTTGCAAAGTGAGCCCTACCCTGTTCCCCAGCTCCTTCCTTTAGACTCTGAAGTGTAGAGACTAGTTTCCGCGGAGCTGGGAAACCTGGTCAGTGTTTACCTGCCACGGGACCTTGGATGAGTCTGTTCCCGGGCCTGTCAACCCTCTTTGTAGCCTGAGCCAGCCTTCCAAGCCTCCAGGGGGTGTTGGAGAATCATCTGATGACGTCATGTCATTGGTCAGCCAACAACAAGCAGAATGCTTTATAACTTCAGCAAGCATTCCAGGAGGGCTTCTCCGTGCTGGGGGTGCCAGGGAAAGGGATGATTCAGAAGGCCCCCCCACAGGAGGGGAGGAGCTAGGACTGGAGGAGGATCCACTGGTGGGACGGAAGAGAATGCAGTCCCAAAACAAAGTGAGCTTTGTCTAGTTCTGCTCTTTGTTTTATCTTGTTAGTTAACCTATTTTGAATTTCAAATAACATTATAGAAGGACTGCATTGAGACTCTTATGCTTGGAGGCGGCAGTTAGGGTTGAGAAAATTTTTTTTAAAAAGTTGAAACTCAGGTTTAGATCTTTATCAGTTGAGCAGGTGTGTGGAGGTGACTTGTCCAAAGTCACAACGTGAGGACTCTGAGTCCCCAATCTACTCTACCCTCTCAGAAGGTGGCAGGGGGTGGTCCTCTGACCCGAAGGTTATCTCAGCTAACGATTAGGCTGGCTATGGATTTGGCCACGTGCTAAGCGCTGGGAGGGAGAGAGGCAGGAAAATCCCGGCATCGCCCCACCCTCAAAGTGCTCAGGGAAACAAGACTGGGCCCTGAAAGCCGGCAAGGGCTTATGTGAGTCAGAGGCCCCGAGTTCAAGTTTGGACTAGCTTTTTGGCGAAACCTTAAGCAAGCTTGGCCCTCTCTGGGTCACAGAAAACCAGAGTATGGGGTACAGGACCCTAAGTGCTCTCCAGCCACCTAGGGAAAGAGAAAAGGAGACACAGAGGTACCCTCTGAGAAGGGTAGCACAGCAGAGGAAGGAGGTGAGGGATCAGGAGGGACGTTTGTATGTAGGGACTAGCTTTTGGCACCCACGGCACTATTTTTTTTCCTAAAACTTGTTCCCCAACAACAAGGCTCCTCCATCAACCTGACCAACTGATGAAGCCCTTTCTGCAGGCCTTCTCAGATCATTGAATGCTCAAGCACACAGGAGCTGGCTGGAAAAAGCCACTTTTGACCAGAGGATCCCTTTTCCAGGAAGCACCTTGGAGGCCGAGGGCCCTCAGGAGCGTCAGTGCTGGCTTTGTGGCAGGCTGTGTACACAGCCGTTCACAAGACCTTGTCAGGGCGCCTCCTTTCTCTTGGCCTCTCCAGGTAGAATAGATTTGAACCCCCAGAGAACTGAAACATACCGGCAAGAGGCGTGTGTCTGGAGCGGGCTCAAGGTCGCTGGGATGGGGAACCCCACTCTCTTGTTTCTTCCCGAGAAGTCACGGGCAAATCACTACACTTTCAAATCCGTTTCTCATTCCTGCTCTAGTGCCTATGGCAAGTCTGGTGTCTGAGTCGCCTGACGTGGGCAGGAGAGCCATTGACACCTCACCTGCAGGTCTTATGTCATGATCGATCATTTTTCTGCTTCACTGATGCCCATTGTGAACTCAGAGCAGAATGGAGTCTCTGTCCTCGCCCAGGCAGTGGCGCTCAGAGGCATCCACACTTCTGACTGCGATTGCTGTCCACACTGCCGGTTCTCAGCCGTGGCGTGCGTGTGTGTATGGGTGCATAGGTCCACGTGCTCACATACAGAAGTCCTGCTCTGTCTCTCTAACTTAGTCCCTGGAAATAGAGCCACCCTCTGAACCTGAAACTTGTGGGGTTTGTTTTGTTTTGGTCCCCCCCACAACACTAGGATTGAGGGCGCCTGCAGCTACGCTTGACTTTGTCATGGGTGTTGGGGAGTTCAAGGTCCTTGAGCTTGTGCAGTAAGCACTCCCCACTCTGTCATCACCGCCCCCCAGATCCTTCCTGAACCCCCTACACACGGACTCTGCGGGTCCTCCTTTGTGCCTGGCTGGGCAACCCCATTTGTTCTTTTGGGTGGCTACTGTTTGGACTAGGATTTCCTCTGCTGCTGCCATGCCACAATGCTGTCTCTCTGCCCTTCCAGGTCTCCACCCCAGGACAGGGACCACCCATCTGGTATCTTCTCTGATCCTCAGCCTCACCAGGGGCAAGGGACAGGGCCTCAGCCTCAGCACTGGGGACAGCGCCTTAACAGAGTCAAGGGTTGGCTTCTGCTGCACCATCCTCATCCACAGAAAGAGGCTGAGAAGGGTCCCTGAGCCCAGCCTGCCATCTCCCCTGGCCCTAGCTGGGCATGGACCAGCAGTTGTAAGCAGCCAAAGCTGATGCCTGGCCCCCAGGGGGGCATAGGAGCCCCCACCATGAGCTTGGGCAAGATATCTCCTGTAGGATGGGTGTCCAGTTCCCATGGAAAGAGGCGACTGACAGCAGACATGATCAGCCCCCCACTTGGGGACTTCCGCCACACCATGCACGTGGGCCGTGGTGGGGATGTCTTCGGTGACACTTCCTTCCTCAGCAACCATGGGGGCCGCTCTGGGAACACCCACCGCTCACCCCGAAGTTTTCTGGCCAGGAAGCTCCAACAGGTGCGCCGGGTGGGGGTGCCTCCTCGAAGGATGGCTTCCCCACCTTCAGCGTCACCCGCCCCACCTGCCATCTCCCCCATCATCAAGAATGCCATTTCCCTGCCCCAGCTCAACCAGGCTACCTATGACAGCCTGGTGGTGGGCAAGCTCAGCTTTGACAGCAGCCCTGCCAGCTCCACGGATGGCCGCTCTGGTTACGGTAAGGACCTGGGTTCACAGTCTCCTTTCCGTTGCTGAGATTCAAACCCAGAGACATTGTGGGGTTCTGCCAGGCCTCCATAGCAACCTTTCCCCATAGCTGCTCAAGTCTATGAACTGTTGGAGTCTGGCTCCCAAACTAGGCTGAGGATGAGGGGTGGTAGTGGCATTAGGGAGGTGGGGTGCCAGCCTACTGAGACCTCATAACCCCGAGGCTGAGATAGATATAAAGTTTGTAATATAGCAACCCTCTAACTTGGTCTCTGACTCTGACGAACCTTTCTCATCTCTGGGCTTTGTGGCCAGTCCACCCCTTCCTGTCTCCTTCCACGAAGCAGCCCCCACCTCAGTGTCCGAGGGTATCACGGTGAGGCTCTCTGAGCGCGTTCTGGTTTCCAGTCCAAGTAAGCACATGGACCTCTGCGCTCCAGTCCTCACCTCTATGGGTCCCTTAGTCTCAGTGCTAAGATTCAGTGAAGTGATGAGGCCAGTCTGCTCTATACAGTGAGTTCCAGGACAGCTTAGGCTATATAGAGAGACCCTGTCTCAAAAAAACAGACAGGAAAAGTCAGCCATGACCTAAGCAGCTCTCTAGCAGGTGCTCAGGACA
Source organism: Ondatra zibethicus (assembly GCA_004026605.1). Lineage (NCBI taxonomy): Eukaryota > Metazoa > Chordata > Mammalia > Rodentia > Cricetidae > Ondatra > Ondatra zibethicus. The sequence continues at coordinate 120,477 of PVIU01001079.1, read as the reverse complement.
GAGCTGTTATTTGAACAAAGGCTCCCTGTAACTTGGCAAATTGATTCAGGTGTGAATGCCACCTTGGCAGGACAACTCTCCAGGGGACCGTGGGTTACTGCTGCCCCCTCATGGTCATGCTTTGCATGCCATTTGGTGCCACTATGTCAGACCTGGTGGTCCTGCAAGTAAGAGTTGGCCTGGTAACCTTTGGAGGACATGTCTCTGTCCTGAGAACCTATGATTTCTCTGTTCAGGCCTTGGCTTCTGGTTCCTTTGTATGCCCACAGATAAGCTGACATGCAGCCATCGGTCAGTTTCATAGAGGGAACCAGGAGCCATGGCCAAGTTCACATCAGGACTGAGTGTCAAGATTCAAGCTGCAGGCATAGTTCCAACCCCGACAGACAAGGTCTGCCCTTCTCAAGCTGAACTTCCACTTGCTCTTCTGTAAAGTGGCATCAGGATTAGTTTCAGATCGTGTGGAAGGCTGTGGGGTCCGTGGAGAGGAAGAAGTAGAGGCCAGCAAGGGGTACAGCTTTCCAAGGGCCCCATGATAAAACAGGGTTGTCCTGGCTCTTTGTCTCCAAGAACAGGCTAGGAACCCCAGCCCTGACCTCTGCCCCATTTCTCTGCTAGGCCTGGATTCTGGGTTCTGCACCATCTCGCGCCTGCCACGTGCCGAAAAGCACAGCAACCGTGACCGTGACTGTGACCGTGACCGCGACCATGCTCAAGACCGAGAGCAAAATTCTTTCCCCTCTGAGCCCGAGCTTCGACGCTCTGACTCTCTCTTGTCTTTCCGTTTTGACCTTGACCTAGGCCCCTCGCTCCTCAGCGAGATGCTAGGGGTCATGAGCCTTTCAGAAGCCCCAGCAGCTGAGACCACAGCCCCTGCTGCCAAGCCCCCTGCCTCAGCTGCAACCCCCGCTGCCCCTATTGCAAAGCCCCCAGCCCGTGCCATAACCACCCCAGACCCTGTAGCAAGCCGCACGGCTCCTGCAGCAAGCCCCCCAGCTCGTGGACACTTCCCCAATGGGGTCACTGCTGTGCTGGGCCCTGTGGCTGAGGTAAAGCCCAGTCCTGTGGGAGAGAACCCCCAGGTGCTTCCCAACATGGCCTTTGGCAGGCATGGAGCCAGCTGGGGGGCCAGCCGGGCCAGCCGCCACTACACTGAGATGGATGCTCGGCGGGAGCTGGCGGGGGTGCTACCTCAGGTCCACGGCTCCTGGGAGAGCCTGAATGAAGAATGGAGCGCACCTCCGGCCAGTGACAGAGCCCCAGTGCCCAGCACGGTGCAGGTCAATTCCTTTGAATTTGCTGACGCTGAGGAAGATGATGAAGTCAAGGTGTGAGGGACTGGGCATGGGCTCCAGGTCCTGCCAATCCTGAAGACTCAGAAAGCAGAGGGGCTGAGCTCACCCACCATCACCTAACAACTACACTGCCCACAAGACATGGACAGTTGCCCAACTGGAGTTAGCCCCACATCCTTCCTAGTCTATGGAAGGCAGACATTGGTAAGGGGGTCCTTACTGCTCTGACCCACCTCCCTCCACTGTCTCTAGGCCCACTGCCCTTCAGTCATACCCTGTGCCAACCCCATGGCCTCACAGTGTGGGCTTTGTGCCCCAGGATGCTTCCCGGGTGGGGTGGGGGTGGGATAAGGACCATACAGGGCCATTGTCTCTGTGGGACTGCCTGCTCATTTCCACCACCGTGTCCTCAGTAGCCCTATTCCAGGCTCCTCTCCAGTTCCCAGAGAAAGGTCAGGTGTAGAGTCCGTCTTCTGTGAACCCCAGACCTGCCTCCTGTGCCTGACCGTAAAAGCTTTCCTGATAAAAGCTAACTGCCTAAGAAGCCAGGGAGGCAGCCCCTGCTGAGGTGCCCTTTCCCCTCCTGGGAGTTTGGAAAGTTGAGGACCCCCTTTCAGGCCCCCCAGCTAGAAGCGGGGGCAGACAAGGTAATGAGTAACCAGCCTGGAATGCTCAAACGATAAGAGCCCAGGTGGGACCCTTATCTGCAGTTCCTGGAACACCCTGGCCCCAGGTGCCTAGAACCAGTATCTACCCCATAATTCCACGGGACAGTTTGGCAGGTGCTCAAGTCACCAGGAGGAAGGCGAGTTTACAGGGTGGCTTGGGAGCACCTCTCCCCTTGGCAGCGCTACACCCTGTGCCTCAGTTTCCAACCCTGTATCAAAGGTGGGGTTGCATTAACACACACGGGACGTGCTAACATTTCTCACTGTGGAAATAATAAATGTGGATTCTTTTATTTGCTCTTGACCTAGAGGCTGGGGTTAGTTAGAAGAAGCGTGGGAAATTACAGGACCTAAAGACCGCGGTTCTGATGGGGCTCACAGAGAGGGCTGAAACGGGTTTAGGGGCTGAGGTCTTGTTCTGAGGAGGTGCTGCGTGCTCACTCAAGCTTGAAGGAGGAGATTTGGAGCCCAGCCATACTTAGATAGCGCAGGTGGTTTTGACCCAGCCTATTGGGGAAGGTCACCGTGTTTCCGTCAGGTAGCGTCACCTTGAACTCATTATTATGGAAGGTCACAGTGATCTGTAGGGAGAGGAAACACATCAGGAGAGCCTGGGAGGGGTCCTGACCGGGCCTGGCAGTGCTTCCGTGTCCAGGCAGGAGGGCCATCATTTGGGCTCCCATTTGACCTCACCTTGACCTCCTCTCCTGGACCGAAGCACTTGTTACTTTCTCGTTGCTCTTTTCCCCAGCTGCCGCCATCACGAGAGTTGAAGACGATGGTGGATTCGTTGAAGCGAGGGTTAAAATGCAGGTTCAGCTTGTCTTGCTCCTGGCCCAGGTTAATGGTGAAGCTACAGGGAGGAGTGGCAGGAGAACAGCTTAGGATGGGGCTTTGGTTGACCATAAGCTGGAGGGGTGAGTCAAGATGTTGTGACTGAGGTCTGTAACTTGCAGCCTGTGCACAGCAGTGACACATTTGGAACAGGCACTGAGGCTGTTGGTGGGGTGATTAAGAGTGACAACTGCAGGCTATCTGTCCTGGAGGAGACAGTTGAAGGACTGTCACCAGAGGGATGCAGGCAGGGGTGTATGGGTTGGCAGGATCACTAGAAGAGCCTGGGTTAGAGAGTCAGAATCCCTGAAAGAAGGATATTTGGGGTGTGGGGTTCCATCATGGGTGGGGGTTCTCAGACCAGGCTTATCCACATGTTTCTGCAAACCAGGAGCCTGGGTAGGAAAGAAGGCCTTTTTCCCTTAGCTCCTAGTCTGTGTGTCTGCCTCCTTCCTAATGCAGGAGCTAGAGGTTTTATCTCACAAAATGCTGGCAGTGCTGAGCAGCCAGGGAGTTAACAGTGCTCAGGTAGAGGAAAAGGGGGCCTTTGCTGCCCCCTGGTGACAGCCTCTGGTTGGCGTCAAGGACCTGGTTAAGAGGGTGGTGAGCAGGAAAGTTGTGTATACTTCAGCACAGGCTTCAGACCTGCGGGGTCAGGCAGAGTGCGGCCCTTCTCCACCTGCCCCTTTGTTGACAGTCGCGACCAGGAATAGAGAGCAGTGTCTGTCCTGACATTCTAAGGGTTCCTAACCCAAAGGACGCAAGGGCGACTCCTAACAGGAGCCAACAAGGATGTGATAAGGAGCATATAAAAAAAGAGTCGCTGCTTCCTTAGCCTTTGAGGTCCCAGTCCTCAGCCCCGCCCACACCTTGCTCACCTGTTAACATCCTTGTGGATCTTGCCTTTAATTTTCAGGGTCATGCCTGATTTCATGTCCAAGTTTGTGACCTCAAATTTCTCCTGGAGCAACAGAACAGAAGGCTTCAGGGAATCATGAAAGGGACCCTTTGCCCTTCTGCCGTCCTGCCATTCTGGATGACTCTGTTACCTCTCTGCCCTCATAGAGACCACAGCATTGTGACTTGGGTTTCCCAGAGCCCCCTTAGCCTCTGCTTCGCTCTCCTCCACCCTACAACCCAAGAAGAGAATGTCTAGGGCTAAAAGGTCACAGAACAGACAGACTGACCTCTGCAGATCTTATAATTTCCCAGTGTTCAAGTAACAAGCTGCCCTTAGCACACCCAAAACACTACTGTAATGCAGAAATGACCATGTCAGGTTGAGCATGATGGCATATACCTTTAATCCTAGCTCTTGGGAGGCAGAGGCAGGTAGCTTTCTGTGAGTTTGAGGTCAGCCTGATCTACATAGCAGGTTTCCAGCCAGCCAAAGCTACACGGTGAAACCCTGTCTCAAAAAACAAACAAAAAACCGAAACAATAAGACGTGGTGATCCATGCTTGCATTCCAAGTCTGGGGAGACAGAGTCAGGAAGATCCCTGGGGCTCCATGGCCAGGCAGTCCAGCCTAATTGATTACTTTTAAACTCCAGGCTACCGAGAGACCTTGTCTCAAAGGAAGCATTTTTGGGGTGACAGCTAAGGTTGCACACACACATGTGAGTGCAGTCATACACGTACACTAAAGGGGGTGTGGAAGAATGGTCAGAATACATTATGTGTGAGTATAAAGTTGTCAAATGACAAAACTAGTCAATCAGTTGGGCTGGAATGGCGCTAAGTGGTAGAGCACTTACCTAGCGTGCAGAAGTCCCAGAATTTCAAACCCACCCCTTAAAAAAAAGTCAGAAGTGGTTGCTTAGTACCCACTGTGCGACAGATGTTGAGGGAGGCCCTAAGACCAATAGCACCCACTTTCAGGCCAGTTGCAGGAAGTTCAGCATCCAGTTTGTGAGGCCCAAGCATAGAGCCTGACCCAGATGGCAGAAATGGGGGTGGCCACCCCTGCACTATCTAACTATTCCTCTGCCCTCGCTTCCAACCAGGGCATCAGTAGTACCCCAGTTTCTTGGCAGCTGACTCCTTTATCTTTTCTTAATGAATTTATTTTTTATGATTTATTTATTTTGTTTCTATGTGCTTTGCCTTCATGTATGACTGGGTGAGGGTGTCACATCCCCTTGAACTAGAGTTACAGACAGCTGTGAGCTGCCATGTGGGTGCTGGGAGTTGAACCTGGGTCCTCTGGAAGAGGAGTCAGTGCTCTTAACCACTGAGCCATCTCTCCAGCCCCTGACTGGGGAAAGAGAAAGTGTCCAGGCTGAGTTCCCAAAGCCCACTGATTTGAAATGTCCATCCTTCACGCTTGTGATCCGAGGGTGACAGCTGAGCTGAGCAGCTCTTATGGACAGCATTTCTGCACTGTGGGCTTCATTTATTGACATGACTCGATCTGATTTCTTCTTGCCTTGTATTATTATTTTTTAAACTTTTTAAAATTTTATTTATATTTTATGATTGAGTGATCTGCATATATGCCTGCAGGCCAGAAGAGGGCACTAGATCTCATTACAGATGGTTGTGAGCCACCATGTGGTTGCTGGGAATTGAACTCAGGACCTCTGGAAGAGCAGCCAGTGCTCTTAACCACTGAGCCATCTCTCCAGCCTATTATCATTATTATTATTATTATTATTATTATTATTATTATTATTATTTGGCCTGCATGGATGTCTGTGCACCATAGGCATGCCTGGTGCTTGCAGAGGCCAGAAGAAGACATTGGATGTCCCTGGAATTGGAGTTACAAACAGCTGTGAGCTGCCATGAGGGTGCTGAGAATCAAAACCAGGTCCTCTGGAAGGGCAGCCAGTGCTCTTAACCACTGAGTCACATCTCCAGTCCCTTGCCTTGTATTTTGTTGACAAGCGTCACCAAGGATTTCTGTCTGGGTGGGGCTTGGGGATGAGGTCAAGAGAACAGCCATGGGAAGGTTGTCAGTCCTTTGCCACTACAAAGAAGGATGGAGGATGGCTGATTCGAACGCAAGGGAGGCTTGACACCCTGCCCAAACACCCCCACTTGCTATGTAGCCCAGGCTGCCTTTGAACTGGTGATCCTCCTATGTTGACCTCCCCAGCTCTACCTCTGGTCAAGTAACTTGGGGCCAGCCTCACCACTCTGGGCCTGGGTTCCCTATTGGTGCTATGAGGGGGTTATAGGGAAAGAGAGGGATGAAAGTAAAAGAGTGGTAAGGTGACTAAAATCGAGAAGGCCAAGGGTGTGTCTGGGCCACCACAGGTCTCCCTGAGAGGCAGGGATGAAGATATCACTGTCCTTTCCAGCACTGACACCCGGCCACATGGACATCCTGCATACTACCTACACTGGCTTGGATGATGTCAATTGCCAAACACATACATGCGTCCTATTCACCCCACCTGGCACCTGCTACTGTGATGTCCTTGAAAATAGGGTCTTGGTACAACCTAATACGGGACCAGATTGGTCTAGGATAGGCCCTCAATGCACTGGAGCTAATGTCCTAAATGAAAAAGGAAGGGCAATGGGACCAGAGGGTGGCTCAGTGCTTAAAAGCCCCTCTTGTAGATGACCCAAGTTTGTTTCCCAGCACCCACGTGGTGGCTCACAACCATCCATAATTCTAGTTCCAGTAGATCCAATGCCTTCGTCTAGCCTCTGTGGGTACCAAGAATGCACATGGTGTAGATACACATGTGTGCACGCACACGTGCATACACACATACACAGGCAAAAATACTCACAAAATAAATATTTTTTTAAGAAATTGAAAGGGGGGGCTGGAGAGATGGCTCAGTGGTTAAGAGCACTGCCTGCTCTTCCAAAGGTCCTGAGTTCAATTCCCAGCAACCACATGGTGGCTCACAACCATCTGTAATGGGGTCTGGTGCCCTCTTCTGGCCTGCAGGCATATACACAGACAGAATATTGTATACACAATAAATAAATAAATATTTTTTAAAAAAATTGAAAGGGAAGGGAACTGGGTACAGAAACACCGCTCCCCAAAGGGAAGGCCATATACAGAGGGGCAAGCCCTGTAGTTACAAGACTTCTGTAGACAGGATCTGTGGATGCCCACATTCACAGGAAACTGGAGTACATAAGTAAAGTTCCTCCCCAGAGCCTTCAGGGAATGCCAGGTCCTGCCCACCCCGGATTCCAGACTTAGACAGGATGAAGAGAGAAGTCTCTGTGGTGATCAGCCCCTTATTTTAAAGTGGCTTGTCTCAACAATTCTAGGAAATGAACCTGCCATTAAACCCCAGAGAATACCATGTGGTCCCATCCCATACACGTCAGGGCAGACCAAGGCCCTAGGAGAGGGGCATCCACTTGTCTAAAGTCACAGCTGAGCCAGATTGGAACAAAGGCTCAGCAGTCTTCAGAGAGTGAAACACCTTTGCAAATTGTAGATGGTAGCGTCCTATAATATCATCTTGAGCCTCAGTCTCTCTGTCTCTGTATCTCTCTCTCTCTCTTCTCTCTCTCTGGTTTATCAAGACAGGTTTTCTCTATGTAACAGCCCTGACTGTCCTGGAACTCACTTTGTAGACCATTCTTGGCCTCGAGCTCACTGAGATCCGCCTGCCTCTGCCTCCCAAGTGCTGGGATTAAAGGCATGCGCCACCATGCCCAGCCTCTTTCTTTCTCTTTTGAGAAAGGGTCTCAGTATGTACCTCTGGCTGGCCAGGACCTTACTATGTAGACCAGGCTGGCCTCAAACTCAGAGCTCCTTTTGCCTCTGGTCCTTGAATGCTGGGCTTGCAAGCTACATCCCTAAATACACACTCTCTCATTAATATGGAACCTTTTCCCAGCCCTTGAACCCTCAATTTCTCATCTTTGTGAAACTCAATAGTGGTTATCAGTCATAATTAATATTACTATCACTGTTCTCACAGAGAGGTCCTGGCCGTGAGCCTGGTGGTAGCAGAGAGATGGGCGGCTTCAGCCCTAAGGGGTTTCGAGACCATCCACCCAACTTTTTTTTTCTTTTTGAGATAGGGTCTCTCTGCTTAGCTCTGGCTGTCCTGGAACTCACTATGTAGACCAGACTGGCCTTGAACTCAGAGATCCACCTGTCTCTGCCTCCCAAGTGCTGGGATTAAAGGTGTGCACCACCACCTTTAATTCCAGCTTTTTTTTTTTTTTTTTGATGCTCATGGAGAAACTGAGACCAAGAGAAGGGCAGCAATAGAGGACCACCCAAACACCCTACCCTAACCCACACACTCAAGCAAAGACAAGCAAGTGGAGGGAAGTGGGCCCCAAGGACCAGCATCCTCACCGACATGGTGACAGCTCCCAGCCACAGCTCTCCCAGTCACTCCCAGAGGCTCGTGTGCAAGGTATCACCTCTAGGTCAGTTTTATATCCCAGAATATTACACATTAACTACCCCAAGGCCATAAATAAGGACTTTGACCTTATTATTCCCTAATATCTCCTGGCCTGCATCTGCAAGTACTCAACAAACAGGAAGACAAATCCTCACCCTGCCTCCCAATTCTGAGCATCCTCCTGGTCTCCCTGCAATTCCTACCAGCCTCCATGGTCAGTACTCCACAGAGCCCAGGGGAGGAGGCCCTAGTACCACCCACACATAAACCACAGACACCCAGAGCTTGGCAGGCCACCCAATCTCTCTGCTGAGCCCAGCTCCTACAACCACAAAAAGACAGGCTGAGTCTGTAAAAATGTCCAGGCTTCTAATTTTCAATGATTTCACGAGTCATTCGAAGACATTTTTTTTCTCTCATCCATTCTTTTTCTGATTACACATATAACTCGTTTCTTATTTTTCTTGTGAAACAGAGTCTGCCCATTTTGCCCAGGCTGGCCTTGAACGCTCTATTATCCTCCCACTTCGGTGCCCAAGTGCTGGGATTCTAGGCAGAAGCCCCACATCCAGCTGCACGCTTGTCCATTTCAAAGGGGATGCATGGTAGAGCTAAACATCTAGGGCCAGTGAGATGGTTCGGCGGATAAGGAAGCTTGCTGTCAAGCCTAACCAGCCAAGTTTGATTCCCAGAGCTCACATGATGGAAGGAAAGAACCCAATTCTTACAAGCTGTCCCTCTGACCTCCACACATGTGTACATACACACACACAAATAAGTATAATTTAAATGTTTAAAAGCATCTATAAATATCTATACCTGTCAAACAAGTATTTTTAAAAGGCCTCAGAGGACGGCTGAGTGTTGAAACACTCTCCTTAGCAAGCCCAGGTCCCTGGAATCCAGCCTCAGCCTCAGCCATTACTAAAGGAAGCAGAAGGAAGAGGAAGCAAAAGCGGACCATTCTGTAAGATTTGGGTGGTTCTGTGGTGAAGTGTGTACTGAGGATGAAAACCCTGTAGCTTCCATCCCTAGCACCATGCATGAAACAGTGTGTTCTGCTGGGACACAGACCGAACGTGCAGAAGGAGCCCAAGGGCTTAGGGTGCTGAGAGTTTACATGCTTTGCCCATTATTTTCTGTGAATTTTGTGATGGTCGGGCTCGATCTACAGAGTTAGAAACTGTCAATAGATGAAAGGCATTCCGACATAGTGCCTCTGCCAGGAGAGAACCTACCCTCTGTCTGTCCTTCCAGTGGTGTCTGTGGATTTATACCATAGACAGTCTTTACAATTCTTTATCCTGCTTTGTTGGGAACCCCGAGACCTACGGATCTGCATTTCAGAACCATGTGTCCCTGGCTGAGAAATCCTCCAGCTCTCCAAGGCTTAGTTTGTGGGACCAGTTTCCTGCCTCTGAGCACCTACATTTATCCTAATGTTCCCTGTTAAAAATGTAGCTCCGTGTGTGGTGGGGCGGTAGTGGCGCATACCTTTAATCCCAGCACTTTGGAGGCAGAAGCAGGCAGATCTTTGTGAGTTCGAGGCCAGCCTGATCAACAAAGTGAGTTCCAGGGCAGCCAGGAATACACAGAGAAATCCTGTCTTGGAAAAACGACAAAGAAAGAAAAAAGCAGCTCCATTCTCTCCCACACAAAGTATGGCTGCACCCAACAACCTCCACAGTGCACATTCCCAGAAAAAGAACTTTGCCAGCACTCGGGGTTGGCAGTCCACAGAGGCTTCCATCCCAGTTGGCAGTGACTGCACTGGGCAGGGCACTGGGAGGCCAGCCCTGCTGAGGACCCTGTGGTGCCAGGAGCTGGTGGGTGGCTCACTGCCCAGTGCTCCCATGGGACAACACCTTCTGTGCCAAGACAAGAGGGGAGTGGTTGATTTCCTTATTTTACCCACAAGGAAATGAATTTCTTCTCGGCCTGTCTCTTGGGAGCCAAGTGAGATAAGAAAGTGGGGCTGATGACTTTTTAATGACAGATTAACTCTCCCTCGCCACAGAAGCTGTGGAAAGAGCACATAAAGTTCGTGTTTTGAAGAGAATTGTTGAAGCCGGAGGACATAACCGTCCTTACAGCTGTGTGCCTTTGTGGATATACATTGCATTGTTTGTCTGTTTGTTTTCATACAGCGTCTCACTGTATAACCCAGGCTGGCCTAGACCTCACTAGTTAGCTCAGGCTGGCCTGGGGTTTACACTGATCCTCCTGCCTCAGGAACCCAGGTGCTGGGATAACAACTGTGTACCATGAAGCCAAGCTGGCGTGTATATTTTATGTCAATGAAAGATTTGTATATATATGTGCTCACATGTGTGTGCATATATGGTGTGAATCTGTGTGACACATGCCTGCATGTGTGCAGGTGCACATGCACATGGATTTGGAAGATATCAAGGATCTCCTTCTACTCCTCTCTGTCTTATGCCTGGAGACATAAGACATAGGATCTCACTGGACCACATGCTGTCCCTTTTAGACAAGCTGGTTGACCAGCAAGCTCTCATCACTGCCCCCATCTCCAGTGATGGGAGATGGCATGTGGTTGCTGGGGATTTGAACTCAGGTCCTCATGCTTTCAGATCAAGTGCCCTTTCCCATTGAGCCATCTCCCCAGTGGGCTCCAGTCCCTACATGTACACTTTTGTGAGATCAACTCCTTTCACATTGCTGGTTTGGTGATTAGCTTCTAACTAAAACAGTTATAAATAGCGTACAGCAGGAGAGGCTGTCACCGACTGACACAGTTATTACAGACTACAGCAGCATAGGCTGTCACCGAACTGAGACAGTTATTACAGACTACAGCAGCATAGGCTGTCACTGAAACAGTTACAAGAGACGCAGCATGGATAGATGACACCACCAAGGTTAGTGCTGGGGGCTGAATGTGCTCCCCCAAACTCGTGGTGAATTCATTAACATCAGCTGGGCATAGTGGAGCAGGCCTATCATTCTAGGATTTGGGAAGTGGAGGCAGGAGGATCAAGAGTTCACAGTCATCCTTCGCTATATAAGTAGATGGAGGCCAAGCTGGGTTACTGGAGACTTAATCTCAAAAAAGAAAATTGCCATTGGGTCAAATTACAAGGCTAGACCTCAAAGAGGTGGTTAGGCCACCTAATCACCTGGCAGATAAATGCCAGAATGGGCTCCTAATAAATGGATGGGCTGGGCCCAATGCCTCTCTGCCTGCCGTATGTTCTCTTTTCCTGCCGTGCTATGATAGCACAAGTACCCTAGCCCAGTGCAGTGGCATGCTCATGGCTTCCCAGCCTCCGGGACACAGAGAGTAAACCTCTCTCGTTAATGTTTTGTTTAGTCTACAGTATTCTGATATAGCAGCAGAAAATGGATCAAGAGTGTTACCAAATGGCAGTGCTCCCCCTCTGCATCCTGGTACCCGCACTGTAGCCCTGCTGTAAGAATCCTGATGAAAAGGTCTGTGTGCCAAAGAACTGTTGTGTCCAGCCACATGTGTGATCTTTGCCTCGGATCTGACCCCACACACAAAATAAAATATTTCTTTTAATTAAAGCACTTGAAGCATTTAGGGGTTAGAGGCCCGGGATATCATGCCTGCTGAGCCCAGATGGGCACTTAGTCTTTTGACTTCTGGTACCTTTTCCCACAGGCCACCTGCTGTTGGGGGACTTTGGTCTTCAGATAGCCAAGGACCCTGCCTATCTCCTCTCCTCTCCACTCCTCCCAGAAAACAAACAGATTCTTTTTGACATGAGGCTGTTCCCTCCCAGCCCACCCTGCAGCAACATCTGCCTTAGAGGGACAACAGGACAAAGCTGGCAGAGGGACGGGGATGGGGAACAACGGTTTGGGCATCAGGGCCAATGTCAAGTCCCAGCTCTGTCACCTGCAAACTCAGTGACTGTGGAAGGACACGTAGACTTTTTAGTTTCTTCATCTGGGAAATGGAGCTCAGAGCATCCTGGGGACTATGGTGGCTCACTGCTTTGATTGCAACATTCTGGAGACTGAGGCAGGAGGCTCACTATGAGTTCTAGACCAGCCTCCCTTACATAGTAAATTTCAGGTCTGCCTGAGTCATATAGCAAGATTTTGTCTTGAAAAAAAAAATTCTTCTTAGACTGGCTGTGAGATTTGTTTTGTTTTGTTGTTTGTTTTTCAAGACAGGGTTTCTGTCTTGGAATTCACTCTGTACGCCAGGCTTGCCGCGAACTCACAGAGATCTACTTGCCCTGAGTGCTGGGATTAAAGGCATGTGCCACCACTGCCCAACTGGTTGTGAGAAATTTTTAAATTTAAATTTTTAATTTTGGGGGGGTTTGTTTGTTTGTTTGTTTGTTTTTTGAGACAGGGTTTCTTGTGTAACAGCCGTGGCTGTCCTGGAACTCACAGAGTTATGCTTATCTCTGCCTCCTGAGTGCTGGAACTAAAGGTGTATACAACATGCCCAGCTAAATTTTAATTTTAAAAGCATATTTGTTACTTTTGGAATTGCTATGGTCAAAATACCTTCAAGACCAGCTTAATGGAGTGTTAATACTGACTGTCAGTTTGTCGGGCTCTGGAATCATCCAGGAGAGAGACCACTAGGCACACCTGTGAGGAAGTGAGGGGACCCATCCTAAAACTGGGAACACCATCCCCTGGGCTTGGGTCTTCAGCTGCATAAAAAGGAGAATCGAGCTGAGCACTGTAGTGATATTATGTTTGCGATATAACGAATAAAGCTTGCCTGAAGATCAGAGTGCAGAGCTAAGCCACCAGTTTGCCATAGAGGCCAGGCAATGGTGGTACACACCTTTAATCCTATCAGTCGGGAGACAGAGGCGGGTGGATCTCTGTGAGTTCAAGGCCACCCTGGGCTATGTGGGGTTGAGTCTGTCTAAGAGAGAAACAGAGCTCACACAAAGGTCATCCCAGTACTTGTGATCACACGACACCTTTAACTCCAGCACTAGGGAGGTAGAGACAGGAGTGATGTGGCTGGGTAGAGAGAAGAATATAAGGCAGGAGGAGACAGGAGCTCACTGTAGCCTGAGGATTCATAGAGACAGGATCGCCCTTTTGGTCTGAGGTATAGGTAAGAACCAGTGGCTAGCTGTTCTGCTTCTCTGATCTTTCAGCGTTTGCCTGATAGCTGACTCCAGGTTTTTATTATTAAAGCCAATTAGAATTGGTGCTGCAGAGCCCCGGCATTCTCTCTCTCTGCTTCCTGACCAGACGCAGTGTGACCAGCTGTCTGAGCTCCTGCCACCAGGTCCTCCCCACCATAGTGGGCTATAGCCTCGAACTCTCAGCTTCAATCACCCTTCCTTCCTCAAGCTATTTTTCTCAAGGTATTTTACTGCAGCAACAAGATGAGTAACTAGTACAAGAAGGAGGGTTGGTTTGGGCTCACAGTTTCAGAGAGCTCGGCTCATGATTGCCTGGTTCCTTGTACTTGGGCAAGACATCACCACATGGGGTAGGGCATGTGGTAGGAGAAGCTTCTTACCCTCTAAAGCAGAGTACAGGAAGATGGCCCAGGACCAGTTCAGGCTCCCCGGGCCATACTCGCAGTGACCTACTTTCTCCAAGTGGGATTGCCTCCTCGCTTTCTCAATGATGCTGTTACATCATGAATCCAGCTGGGTGCTAACCCACTGATCATGATGACATCCTCAGGATCTAACCCCCTGTGCGCTCTACCACAGATACACTCGGGGTACTCTTTACTCATCTCTAGACAGTTCTCAGTCCAGTTAAGTAGATTGCCAAGGTTAGTCCTCACAAAGCTAGGCATAGCAGCACACACCTTTAATCCCAGCACTTGGGAGACAGAGGCAGGTGGATCTCTGTGAGTTCAAGGCCAGCCTGGTCTACAGAGTGAGTTCCTGGACAGCCAGAGCTACATAGTAAGACCTTGTCTCAAATCAAACAAACAAACAAGAAAAGATTAGTCTCCAGGCAGTGGTGGCGGACACCTTTAATTCCAGTACTTGGGAGAAAGAGGCAGGTGAATCTCTTTGAGTTCGTGGTCTTGGTCTATAAGAGCTAGTTCCAGGATAGGCTCCAAAGCTATAGAGAAACCCTGTCTGGGAAAACAAAAAATAAGAGAGAGAGAGAAGAAAAGATTAGTCATCACAGCTGAGTGTGGCAATGAACCTGTAATCTCAGCACTCAAGATGTGGAGGCAGGAGGATTGCTATGAGCTCAAGGCCACACTGAACTTCATACTTTTACTTCACCTCCAAAAATAAATGTCAGGCTAGGGGTGTAGCTTAATTGGGCAGGATGCTTTCTAAACATGCACAAACTAGGCATGGTGGCAACCTTGTGAAATCCCAGAACTTGGGGGAAGATGGGAGAAACAGAAATGCAAGGTTATTATCCTTGGCTGCACAGTCAGGTTAAGGCAGTCCTGGGCCTTATGAGACTTTATCTCCAAAAGATAAAAATTAAGCCAGCCTTCCTTGGTGTGGGGGATTCCCCCATGGCTTAGGTTCTCCTGAGAGGAGAAGGCCATGCATCTAGCAAGACAATGGGAATGAATCCACCATGAAGCCAGCAATGCGGGCTCTAACTCATCAGTGCTCTTCCCCTGCAGAAGGATGGGTGTGCCTCTCATGGCCCAGAGCATGGGGAAGGAGAAAAATACCAGTGGCTGACATATGTGGCAGTCAACACACCTGGTCTTGGGTGCAGGAGACCAGTGGCTCGTGCCAGCGAGCCAGGCACCTTCAGCAGCGCTAGGGCTCATGCCCTGTGGGTGCCAGACTCCATGCATATGTACAGCTCTTCTACAAGTACTGTGTCTCTTCAAGCATTAGCCTCAGGACCTAGGAAGCCTTCTACAGCTGTGTGACCCTGGGCAAACCACTCAGTCTCTCTGGACCTCAGTCTGTAAGTCAGTCACCTCTCAGGGTGGATATGGGTTTCCAGGGAGATGTGTGAGGGCTAAACTTGGGACCAACCCTCATGCCTGCTGAGCAGGTGTTTGCTATGCGTGGTGATTCCCAGGCTGTCTTGGATGCTCAGCCAGCCTGGGCCTCTCACCTAGTGAGCAAGCCAGCTCTCTGTCTGGGGTCTTTGCTGTGGTTTGGTTGAGCTTTTCCTCCAAAGCGCCTGTGTAGGAAGTTGACTCCCCAGATACTGGGATTAGGAGGTAGTTAGTGTTATCATTCATGACTTGGGTGACCCGAGGCTGGTCCCATGAGGAGCAGCGGCAGGGTCCCCTAGCAGGTGAGAGACAGATAGATACACCATGCAGAGAGAGCTTGAGTATAGAGTTTATTTAGTGGGGAGGGGGGCGGAGAAGGTAGAGAGAAAGAGAAGAAAGAAGGGGGGAAGGGGAGGAGGAAGGAGAAGGGAGAGAGACAGAGCTGCCTCTCCAGAAGAAGGACAGGCAGAGAGAGAGAGAGAGCACGGGCTGGAGAGGAGGTAGGAGATGCCTTGGAGGGAAGGGGGAGATTGGGAAAAGGACAGGTGACAGGCCAGGCCAGCAGATTTACTTTTACAACATTCCCACCTTTCTCTTATGATAAAAAGGTAGGGAGTTAGGCATGGCAGGTTGAGGAGATTGGAACGTTGGGTTCTTAAAACTGCTTCCTGTTTATTTGTGGGCATCAAAGTCTTTCTTGGGGGGTGCTGAGAAAGCTGGATGCTGGTCACATCCTGGGACAGCTGGTTAGCTTTACTCCTGCCCAGGATTTATGGTGTGGAACTATCTGGCAAGGTGTTGATAGAACCGAGGACAAAGTTAAGTTTAGGAAGAAAAAATTTTTCAGGACCAGGGAATTGAGAGGGGTGTATCTGACCTGTTTAAGGTGGGTCCTTCAATTCAACTCTCTGGAACTCACAAGAATTCTTTGAGTTTGAGAAAACATAAGTTTTACACACATACACTGTATTAACAGCAGCATATTTATGCCAGAATGACTGTGACAGATGTTTTTGCACCATGAAAAGTATCTTTAGAAAATGACCAAAGAGAATTTAAAATCTTGATCTTGCAGGAGCGGTAGTACTCTGCCAGAGTTAGATTAGTGGCTTATCAGCATTTTATTGATAATGTTAAGACTGAAAGGCAACATGAGAGAGAAATGTGATAACTTGCATTAGTCCTCAGACCTTTATAACTTGCAGGTACACACCTTAATAACTTGCATTTGTATATCTTAAAACACCTTTTATTTAGAACATAGTAAGGAGTTATACTGAAATTTGTTTGGTGAGGTTGTCCTTTTAAACTGACAAAACCTCTTAGCTGTCAAACATCAGAGATCTTTGAGAAGGAAAAAAAATTTACTTGAGTTATTGATTTAAAAAAAATGACAGAGAGCTTAGTCGAGTGGCTTAGAGCCTCTCCTCAGTGTCTTCCATGGTTGTTGAGGGCAGGGGCATCAGGACCGTATTTGCCTTCTACTGTTTAGCACAGGGATGCCATGTTTTAGAAGATCCTGTGGGTTAGGACATCTGTAGGAAGACAAGCCTACCTTGACCTGAGCAGCTAGGCCATTGAGTCCAGCGATGCTGCCCACTGTCTGGAGATCTTCAGGAGTTTAGATGAAAGGCAGTTCTTCCCAATGGTTAGCGCTTTCTCTTGATGAAGTGAATTTCAGATGGACGTTGTTCTGTGCCCATCTGTTTTCTGTCTTCTTTGGAGGAGAAGGGGCGCTGCTGCTAAGAGTCAACCTGTTTCTCTGTTATGAAAAGCCTTTAATAGTTAAACATTTAAATGCCATATTCACCAGATCTCTGAGCACTTGAGGCCTGTTTATCAGGTATATATTTAAAGTTATGATTACAGTTTAGGATCTGCCTGGAGAGTTGGGTCCAACCTTGACTGTACTGGTTTTTAACTTAACAAGTGAGATTTATACTTGTGAAAGACAAGAAGAAACAGTTTGCAATAGAAGCTTACAATAGCAGAAAACAGCTTAATATATTTTGAAGCAGGGTTGGATCACATATACAGTATTTTGTAAGAGATTAAAAGTATATACCAATTTAAAATATTTGAGACTTACTGCTGTTTTTAAGTCTGGAATGAGATTCAATGAACAGACCTCTTTAGGACCGGGACTACTTAAAACATTTTTTAACAGTAAGTATACATACATTTATACACAGTTGAATTTAAGTTTCACACACATATGCACACAGAGTTAAAGCTAACTTATGTTTACACATAAAGTTAACTCAAAAGTCACATGCATACACACACACATATATTAAACAGGAGTTGGGTGAAGTGGATGTTCTGGTAGGCCCTACCAAAAGCATGCCACTGCTCAAAACACACATGCAACAGAGTCAGTAAGAGGAATTTAGAGATAAAAGCGTAAGTAAACGGCAAGACAAGGCAAAGAGTACCTCAGAAAAGATGGCAGGACTTGGTTACCTGACCTGCCCTTAGTCAAGATGGCAGTAGTCATGTGTTGCAGGTAGAAACCACATTTTTAGAGCCGCAGCGGGAATTTTAAACAGATACAAATAACGAGAGACATAGAGGTCATGTAAAACACACATTTAAAACAGAATCACATCTGTGTGGCTACACCATTTACATATTCTTTCATACATGAAGTAGACAGAAAAATTACCCAGCGCGGCCAGCTGCCACAGGGAGTGAGGACTGGGAGCGGAACAGCCGCCTCGGTGGATCCAGCCAGTTTTGCCAGTTCCTGAGGGACCAGCAGTATCAGTGGCAGAGACAGAATAGAAGTGAGAAAAGGAGCGATTACAGGAGGGTGGTGGGGCTGCCCAGCGAAAGGAAAAGCAGAGGGTATGGGATACCGGCAGGACATCGGCAGTGTGGAGCATGGCTAAACAGAAACTTTCTCACCTGCCTGCTTGCTGACAGAAATTAGAAAGCTCCCACTTTAGGTTGTTATTTAAGGGGTACGTAGGTCATTTCTCAGTACAAAGGCGGGAGGAATCTGTAAATAAGGCATTAAGTTTAGAGGTTTTCGGGTCTGTTAGAAGGTTTATTCCTCATGGCCAAGAACGTGAGAGAGAGAGAGAGAGAGAGAGAGAGAGAGAGAGAGAGAGAGAGAGAGAGAGAGAGGAGACCCAATGGCTAGCTGCTGTCTCTGAGACAGAGTGAGGGTCGAGGGTTTGGTCAGGCTATCCTAAGGCTTGCCAGCTCAGAGGGTGGGGACGGGGTCACTCCAAGTGGCCAAAGGACTACAGTCTGAGATGAGAAACAAGATCTTGGTCCTCAGCCATGGAGAATCACCAGAGACAAATGTCTGTAAAAGCTGACTTGGAGAAGGGGACCTTACCATTTGCAGCGATGGAGCAGGCACAGGAAGTTGGAAAGTGGTACAGGTCCAGGTTTCCTGCGTGCCTCAGGTCACCCACCCCCGTGGGGAAGGGGACATGGAGAGAGCCTGGCCAAGTCATGCACCAATGATGTGGGTGACCCGAGATTGGTCCCATGAAGGGCGGTGACAGGTAACCCAAGGCTGCACAGGTCCCCTGGCAGATGGGAGACAGACAGATACGCCATGCAGAGAAAGCTTAGGTATAGAGTTTATTTAGTGGGGAGAAGAGAGAGTGAAAGAGAAGAAAGAAGGGGGTAGGGGAGAAGAGGGGAGGAGGAAGAGAGGCAGAAGCTACTTCTCCAGAAGAAGGACAGACAGAGAGAGAGTGGGCTGAAGAGAAGGTGGGAGGAAGGGGGAGATTGGGAGTAATTGTCTCTTAACGGGACAGGGTACCCAGGTGACAAGCCAGGCCAACAGATTTACTTTTACAACAGTGAGACTAGCTTGAAACTATGCCTGCACAGGATGGCCACTGCGACTTTAAGAGAGGGGACATGGAGCACTTGCTCCACCTGACCACATTCATGTGTGGCACAAAGGGCCCAGCCAGATGTGGTGCCATGCTCTTTCTATACGTTACTTCTTTGTTGCCATCACCAAATATCTAAAAAGGGTTTGTTTTGGGTTGTAGTTCGAGGGTACAGTCCATCGTGGCAGGGAAGGCATGGCAGCAGGTGCTTTAGGCAGCTGGTCACGTGGCATCCACAGGCTGGAAGCAGAGAGAGACTAATGCTAGCACTCAGCTCACTTTCTCCTTTGAATTCAGTCCAGGACCCCAGTCCATGGGATGGTATTGCCCGTTTTTAATTAACCCTGTAGAAACTCCCTCATACCCAGAGGTTTGCTTCCTGTTAGATTCTAGATCCTTTCAGATGGATGATATTAATCACTACATTCTGTCCTTCCAAGTCTCCAGAACCAACAGGGAACTAAATAAACTTCTATTTTTCTTGTTGTTGTTTGAGACAGGGTTTCTTTTTTTTTAATATTTATTTATTTATTATATATACAATATTCTGTCCACGTGTGTGCCTGCAGACCAGAAGAGGGCACCAGACCTCATTACAGATGGTTGTGAGCTACCGTGTGGTTGCTGGGAATTGAACTCAGGACCTTTGGAAGAGCAGGCAATGCTCTTAACCACTGAGCCATCTCTCCAGTTCCTGAGACAGGGTTTCTCTGTGTAGCCCTAGTTGTCCTGGAACTCACTCTGTAAACCAGGCTGGCCTCGAACTCCCAGAGATCTGCCTGCCTCTGCCTCCTGAGTGCTGGGATTAAAGGCGTGTGCCACCACCGCCCAGCAAACCTCTGTTCTGTATAAATCACCCAGTCTCCAGTGTCTTGCTGTGGTCGCTGGAGCAGACCAAGACAAACACCCCAGGAAGTTTGCCTCACAGGCCCAAGGCAAGTTTGGTAGTCTCTCCAAGTCCTCCCTGCTGGCCGCGGCCAGCCACCCTCCCCAGCCCTGGGACATGTAGAACTCTTGAGGCATCTA
This sequence comes from Ondatra zibethicus, assembly GCA_004026605.1. Taxonomy (NCBI): domain Eukaryota; kingdom Metazoa; phylum Chordata; class Mammalia; order Rodentia; family Cricetidae; genus Ondatra; species Ondatra zibethicus. Next base: position 100,533 of record PVIU01001079.1, on the reverse strand, counting down.
CCTTGCTGAAATCTGGGCTGGCCTTAAGGGAGAAAGAAACTGAGGGAGTTGGAAGAATGCTATAGGACCACAGCCATTCACTATTTCCCCTTCTCCAGCCCTGCCCTGTCCTCCCATCACCTCTGGGGTCCTTGCAGAATGTCATGACAGCACCCCTTTCTGCTGCTGTGAGCCTCCCAGTGGCTTCTCCCTGTACTCAGGACAAAATCCAAGGTCGCCTCCTGGCTGACAAGACACATACCGTCAGTTCTGTTCTCCTCGTGGCCTCGTCTCACCCCCAGCTCCTTGGCCTCTGGGGTTCAGGCTCTTCTCTGTGCATGCTGATCCCTCCACCTGGAACTCCTCCTCAGCTCTCAGCTGGATTGAGTTCCTCACTAGGCAGAGCCAGATCCAAAGGTGGGCAGCGTGTGGTGGCATACTCCACTCCCAGGTAGGAGCACCGTGAGTTTGGGGACAGTGCAGGCTACATAGTGAGAATCTAGCTTAAAAGAGAAAAAAGAAAGGCTGAGAAGATGGCTTGGTAAATAAAGTATTAGTCCAAGAATAAGGACTGAGTTTGATCCCCAGCACCTACGTAAAAAGCTGGGCGTGGCGGTGCACACTCTGGTGCCTGCACCAGGTCGGCACAAACAGTCAACCTACTCAGCAAGTCCTAGACCCTGTCTCAAAACAACAACGGTGTCCAGGTACAGCACTCAGCTTTAATCCCAGCACTCAGGAGACAGAAGCAGGTGGATCTCTGTGAATTCTGGGCAAGCCTGGTCTACAGAGCATGTTCCAGGCCAGCCAGAGCTACATAGCGAGACTTTGTCTCAAACAAAATTCCAACAAAAATCCATCGTGGATGGTTTCTGAGATTAGCCTCTGGCCTTCACACACATGTACACATGTGCACATGGAGACCCCATGCATGTACCTATTTATACACATCCAAATGCACGTGTGCATGTGCACACACACACACACATGCACACACACACACAAAGGAAGGGAGAGAGAAAGAGATGAAGGCTCTTGAGTAAGAGTAGCTCTCCTCTGGGACTGGAGCCTTAGCCCTGAGCCTGGCTCCTTTTCTCTGACCTAGGCCACCCAATCTTCCTGTGGACAATGGAGCCCTCTATTCCTTAGTGTTCCATCATGGCTGAGAGAGAAAGTAGATATGTGGGGGCATCGGAGATAGTGTCTAGATTACAGCTTGACCCATATGCCCACCCAACCCTAGGCAAACTCTGGGGCAGCAAAGTACCTTTCTGAATCAATGGGAGAGGGGCAGTCACCTGCCTCCCTCACATGATAAGCAGAGGTGACCAGCCCAGCATGGCCCAAGTCACAGGAGGCTTCCCCCGTCCAAGGCCTGTGTCCACTTTCAGAACCCAAGGCCACTAGCAAACTCCCTTTCCTATTGAGAGCTGTTCCTGGGGCTCATAGTTGGCCTGTCCCCACACAGAACCCACAGGTGCCAAGTTAGTCAGGGTCCTCGAGTGGAACAGAACCCACAAACAAGGGGATTATAAGATTGGCTTACAAGCTAGGGGCTGGGTGGTCCAACAATGGCTTGCAGCACACTGGAGAGCTTGAGAGCCCTGTAGTTGCTCAATGCACAAGGCTGACTCCCTCAGAGTCCTCACCTGGGGCTGAAGGCCTGGAACACTCCTGGAGAGCTACTGATCTTCAGCCCAAGTTCAAACGCCAAAGACAATGGATTGCAAAGTCTACATTGGAGGGTGGAAGCAAGGACAAGATGGGCACACCAGTAAGAAGCCGAGCTGGGCCGGGCAGTGGTGGCGCACGCCTTTAATCCCAACACTCAGAAGCAGAGGCAGGCGGATCTCTGTGAGTTCTGTGAGTTCGAGGCCAGTCGGGTCTACAGAGCGAGTTCTAGGACAGGCAAAGCTAGACAGAGAAAACCTGTCTGGGGCTGGGGGAGAGAAGGAAGAAAGAGGAGGAGAAGAACTAGGCAGGCAAAGGCAAAGATGTTGCCACGTCTGCCACCCACTCGGAGTGAGGGTCTTCTCTCCATTAATCTTCCCTGGAAATACTCTCACAGGACCAGCCTAAGGCAGGTCTCTAAGTAGACTCCACAGCCCATCAAGCTGACAACCGGCATTCACCATCACAGCCGCCCTTACAGCGTGATTGCTGATCTTCAGCATCAACTTGACTCGGTTTAGAATCGCCCAGGAGAGGCACAACTGGTAGTAGCTGAGGGAGATTCCAGAGAAGTTTGGCTGGGGAGGGAAAGTACATCCTGAATGCGGGAAGTACCATTTCATGGACTGGAGTCTCAATGCATAGAAAAGGGGAGAAGGAGGAAGCCAGCTGAATTCCAGCATTCACCTCTGCTACCCGACTTCAGTGTGACCAGCTACCTCATATTCCCTATGTGACAAATGCTGCCAAGATGGAGAGTATCCCCTCAGTAGCCAACATGACCCCTTCCATCCTTAAGTTGCTTTTTTTTTTTTTTTTGGTTTTTCAAGACAGGGTTTCTCTGTAGCTTCGAAACCTGTCCTGGAACTAGCTCTTGTAGACCGGGCTGGTCTCGAACTCACAGAGATCCGCCTGCCTCTGCCTCCCAAGTGCTGGGAGTGTTCACCACCATCACCCTTACATCTTAATTTAACCCTTTTCTATTCATCTGTGTATTGCCACGTGGCTGTGGCTTCCCTGTGGTAAAGTTCTGGTGTCTGGCTCAGGCAGGCTACATGGCTTCTCTCTGACTCCACCCTTCTTTTCTCCCAGCATTCAGTTTATTCTACCTCTATCCAGAGCATTCTATCTCTATTCCCTGCGCAGGCCCAAGACAGTTTTTTTATTAACCAATGGTATTCACAGCATACAGAGGGGAATCCCAAATCAGGGTTTCTCTGTGTAGCTCTGGCTGTCCTGGAATTCACTCAGTAGTCCAGGCTGGCCTCAAATTCACCCCTGCCTCTGCTTTTTTGTGCTGAGATTAAAGGAGTGAGCCGCCATGCTCAGTTATGTTTTAAATTTTTATGGCATTGATTTATGGGCACATGTGGAGGCCGAGAACAATGTTCAGGAGTTGATTCTCTCCTTCCAGTGTGTGGATCCTGGGAATAAAATTCAGGTCATAAGGCTTGGCAGCAAGCACTTTGACCCACTGAGTCCTCTTGCCAGCTTCCCTAATAATCCTACGCGTCAGGTTCACAACCCTAGAGACCCAGCAACCAGAGCAGTAATGAAGGTCCAGCATCTCTCAGAGGCCCTGAGGGGTACCCAGATGCCAACACCATGCTGGAAGAGGCCTGCTTTGGGGTTGGGTGGCATGACAGTGGCATGATTTGGACTCTGCTTCTTAGTGGCTGTGCCCAGCAGAGCCGATGGAACAAATTCCTCAGCTGGAAGGTATTTGAAAGATTTCTACTTCACAGAGTTGTCATAAGGCTGAAGGAGAGAACATACATAGTAGGTTTGGCATTCCAAATCTAGCACATAGTAGTTGCTGTTATGCTGTGGTTCCTGGCTAACAGGCTGGCACTGGCTGGATGGTCACGAGCCTGTCACCGTATATCAGGAATTTCTCCAGCCTGCCGGAGGTGGCACTCAGGCATTCTCCACGGAGGCATGGCAATCTAGCCCTCGGCCTCCTCAGCGGCAAAGGGAGGGGCTGGGCACAATCACCTGCCAGCTCAGCATCCAGAGGCTCTGGGGGTCTCAGTTTCCCCTCTATCACCAGCCCCTGCAGTACTACAAATCTCACAGGCTGGAGTGTCACTGGGCCTGCCCTTGTCCCTGCAGAATCTTCCTGCCGCCCCTCCCTCCCCTTCACTGTGTGCTCTCAACACAGCCAAGAGGAAGAGACTTCACCACTAGATTATCTCAGCGCAGTTCCTGGCAGATAATGGACGCCTGCTTTGTTTTGTTTGTTTGCTTTTGAGACAGAATCTCTTTACTTAGCCCTGGCTGTCCCAGAACTCACTCTATAGACCTGGCTGGCCTCAAACTCACAGAGTGCTCCTGCCTCTGCCTCCCAATTGTTGGGATGAAAGGCAAGCTCCACTGTGCCTGGCTTGCCTGGAACTCCTTTGGTGGCTAAGGCTGGCCTTGAATTTCCTGATCCTCCTGCCTTAGTCTCCCAGGTGCTAAGACCATAGACAGTAGCAGCCACATCAGCAAAACAATGTTCATAACAAAACTATTCACAAGGGGCAGCAGGTTGAAACACTCCAGCGTCTATCTACAAATGAAGAGAAAAACATAAAACTTTTCCACACAGAAGAACATTATTCAACCATGAAAAAGTACTGAGTATTGGCACCTGCTGCGACATGGAGGAGCCTTGAAAACACAGCCAGTGGAAGCAGGAAGATGTAAAAGAACTCCCATTGTATGGTTCTGCTATGAAATGTTCACAATAGGCGATTCATGGAGCAAGGAAGTGGATTAGACATTCCCAGGGTCCTGGGAGGAAGGGAGAGTGGGAAGTCATTGCTTAGTGGTTTCGTTTCTGCTTGGAAATAGATAATGGGGACAGCTGTCCACACTGTAGCTGTAAACAGTGCCCCTGAACTGTGCACTTCAATGGATTAGAATGGAAGCCGGCTATGGTGGCTTGTGCCTGATGCCAGCACGCAGGAGGCTGAGACTGGGGGATAGCTGTCATGGTCAATCCTGGCTGTCAGCTTGACTGGATCTGGAGTTTCAATTATGAACTAAGTCACTGGGCATACCTGTGTGAGACCTTGACCCCGTTATTTAAAGTAGGAAGACCCACCCTAAGCATGGCTGCCCCTTTCAGCGCTGGCGCTGATAGAGGAGGTTGGAGGGAAACGCCTCTACTGCACTTCCCTGCCTCCGTGTCTCAGTGTGAGTCCTTCGCTCTGACATCAGCTTCTTCAGACTGAGGTCAGCAGTTCTCCAGGAATCCTCCAGGCCTCCGACACCAGCTTAGGACTGTGGAGTCACCCAGCCTCGTGGAGCAGCTCTGGGCTTCTCCGGCTCTCCAGCATGTAGACGGCCATTGTTGGGCTACATAACCTGTGTCCTGTCTATGACCATAGGCCCTACCTCCCTGAATGCACCGGATCTCACCTAACCTGTCATGTAAGCCAGTAAAATAAATCCCATCTAAATATATATTCGCTCTGTTGGTTCTGTTCCTCTAGAGGACACTGAGTGATACAGGTACTATGAGTTTGAGGCCAGCCTGGGCTACAAAATAAATTCCACTCTAGCCTGTGCTAAAGAGTGAGACTTTGTTTTAAAAAGAAAAAATACAGATTCAACACAATGTCCATCAAAATCCCAGCAAAATTCCTCAAAGACCTCGAAAGAACAGTACTTAACTTCATATGGAAAAGCAAAAAACCCAGGATAGCCAAAACAATCCTGAACAATCAAAGAACTTCTGGAGGCATCACAATCCCCGACTTCAAACTCTACCACAGAGCTACAGTACTGAAAAGAGCCTGGTATTGGCATAAGAACAGACAGAAGGACCAATGGAACCGAATATAAGACCCGGATATCAATCCACACATCTTTAAACACCTGATTTTTGACAAGGAAGCAAACAATATCAAATGGAAAAAAGAAAGCATATTTAACAAGTGGTGCTGGCATAACTGTATATCAACATGTAGAAGAATGAAAATAGACCCATATCTATCACCATGCACAAAACTCAAGTCCAAATGGATCAAAGACCTCAACATAAAGCCAGCTACACTGAACCTTATAGAAGAGAAAGTGGGAAGTACACTTGAATGCATTGGCACAGGGAACCACTTCCTAAATAGAACCCCAGCAGCACAGACACTGAGAGAAACAATTAATAAATGGGACCTCCTGAAACTGAAAAGCTTCTGTAAAGCAAAGGACATGGTCAACAAGACAAAATGACAGCCTACAAAATGGGAAAAGATCTTCACTAACCCCACATCAGACAGAGGTCTGATCTCCAAAATACACAAAGAACTCAAGAAATTGGACACCAAAAGAACACATAATTCAATTTAAAAAATGGAATATAGACCTAAACAGAGAACTCTCAACAGAGGAATCTAAAATGGCTGAAAGACACTTAAGGAAATGTTCAACATCCTTAGTCATCAGAGAAATCCAAATCAAAACAACTCTGAGATTCCATCTTACACCTGAAAGAATGGCCAAGATCAAAAACACTGATGACAACTTATGCTGGAGAGGCTGTGGAGAAAAAGGAACACTTCTGCATTGCTGGTGGGAATGCAAGCTGGTACAACCCCTATGGATGTCAGTGTGGCGATTTCTCAGAAAATTAGGAAACAACCTCCCTCAAGACCCAATAATACCACTTTTGGGTATATATCCAAAGGATGTTCAATCGTGCCACAAGGACATGTGCTCAACTATGTTCATATCAGCTTTGTTTGTCATAGCCAGAACCTGGAAACAACCTAAATGCCCCTCGATCGAAGAATGGATAAGGAAAATGTGGTATAGCCGGGCGGTGGTGGCGCACGCCTTTAATCCCAGCACTCGGGAGGCAGAGGCAGGTGGATCTCTGTGAGTTCGAGGCCAGCCTGGTCTACAAGAGCTAGTTCCAGGACAGGCTCCAAAGCTACAGAGAAACCCTGTCTCGAAAAACACAGAACAAAAAAACAACAACAAAAAAATGTGATACATTTACACAATGGAATACTACACAGCAGAAAAATATAACGACACCCTGAATTTTGCAGGAAACTGGATGGAGCTAGAAAACATTATTTTGAGCGAAGTAACCCAGACACAGAAAGACAATTATCACATGTACTCACTCATAGGTGGTTTTTAAACATAAAGCAAAGAAAACCACAATCCCAGAGAACTTAGACAACAATGAGGATACTAAGAGAGACTCACATAGATCTAATCTACATGGGAAGTAGAAAGTAGAAAAAGACAAGATCTCCTGAGTAAATTGGGAGCATGGGGACGTTGGGGGAAGGTTGAATGGGGGAGGGGAGAGGTAGGGAGGGGAGCAAAGGAAAATGTAGAGCTCAATAAATATCAATAAAAAAACCAATGGTTTAAAGGTATTTTTACTACCATTTAAAAAAATTAGTGATGATGGGCTGGAGAGATGGCTCAGTGGTTAAGAGCATTGCCTGCTCTTCCAAAGGTCCTGAGTTTTAATTCCCGGCAACCACATGGTGACTCACAACCATCTGTAATGAGGTCTGGTGCCCTCTTCTGGTCTGCAGACATACACACAGACAAAATATTGTATACATAATAAATAAATAAATATTTTTTAAGAATTAGTGATGAGGGCCATAAGGATGGTTCAACAGTTAAGAGCAGTGGCTTCTCTTCCAGAGGTCCTGAGTTCAATTCCCAGGAACCACATGGTGTCTCCCAACCACCTATAGTGGAATCTGATGCCTTTCTCTGGCAGAAAGGCATACATATATGTAAAATAAATAAATAAATCTTTTTTCAAAAAAATATGTAATATTTGAAAAGAATATTTTGTACAATAATTGGGCAAGCTGTACCGCACGTGAATATATCAGTGAAGCGGTTCTACAAAGTCCGAGCTGGGGCTGAAGTTCATATACCAGCTTCTGCTTCAGGTCCTAACCTCTGGGCTTTTTTCTTATGGTGTTAGAGATAGATCAGCTCTGGGGCCCTGAACATGCTGGGCAAGGGCTCCACCACTGGACTACACCCCAGGCCTCAACTTCTGAAGTTCGCAGTCCTGCCTCAGAGCTCAGTCACTACCTCTTTGTGGAGGAATCAGGAAAGACAAAGTGTTTGCTGCCTCCTGGTGGCCACTAAGAGAATAATCCAGGAGGCAAAACAGCTTATAAATTAGTGAATGTTGACCTCAAAACAAAAAACAAAACCAAAAATAAATCAAGTCATCCATGGGATTAAAAGGGAAATACTTCGGGGGCTGGAGAGATGGCTTAGCAGTTAAGTGAGCTTGCTGCTTTTGCAGGCAGAGGACCGACCGGGGTTTGATCTCCAGTATCTACATCAGGTGACTCAGAACCAGATGTAATTGCAGTTTAGTGACCTGACGCCCTCTTCTGGCCTCCATGGGCACTCACACATGCATGCAAATATACATTAAAAGATGATAAAACATAATCCCAGCACTTGGAAGGCAGAGGCAGGTGGATCTTTGTTAGTTCAAGACCAGCCTGGTCTACAAGAGCTAGTTCCAGGACAGGCTCCAAAGCTACAGAGAAACCTTGTCTCGAAAAACCAAAAAAAAAAAAAAAAAAAAAAAAAGGGCTGGAGAGATGGCTCAGTGGTTAAGAGCATTGCCTGCTCTTCCAAAGGTCCTGAGTTCAATTCCCAGCAACCACATGGTGGCTCACAACCATCTGTAACGAGGTTTGGTGCCCTCTTCTGGCCTGCAGGCATACACACAGACAGAATATTGTATACATAATAAATAAATAAATATTAAAAAAAGATTTAAAAAATTACTTTTACAAAGGGGAAATAGGGCTCACACGGCTTGTCTTGTTCTTGAAGAGACACCATAATCCTTATAAAAGAAAAGCATTTACTTGGGGACATGCTTACCCTTTCAGAGGGTTAGTCCATGACCATCATGGCAGAAAGCAGACAGTTATGGCCCTGGAGCAGTAGCTGACACCTTTACACTCTGGTCTGCAGGCAGGGAGAGAAAGAGATACTGGACCTGGCCTAGGCTTTTGAAACCTCAAAGCCCATCCCGTGCCCTGTGACGCACCTCCTCCAACAAGGCCATACCTCTTAATTCTCCCAAACAGTTTTACTCACTGGGGGCCGAGCATACAAATATGTGAGCCTAAAAGGCCCGTTCTCATTCAAACACCACACCCAGTTTCAAAGGAGATACAAGTTCTACCTCAGCCTCCAGGTCCCAGAAGCCCACACCATCTCGTGTTTCCTTGCAGGAACATTTAACAGCCACAGAGAAAAGGGCAAACACATGCTATGCTGCCTCTGGGCTCTTTTCCTTTTTAACCTGATGTGGTGATGCACACCTGTAATCCCAGAACTCAGGAGGTAGAGACAGGTCAGTCAGATCAGTCTTAGGTCCATGACAGGTTCTAGACCAGCCTGGGCTGCCTGAGACCCAAACAATACACAAATATGTAGGAACAATATATCCTGAAAGCTGTTCCACATCTACCCTGGACCATTTTGTTTTTGTTTTGTTTTTTAATTTTATGGTATGTGTATTGTGTATGAGTATTGTGCCTGAGTGTGTATGTGTGCACATGTGTGTGCCTGATGCTTCCAGAGATCAGAAGAGAAACCAGAGTTAAAGACTTTGTTAGCTGACATGAATGCTGGGAATTAAACCCCGCCAGCGCTCTTAGCTACAGAGCCATCTCTCCAGCTCCTCCCCGGGCTGTTTTGAGTCGGTCTCCACTAGTGGACACCTAGATTGGTTTTTTTTTTCCTTCTTACTTTCTTTCATTAGTGTGTGTGTGTGTGTGCACGCGCGCGCACGTGTGTCACACTATAACTGGAGGCCAGGGGACTACTTTCAGATGTCTGTCCTCTCTTTCCATTATGTGACTCCTAGAGATCAAGCTCAGACCCTCGATCTTGGCAGCAAGCACCTTTACGTGCTGAGCCATCTCACCAATCCACTTAGGTTGTTTCTAATCCCGAGCTTCTGTAAACAAAGCTGCATGGCGATCCTTGAACTCTACACTTTGGACAATGATTTCTGGCAAGAGCATCCACAGATACTGGACCTCACACTTGCTAGGCAAGGGTCCTACCACTAGGTTATACCCCCAGCATTTTTCCTATGTTTTTATTTAGAGACAAGATTTAACTATGTCACCAGGCTGGCCTTGAACCCACTCTAGTCCAAGGAGGATGCTGAGATGACAGACCTGTGCTATCAGACCTGGCTACTTACAGCATTTTCTGAAGTATGTGCTACTGTCTCCATTCTACAGATGGACAAACTGACACTCAGAGAGGTTAGCTCCCTTACCTGGGCAGATCCAGGCATGACTTGTGCTGGACCACCAGCACTTCTGTGTACATTAGAAAAAGACATGACCTGCACTAGGGGGAGGACTTTGCCAGATCAAAATGGACTGACTTTCTGGGTTTGGTTGATCTGAAGAGTGCAGTTTGTTCGACCTTCGCCAAGGCTGTATGCAGTTCCTAGGCCTAAAAGGATTATGGGTTGAGATCTAAGAGATTGAGGAGAAAGTCAAGAGTGTGAACCAAATTTGGACCAGTTGTTTCCTGTCATTCCTTGAAGCCTCTGCTGGGAGCAGGGCCTAAGAGTGCTGTAGGAAGCAGACAGAAAGGGCTCTCACAGAACCCAGATTCCAGCCCTGCGGTGACAAGCAACTTCAAGTGTCCCATGGGGCAGAAGGAAGGAGCACAGCAATTCTGGAGTGGCCACTCATAATTTATTTATTATGGTGATGGAGGGTGGTGCTTGAATGTCATATGTGGAGATCAGAGGACAACTCGAAAGGGCCAGTTCTGTCCTCCACCATGTGGCCCCTGGCAGGGCATTCAGGCTGTAAGCCTTGCAAGCCAGTGTCCTCCTGGCTAAGCCACCAGTCCAAAACAGTTTTGATCAACTGTCCACAAAGGCTGATTGATCTTTCTCTCTGTGAGAAATACAGTGAAATCCTTGCTACATAACAAGCATGTCACACAAAAAAATGCACAAAAGAATTAGCAGCATGGCAGGGAGGTAGAGAGAAAAAAAAAACCATGTTCTGATTATAATAGACTTGTTCTCATTATAATAATCTAGGCTACATAAGCCTGTAACCCCGGAATTTGGGAGACTAGGATAGAAAGGCCAGTTAGAGAATTAGAGACTAACTACATAGACTCAATCTCAAAAACAAAACAAAACAAACAAAGAAGCAAGCAAACAAACAAACCAAAACCCAAATAAACAGCAACAAAAACCCACACATTCTAGGTTAGCCTGGGTTTGGCCTTGAGTTCTATTTTTTGTCGTTTGCTAATTTGAGATAAGATTTTACTCTGTAGCTCAAGCTGTCCTGGAAATCACTATGTAGCTCAGGTTACCCTCAAACTCACAGTGATCCTCCTGTCTCAGTTTCCAAGTGCTAAAATCACCATGTGTACCTCCACATCCATCTCCAAAGTTTGTGTTTATCGAAATTTATTTCTCATTACAAATAAGTCTATAAGTTTGCACTCAAAAATTATTGGGGGGGGCTGGAGAGATGACTCAGAGGTTAAGAGCACTATCTGCTCTTCCAGAGGTCCTGAGTTCAATCCCCAGCAACCACATGGTTGCTCACAACCATCTATAATGAGATCTGGTGCCCTCTTCTGGCAAGCAGGAATACATGCAGATACTATATACATAATAAATAAGTAAATCTTTAAAAAAATTTTTTAATTCTACTTAAAAATTTTTATTGCTATTATTATTATTAATATTGAGAAAAGGTTTCTCTGTGTAGCCCTGGCTGCCCTGGAACTTGCTCTATAGATCAGGCTGGCCTGGAACTCACAGAGAGCCCCCATCTCTGCCTCCTGAATTCTGGGATTAAAGGCATGCGCCACCACCACTGGGCGTATTTTTCTTATGGGTGTGTGTAAGCCTACAGTGAATGTAGGTGAGATGTCAGATCCCCCAGAGTTGCAACTACAGGTGACTGTGGGCCACCTGAAATGGGTGCTGAAAATCAAACTGAGGTCCTCTGGAAGAGCAGGAGGTGCTCTTAATTGATGAGCCATCTCTCCAGCCCTGTTTTCTTTCTCTTATTACTTACTTATTTATCTAGAGACATGGTTCACTGTATAGCCCTGACTGGCTTAGAACTCAGAGATCCACCTGCCTCTACCTCCAGAATGCTGAGCTTGGCGGCATCTTTGTGTGCATGGGGAGAGTGACAAAAGAGGTGCTCCCTTTGGAGTCCTGGCTGACCTGGAGCTCTCTTATGTAGACCAGGTTGGCCTCAATTTCTTTTTTTAAGCTGTCCCTAAATTGCTTATAAAGTTCAGGCTCCGAAAAAACCTTGAGCTTCACCTCATCTTGTAAGCAAATTTCTCACCCTGGATATCTGTTTTTTAAAATGATCCAAAAGCTCTGGATACTCAGATGATGCCAAAGATTTCTGCCAACTTGGAGATTCTCTACATCTGCAGCTACCGTCCATCCCCCTGGCCCCCGGCAGCTGTGACTGTGACAGAGTGACAAGGAAGTCCTTCCTTGGCCCTTCTCCAAGTGTTTCTTGCCGCCCTTGGCATCCTTGTCCTACAAGGTGGCAGGGAGACAAAGCGCTAGTGTGCAGGTCTGGCAAGCGAGGGAGGTGAAGGTGGGTGCCTTGGGGGAGAGAAGAGAAAGGGGCAGGTCAGACCCTGAGCTTGCTTCCGTCTGCAGCTGTCTTTCAGTGGAATAATTAAATGCCAGACTGGGGATGTAGCTCAGTAGATAGAGGATTTGTCTAGCATGCACAAAGTCCTAGAGCCACAGAAAGCCTGGTGTGGAGCCAGCAGGATGGCTCTATGATTAAAAGGTCCCCTCCTGAAAGTTGTCCTCTGTCCTCCACACATGGGGCTTATTGTATACATACTCATGTAAATAAACACATGATCTTTAAAAGATTTGTTTTGTTTGAGGCAGCGTCAATATAGCCTTGGTTATCCTAGAACTCGCTGTAAAGACCAGGCTGGCCTTGAACTCACAGAGCTCTGCCTGCCTCTGCCTCCTGAGTGCTGGGATTAAAGGTATGTACCACTATGAAGATTTCATTTTAATTGTGTGTATGTGTGTGTGTAATCTGTGTGTGGGTATGTACACAAGAGTGCAGAAAGCCGAAGATGTCAGATCCTCCTGGGCCTGGAGTAATTGAAACCAACAGTTGTAGCTAAAATGCGCTTGTTTGGGTTTTTTTGTTTGTTGTGGGTTTTGGTTTGGTTTGAGACAGGGTCTGGAACTGGCTATGAAGAACAGTCTGATATTCAACTCACAGATATCTGTCTCTGAAATTTGATTTTTTTTTTTTTTGGGTTTGATTTGTCTCTGAGACATGTCCTCACAGCCCAGACCAGCCTCAAAATCAGTATGTAGCAAAGGATAACTGAATGATCCTCTTGGCTGCATGTCCCAAATGCAGGGTGAAATGTTTCTGTTGTATTTGTTGGATACATTTCATTTGTCTTGTGCTAGTAGGCAAGCCCTGTACCCCCAGTCTTCTTAGGGTTTTTTGTTTTGATAATTTCTTTTTGTTGTTGTTGTTTGTTTTGTTTTTTGTTTTTCGATACAGGGTTTATCTGTAGCTTTTGGAACCTTCCTGGAACAAACTCTTATAGACCAGGCTGGCCTCGAACTCACAGAGATATGCCTGCCTCTGCCTCCCGAGTGCTGGGATTAAGGGCGTGTGCTACCACTGCCTGGCTATTTTGATAATTTCTTTATGCAGTCCTTGAGGCCCTTTGATTTAGCTTCTCACTCTCTCGCTCTCTCTCTCTCTTTTTTTTTTTTTTTTTTTTTTTTTTTTTTTTTTTTTTTTTTTTTTTTTTTTTGGTTTTTCAAGATAGTGTTTTTCTGTAGCTTTTGTGCCTGTCCTGGAACTAGCTCTTGTAGACCAGGCTGACCTCAAACTCACAGAGCCCCACCTGCCTCTGCCTCCCAACTGCTGGGATTAAAGGCGTGTACACCACCACCTGGCTGACCTAGCTTCTCTTAACTAGTAACATTGTATATCACTAGTCAGTATAGGAGGTAGTATGGAGTTGAGCAGATTTTACTGTATATGTGTTTGGCAGCAATAGGAAGCATGGCAGAAGGCTGGAGTGTATTCTGATCCCAGCGCCTGTTGGACCCTAAAGCCCAATCACTGAGGAGTCGCCCCAAGAGACCACTCTCACACCGCAGATGATGTAAAAGCAAGAGGATTTTTATTTACTGTCGCAACAGGATCCATCAGCCTCGGGAGGTGAAGGATCCCTAGTGACTGTTACAAGCTGCTTTTAAAGGAAAAAAAAACCGCAGACTCAAAGGGAGAGTCCAGGACCACAGAATCAAAGAGAATCAAAGGGGGAGTCCAGGAGTTATTTGTCAACTATTGTGACTAGCTCATTTAATGGTCAGCTAACTATAATTGTTCAATGCCATGGCAGTTGCTGGGTTGATTGAGCAAGGAGGAACCCCTGCATGTCATTTTGCCCCAGTTCCAGGAACTGAGTCTAATCGGAGAAAAACCACAGAGGGATGGAAAGTTCCCAGGGAAGTACTCAAAGCTTCAGTGCATGTGTGGGTGATTATCAGGTTCCTGGTTCCCGGGGGAGGAGGGCAGTGATGCTAAGATGTCCCAGGATCTTTCATTCCTGGTGTAGGAGGGTCCTTCTGTATTTGGGTTGCTTTTATTGGTTAATAAAGAATCTGCCTTGGCCTTCTGATAGGGCAGGACTTAGATAGACGGGAAAAAGAGAAGAAAATGCTGGGAAGGGGACAGAGCCAGAGAGAGCTACCCACCATGAAGCCTGCCAGGTTAGAGATGCTGAATCTTTCCCGGTAAGCCACAACTAGTGGCGACACACAGATTATTAGAAATGGGTTAAACAAATATGTGAGAGTTGGCCAATAAGAGGCTAGAGCTAATGGGCCAGGCAGTATTTAAATGAATACAGTTTCCGTGTAATTATTTCGGGTACGCACCGGGAGCCGGGTGGGACAGAACAAGGGGCCCGGTGCCGGGAACGCAGCCCGAGCCCCACATTACAACACATTCCCTCCTCTTATTTGGTCAAATCCCAATCTTGGGATTCTTAGGGACCTCTCCTAAGAGCCTGGTAGTGTTGGGTCAACATCAAAATGCTAAGCTGCTCACATACGGACCATCAAGTATCTGGGGGGGATATTTTGGGGGTGGTCTAAATTATTTCTCCGGTTTGTGAGAGAACCTGCCAAGTCAGTTTCTGGGGTGCATGGGGGTTGCTATAGGTGGGCAGGGGCATCAGAGCAAAGGCCAGCAAAACTGGCAGGATCAGGCTGATCTGAGAGTCTTAGCTTTAGAGGATTTGGGGTGTGCTGAAGCTTCCATTTGGAGGGTCCTGGGTCATCCTGTGGAGGTGTCAGCTTAACATGAGATGCATGGATCCAGGCTGCAATACTGTCCACATTGAATTGCCAACCTGGAATGGATGCAAGATCTCTGAGTGCCCGGGCTGGTAGGCAGCAGCCAGTGGTTTCCATACCTGGGCTTATACGATCTGGAGGGCCTTCAACCATGCCTGCAGATCAGGTTTGTGAGTAGAAGGGTCAGTAGAAGCAGGGTCATCTTTGTTACGGGTTTGTCTGTGGTACCCGGACTTTACTAACCCCAATCCTGGTGCTGTGTGTTTTGCCTCTTTCTTCCATTATCAGATGTACTGACACTGCGGTAGTTCTTTTTGTTTGGTTGGGTTTTCTTTGTTTTTTGGAGGCAGGGTTTCTCTGTGGAGACCTGGCTGTCCTGATATTCAAGAGTGCTGGGATTAAAGGTGCCACCACCTCTGGCGTATGGTAGTTCTTTTTTTTAATATATATTTATTATGTATACAGTGTTCTGCCTGCATGTATGACTATATGCCAGAAGAGGGCACAGATCTCATTACAGAGGGTTGTGAGCCACCATGTGGCTGTTAGGAATTGAACTCAGGACCTCTGAGTGCTCTTATCCTCTGAGCATCTCTCCAGCCCCCATATGGTAGTTCTTAAATCCAAATCTGGCCAGATGAGGATGTTAATCCACATTTTAGGGACTGGCAAGGCTGCTCAGCAGATGAAGGCACATTCAGCTAAGCCCAACCACCTGAGTTCATGCCCTGGAACTCACTTGGTAAGAAGAGAGAACTAATTCCTCCAAGTTTCCCTGTGACCTCCATGCCCACAAAATAAATTAAACTTTAATAAAAGTTTCTAAAGACAGAGAGAGAAAGAGAGAGAGAGAAGCCTTGCCCACTCCCCCATCCGCTGAGGCAAGCAGATCTTCCTTCTGCTTCTAGCCTGAGTCTCTTCCTTTCCATCTCTCTCCCTAAGAGGCAGAAGCCTCTCTCCCTTCTCCCCACTTCTCCTCTTCCCCCTTACTCTCTCTGTTTCTCTTTCTCTCTCTCTCTGCCTCTCTGTCTGCTCTTCTCCCTTCTCCCCTTTCTCCCTTCCCCTCCATAAACCACTAAATAAATACTCACTTTCTCTGCATGGCACGCTGTTGCAGTGTGAGGACCCGCTTGTTCGTCCCAGCTGCCCAGTTAGCTTAGCCCCAAAATAACCACACAGAAATTGTATTAATTAAAACACTGCTTGGCCTATTAGCTCTAACTTCTTATTGGCTAACTCTTACATCTCAGTTTAACCCATTTCTATTAATCTGTGTATCGCCACGTGACAGTGGCTTACTGGGAAAGATTCAACATGTCTGTCTGGCGGCTCCATGGTGGCTCTCCCTCACTCTGCTTCCTTCCTCCCAGCATTCAGTTCTGTTTTCCCCTGCCCACCTAAGTTCTGCCCTATCAAAAGGCCAAGGCAGTTTCTTTATTCATTAACCAATGAAAGCAACACATAAACAGAAGGACCTCCTACACCATTATTGGCACCCAACATGGTCAACTAAATCCACATAAAACCTGAGAGGGCTTTAAAAATTCTAGAAGAAAAAAATAGAGAGAGAGTTTAACACAGTTTTTTTTTTTTTTTTATCTGCCGGCAGCATGCCATAGCTCCTTTAAGAGAGATTTTCCTGACTCAGCAGCTGCAGCAGGTAAAAAGTGGAGTTTTTAAAATGCCAGCTTTCTGGGCCATGCTGCTAGTGCAACCTCTGGCTCTTTTGGGAAACCAAGCATTTGGATGGGGTTTGTGAGTAAAGGGTGACTGCTTACTTGATGGCAACGTGGACTCGCTGTGTGCCTGGAAGTGGGGCGGTGCAAATGGCTCAGCATGGCTCAGAGGTGCCAGTGCCTCCACCATGCTGGATTGGGCAGTGCAAGCAGGCACTGACCTATTACCCGAGCAAAGACACAGCTTAAGTTTTTAAGAAGCACTTAGCATTTTAAGAAGTGCTCCTAGACAGTAAAGAATTACAGATAAACAGTAGGACAGATTCAGACATAAAAGACCTATAAATGGGTCATACTGTTAGATAAAGGTACGTAGGTTTGGAAGAGAGAAGAAAAGAGTATAGAAAGTCATAAAATAAAGTTAATGCTTTAAAAGGGGGGAGTAAAGTCTTTAAAGAGACAGAGTACAGACAATCATAGATTAAAGGAGTAAAAATAATAAAATAAATATTAAAAAGTAATAGAGTAAAAATAAGCTACGTAAAGATAGACTATACACAGAGAGTCTGGATTATGTATATTATTGTGTTGTCTTTGAATTTTTTGACTGTAAAGGAGCTAAATAGTGAGAGACATTTCATTATATGGGCTAAGCTAAACCAGCATATTTTGTTTTTTTTTTTTTTTTTTTTTTTTTTTTTTGAGACAGGGTTTTGCTGTAGTTTTAGATCCCGTCCTAGAACTAACTCTTGTAGACCAGGATGGCCTCGAACTCATAGATATCCACCTGCCTCTGCCTCCTGAGTGCTGGGATTAAAGGCGTGCGTCACCACTGCCCAGCCAGCATGCATATTATAAAGGTATCATGACTTCAAAATTTGGGTCTAAGGATAAATTGCTTTGGAAAAAGGTTCTTCTTTTGTTTACAGATATCTGCCTGCCTTTGCCTCCTGAGTGCTGGGATTAACGGCATGTGCCACCACAGCCTGGCCAGCATATATATTATAAAGGTATCATGACTTCAAAATTTGGGTGTAAGGATAAATTGCTTTGGAAAGAGGTTCTTCTTTTGTTTTAGCAGAAGATGAGAACCTGTGGATTGCTTCTAGACCAATATGCTATGATAAACCACGCCCCCTGAAAGGTTGCTGTGAATACCCTCAAAAAATTACTTTGCCCAACTGCTTACTGAGATGAACCTAGCATTCAGGATACACCATGAAAGACTTGATTGACAGCACCCCATAGTCAGCAGGAAGCAGTATGGACAGAACTGTGCCCATATTCCCAAATATTGTCTATAAATGTTTATTTACATTTAAAGGGAGATATGATATAGGTATGAATAATTTGCATTGGTATGGATCTTGGTTTATTGATACAAATTTAAGAACAATTTTGTTCTTTCTGCTCTTGATTAAGGTATTGTGATTGTATAGTTCATTTTAAAATGTAACATACATTTCAGTTAGATAGGTATGCTTCAAGTCTTTCAGAGACCTTCAGAATATGGCATTTAAAATATTTAAGAATTTAGGACTTTTCAAAAAAAAAGAATTTAGGACTTTTCATGACAGTGAGACACATCTGCTCCTGGCAGCACCAGTTACTCCAAGAGAAAGATGGGCATCAAAGAGACTCCTTATGGAGTTGGTTAGCCATTTAGGCAAGAAACTGCTCTTGCCTGAACTGCTGAACTGGACATGCAGTACCCACAGAAAAATGACTGCTGAACTTGACTAAAGGTACGATGATTCTTCGGGGTTCCTGCTTCATGAAAGAGTCTGCAAGACATTCTGCAGGATATAGAAGAAAGTGACTGAACTGTCTTTGAAATCTCCTGCTTTGTGAAAAAAATCTACTGGATACTATGGGCCTGTGGGCTGAAGATGGGTACCCTAACAATACAGAAGGACTTTGGGCGACTGTCCAGACAGTGAGATGTCTCTGTCAATTCTAGAATTTTGCAAGTTGCTTACAATGTACTTCCTGTTTACTTAGGTAATATTATATCCTTCTGGAGTCTTTGATGGAGTTGAAGAATTTATAGTTATAGTTTTCCTTAGTTAAGATAAAGTAGATATAAATATTGTAACTGTAATTCTTGCTTGATAACTGTTTTGTTATATGTAATTTTACTATGTTAAAGCCTTCATTTTTGTTTAAACAGAAAAGGGGAAATGGTGTAGGAGGTCCTTCTGTTTATGTGTTGCTTTCATTGGTTAATGAATAAAGAAACTGCCTTGGCCTTTTGATAGGGCAGAACTTAGGTGGGCAGGGGAAAACAGAACTGAATGCTGGGAGGAAGGAAGCAGAGTGAGGGAGAGCCACCATGGAGCCACCAGACAGACATGCTGAATCTTTCCCAGTAAGCCACTGTCACGTGGCGATACACAGATTAATAGAAATGGGTTAAACTGAGATGTAAGAGTTAGCCAATAAGAAGTTAGAGCTAATGGGCCAAGCAGTGCTTTAATTAATACAATTTCTGTGTGGTTATTTTGGGGCTAAGCTAACTGGGCAGCCGGGACGAACAAGCGGGTCCTCACCCTGCAACAGCGTGTCTAATAGGTCTCTGTCTCTCACCCCCCATGCGGCTCCCTGCCCGGGACCAGCTTCCTTCGTGGCTCACCATGTTCTCGTGCTTGCTCTCCACTGCTGCCACTCAGGGACCTGTGGCGTTTTACCATAACATGTCCTGGTCTCTCACCTGCTGCCTCCCACCTGCCTGGGACCCACAGAGGCTTCAGGTGGTGGGACTGGCTGCCCTAGTGGCCCGCCATGGTCTCCTACCTGCCACTGCCCTAAACCACCTGCAGCGGCCCACTGCCGCCACTTGGGAACCCGCATTGTTTTACTTTACCTTAACGTTTGGTGCTCATGACTCGGCCAGGCTCTCTCCATGTACCCTTGGGCCGGCTGAGAATGTGTGGAACCCTGGGCTCGGGAACCAGGTTTCTTCACAACAGTTCTGTGTTCTATCTGCCTCAACGCTGACCTCTACACACACCAGCAGCTTCGGTGGTGAGTTTTCCACTTCAAGCCCCCAACCACAGCCTTTACGGCTACAGTTGAGCCTTTCTCTGACATTCATCTCTGGTTGCTTCCCATAGCTAAAAGCTCGGCAACAGGGTGGATCACGCCTTTATGTCTCTCTTGTTATTATGTTTAAAACTCCCGCGGCTCAAAAAACGTGACGTCTCCATACTACACGTAACCACCACCATCTTGACTGAGGTCAGGTAACTTCACCACCATCTTAACTGATGACCAGGCCAGGTGACCAAGTCCCGCCATATTTACTGAGGTATATCCTGCCTGATCCCTCGGTTTACTTAAATTTTGTCTCTAAATTCCTTCCCCTTCTCCCTTTCCCCTCCATAACCCACTAAATAAATACCCACGTTCTCACCTGCCACATGGCTCTCACCTACCACGCAGCTCCCTGCCTAGGACCCACTGGCTCTCATGGCCCATGGGCCACTTGGGGGAAAGGTGCCGTTTTATTTTTGCCATAACACCAGTTCCTTCTGGACACCAGCAACTGCTGTAGGTCTCAGGAGATTGTGATAAGTAGTACTGTCAACTGGACAGATCTAAATCACCTGGGTGATGAGCTGCTGGGAATGCTTCAGGAGGATTATCTTGAGTTGACTGAGGTGGGAAGATCACCCACTGTGGGTGCCACCATCCCCTACTGGGATCTTGGACTGTGTGAGTGGAGAAAGGGAGTGAGTGGCAGCATGCTTTTCCCAGATGCAGATGTGATGGGGCCAACTGCTTCAGGCTTCTTCCTGCCTGCTTGCTTTCTCCACCAGGATGGATGGTGTCCTTGAACTGTGGGCCAGAACAGAGCTTGTCTCCTTTAAATTGCTTCTGTCAGAGTATTTTAGCACAGCAATGGGCAAAGAAACTCAAACAGGAATTCACCAGATCAGTTCCCCAGGGAAGATGCTTCCTTAGGGAGAGATACAAACCATAAGCATGCAAAGAAATACATAGCGGGTGAGGTGGGGGTTGGTAAAGTGTCTGTCTAAATGTTTGGGTCAATCCCCAGCGCCATATAAATCACCAGGCTGGGCTATAAAGACTCTGAAGAGAAGTAGAGACTGAGGGGCTAGGGATGTGGCTCAAATGGTGCAGTATTTGCTTAGCTTGCAAAAAGCTCTAACTCTCCCTTGCCGCCCCCCTCGAGAAGGGTGGGGGCTGGAGAGATGGCTCAGTGGTTAAGAGCAAGGCCTGCTCTTTCAAAGGTCCTGAGTTCCATTCCTGGGAACCATAGCTCACATCCATGTGTAATGAGATCTGGTGCCCTCTTCTGGCCTGTAGGCATACATGCAGACAGAACACTGTATACATAACAAATAAATAAAATCTAAAAACAAAAACAAAACAAAAAGCCCTATCCCTTGCAGGTGTGGTGGGACTCTCTGAAGGCAGAGAAAGAGGATCACAGAAGTTCAAGGCTACATGAGATCCTGCCTCCGTCGCCCCCAAAATGTGCCTGTGACTCTAAATCTGACTCTAAATCAATTTGACAAACGCAGTTTGGGTTTTATTTCATCAACAATTTTAATAATAAAGGAAACCAAGAGAGCCAAGCCTATTTCGTGCTGGCTTTCGTGGAGGGACTATAAACACACATATCCCCTCGTGGCTTCTGGGTTGCGGCAGAGAATTAAATGTCGCAGTGAACTATGGGTTCAGGAGAAAACCTCCCGGAATGAGGTCACTGTGGTTCTGCAAGGTGAAGCTAGATCCCTCCCCTAAGGCCACAGGCTCGGGGAACTGGATTCGCCGGTTCCTTGGTCTCACTTTTAACTCTCCCTGGCGCGGGCTCGCTGGAGAAAGCACCAATGGGCACTTCCCAGTCTGGCCACCAGGGGCGACAGAGAGCATCCGACTGGGTATTCCTGAGACCTACCCAAGGCGACCAGCAGAGGCTGAAAAAAAGCTGATGAAAGAACGGAGTATTTCGCATTGTTGCCGCCTGATCTGCCCCCAAAACAAGATCCAAACTTCGTCACTATCCCAATTTGGGGAAAGAAACCCTCTCATTTTGTTACCACTCTTCGGGCTTCCCTTGTGTGTGTCGTGTGTTTTGAGATAGGATATTCCACATTGGCCAGTGCTGGCGTTATGACGTGTGAGAACACGCCCAGCTCATCACCTTGTGGGATATTTATCGGGCCTTTCTCTTCAGCGACGGTCACATAATACAATGAGCTTCTTCACGGTTTTGTAAGCTGATTGCAGAAGGAAGTACCCGGTGCAAGCGCTCTAACCCCTGGGTGACAGCAAACAAACTCATTACCTGGCTCCCGGGTTTGAGTAATGGACTCACGGAGGGGATGGGGGGAGGGCACTTAGACCCTTGCTGGAAGTAGTGCTGCGCTCCCTTAATCTCAGCACTTGGGAGGCTGAGGCAGACAAATCCATACAGGCCTGGTCTAGAGCGAGTTCCAGGACAGCCAGGACAACACGTGAAACCTTGTCTCAAAGGGGGAAAAAATGCTTAGAGCCATGCCTGGAGCACTAAGCGCTAAACAAACGTTAGCTCAACTTGATCATTTTCGCGGGGACCACTGTGCCCAGTCGCCCTTTTAAGGGCCATCTCCACTTTCCCACTTAAGCGGAAGTACCCCTGAGGCTCCGGAAGTGACTTCAGAGCCCCTCAGACACATGGCCCCGAAGCGTTGTTCCGGAAGCGGTCACGGGTATCTGCGTGACGCTGACCGAATTAGAGCGTCCCGTGGTGTTTCTATGGTGCCGCCCGCAACCCCCAGGCTCTCCGCTTCCTTTCCCGCCTGAACGCCCGGAGCTGCGAGGTCACCGGCGGGTCCCACCCGCGAAGCAGCCAGACGCCAAGGGGTGGGGTTGGCAAGGAGCTGACGCTCTGGGCGAGCGCGCCTGCGTCTCGATGGTGCCCAGCGCGCCAGCGCACCGGTCCGACTTCTCCGGACGGACACGGCCCCTTTAACCGGTCGAAGGCGGGGCCGACGAGTTCCCGCGAGAGCGGAGGGGGGCGGGGGGCGGTGCCGAGGCGGGGGCCCGTGGCGGATGGAGCCCGCGATGGAGCCGGAGACTCTGGAGGCGCGAATCAGTGAGTGTCCGGGAGGGGCGCGGGCCGGACCGGAACCGGAACCGGGGGCGCGAGGTTGGCCCCCTTCCCGACGGGGGCGGGGTCCGCGCGCCCCCTCCTCACGCCCCGCCCCCGACCCGGGAGGGGCGGCGCCCCAGTCCGCCGCTCGGACCCTGGGCAGCTGCGCAGCCTGGCTGTTAGCGGGCGCCGCCCACCCACCCGGTGACCCGGTTGCCGAGAGCACCCCGAAACCCTGAAGGCCCTAACTGCTGCACCGAAGAGCAGCCCCCCTCGATTCTTCCCCTTGAAGGGTTCCCCCCCAGCTCAGGGCCTGAGTCTTCACTCTGCCCGCAGCTCCTCTCAGATCTGCTCTTTCCCCGGTCCTGGAAGGGGTGGACTCCTGGCCAACTGATCCAGCTCTGGCCATGCTGGGAGAAACTCCCAGTGCTTGAGCTTCGAAGGGTCCCGTCTCAGACTCCATAAAGAAATCCAAGTTCTCTGTCACTGCACCCAGCCCAGTCTCACTCTACATCCCAGATTGCTTCCCTAGCCCCTCCTGGGCTTCCTCCCAGGGCCTCTGGGCCCTTGTTTCCTGTCTTCCTCAGAAACAGCTTCCTACAGCTCTGGCTTCCAAGCCCCCAGCCCCTCCCTCTGCTCTCCCTGTCCCACCCTGCTGAAGATCCTTGGCTTTGCCACCCCCATTCCTAGACTCTGCCCCTGGAAGCTGCAGACCGCCTCTTCTGGTCCGTCTAGTGACAGGTCTCTCCCATGGCCTTTCTGAATGGGGCTGTCCTCAGCTGAACCTCTTGGCCTCAGGCACACACAGATCTGTGCAGGTTAATGTGGGAAGTCAGGGCCAGCACCTTTGAAGCCAGTCTTGAACAGAGTTGGACCGGGAGATTGATTCCAAACCACACTGTCTAGGGGAATGTAGGAGAGTCAGCCTGGCAGTGGGGAGGGACAGTGCTGGAAGAAGACTTAAGAGGCCACTACTGCACAGGTCTCAGGAGGTCAGAGGTCAAGGGTAGCTTCTAGGGAGGACCATAGACGTTTTCACCATCTGAACAGTCACACCCAGTTGTGAAACACCTCTCTGCTCCTCAAGTACTCCCCTGCCACCTGCCAGGGGAGATGCTCCCCCAGATGGAGGCCAGGGGAAGGGGAGGGGGCCTGTCTCCTCCAGCTCCAAGATCGTCAGTTTACTGAATGCTGGGGAGACGCAGGTCTGGGCATTTAGAGTTTTCTCCTCCCTGCCTCCTGACTTCAGATTGACTAGCTCCACCCTCGGTGGAGCTCACGTGCCTTTGACACTTTGAAGAACTTCCTGTTTTAGCCCTTTTCCTAGCTGTCATTGAGAGGCCAGTACCCCGTATAGTCTCTCTGACTGCAGACTGGAGTCTCTTTCCAGTATTCAGTCCTTGGCCATTGTGGGGACTGGGAGTAAATGAGCAACCTTCGCCAAAGAAGCAGGGGATGTTCCTGGTGTCTCTGGAGGCTCACTGGTGACTTCTGTTCCTCTCAAGGACTGTAGGTAGGGCCCCCACAAAGCTTGTGGGATAGATTTGTACCAGGATAATGCTTCTTCCATCCTCTGCCCAGCCATATTGCCTCTGAGCGCCTAGGAGAGAACAGCCTACCCCAGTACCTTCCATCCTTTCTGCCTGCTCTGCCTTTCTTCATAGCCCTTCTGTGATCACTAATCTGAGTAGTCAGCGCTGCTTTGTTTAGGCCAGTGAGCTTCCGGAGAGCAGGGCTTTTGTCCACCACTGTATTTTTTAAAAATAAATATGGATCAGGTATTGACTGCCAGGCACTCAAGTATCTAGGTCCCCAGCTGGGCAGGTGCCACATACTGGGCCCTGGCCTCCTCCTGTCTGCACATCTTTCACAGCCCCAGCTCTTGGGCTATGACCCCCTGCACCGCCAGTGTGAGCAGAAGTGTCTGGGGACGAAGCATTTGTCATCCAACCTGTGTTCTACAGGTGGGACAATGGGGGTTCAGGGATCTTCACCTAGCCAGTGTTGGGGGCTCAAGAAGGGGATTATCTGGTATCACTGACCACGCTCCTCTTTGCTATTCCTTGTTCCTGCACTCCAACTTTCCCAGCCTTGCCCTACCTGCCACTGACCCCACACCCATCCATTCATTCTCTCACACCCTGAGAAGAGATAGCTGTGTGCACAGTGGCAGGAGTGCACAGTAACATTGTAGAATAGTCCACTTGGGCCCACAGTAAAGAATAGTCAGGGACGTAGATGGTGCCACCCTGGGCAGAAGCGAAGGACTAGAAAGGATCATCAAACGAGGTGTTCCTGAGCCACTCCCCAGGGACAAGGTCTGGCAGACCGAGGCATGAGGTCCAGGGTACAGTCTTTCCCAGGTCCATGCCCTTAGCTGGGCAGATGAGCCCTCAGCCTGGTTGGCTCCCTCCAGACTTAGCTGGATTGTTACCTCCTCTAGGCAGCCCTGACCCAAGGCTGACCTAAGTCTCTTGCTCTGGGTTCCTATGGTTTCTTGGCCACTCTCCTTTTTTTGAGAGCCTGGCTTTTCTTGGTGCACTTCCCAACCCTACAGTTCGTCAAGGACCGGAACTCCGAACTTTTCCTTAGCCCTAAATCTCCTGAGTGTAGATTCCAGGAGAGTCAGGATGCTTTCTTGATAACAGAATCAGAGATGATACCGTGCTGGGATACAACCATGAAAGGTGGTACCTGAATGCAGTCTCTGAAGATGGGGCCCTTGGGTGAAAAGGCACAGTGAGCGGCAGCCACATGTTCTGCCTGTTGATTCCACTGGAACGTCTGTGCTCCAGCTTGGGGCTGTCCAGCAAGAAGTGGAGGGAAGCCTTTCCCATGTGCTCAAATCCTTCCTGACCCTTGCCAGTTGCAAGGAAGAGTGAGGGGAGACAGAAATGCCACTGGCCTCACTCTGACTCCCTCTGCTCCTGCAGATAGAGCCACAAATCCCCTGAACAAGGAGCTGAACTGGGCCAGCATCAACGGTTTCTGCGAGCAGCTCAACGAAGACTTTGAGGGGTAGGTGGCTCCACTTGGCCTACACGCTCAACACTAACACACTGTGTCCCTGTCAGGCAGACTCCAGAACCTGGTCTTGGGCAGGCTAGAAACCCAGTTCCTATTCTAAATGCAGCCACAGTTAACAAGGACAGTGGCACTTTTTGGTGGAGGCTACATACGTGCCACCCTCTTGAGGAAACCTTCCTGGACCTGTTTTATAAATGAAGAAAGACTAAGCTGTTTGCTCTTGACTCTCACCAGAACACTGGTAGTCCTAAGCTTGGTCACATCTAAACCTAGTATGTGACTGATGATTTATTGGGGGCCTTTAAGAGGGCAGGCTACACCATCCCTAGCAGGCCGTTCATGTAAGAAAGAACTAGAAGTACCTGGAATGCTTGTCCAAAATGCACATGTGACCGCCCCTAGAAGTGACTCCTCGAGGGCTTGGATTGGACATTGCTAGGTTCCTTGGTGCTGCTGGATCACAGCGACAGAGTCACAGTGCGTGGCTTCGCTCTAGCAGCCCTTGGTTTGGGGTCCATGGGCATTGGGGCAAATGACCCCCACCTCTGATTAGTCCTGGGGAAGTCATTTACCACTCTGAGCCTCACTCTCCTCAGCTGGGGCCTGGCACTGGCAGTACTGCATATGTAGGGGTTACCAGGGTTTCCTGCCACTGAGGAAAGCAAGGAGCGGAGGTGGTTGTGAGCCACCTTGCATGGCCTTAGCACTCAGGCTGCGGCCACCTGTTCTTCCCATCCCCTGTGCAGACCGAGGACATAGCAGCTTTTGCTTTTGGTGATGATGAATTTGAACTCAGGGTCTCACCTATGCTAGGCAGGTGCTGTATCAGTAAGCAACATCTCCAGTCCCATGTCATAGCTCTTAAAACCAAAAGGGGCTAAGTTTATACCTCTTAAAGGTCCCTGCCTACACTGGTTGCCTGGCACTGGCTGTCACCATCCCAGGTCCTGTTTGATCTAGAGAGAGATGGGCCTTTGTGCTTCACAGGGCCAGTAGAGTGTAAAACTACACCGGTTCCGGTCCATGGTCTACTTGCCACGCGTTACGGGAACAAGGCTGAGAATTTAAAATCATACACAGACAGCCGTGGGGACATCCTTGAGACAAGAATGCCCACTTTATTGTGCTCAGGGGCAGCTTATATAGGACTCTGGCCAC
Organism: Ondatra zibethicus; assembly: GCA_004026605.1. NCBI lineage: Eukaryota > Metazoa > Chordata > Mammalia > Rodentia > Cricetidae > Ondatra > Ondatra zibethicus. The sequence goes on along the minus strand of PVIU01001079.1, from coordinate 73,532 downwards.
GCCCCAGGTCTCAGGATCTTTCAGCTGCAGACTCATCTGAACCCACTCCCCTGCCATCAGGGTCTCCTGCTCAGAGCAGCTGCAGGCTGCTCAGAGCAGCGGAAAACAAGTTGTTTACAAGAAATTCAGGGTTTGGTGACCTGTGGTCCCCAATAGTAGAGGGCTGAAGTGCTGCAGACTGACATGTGACTGTCCCTTTGAGTGAATCAGGTACCATGTCAGTCATGACTCTGTTCCTTCCATCCAGGCCTCCACTTGCCACCCGCTTGCTGGCCCACAAGATCCAGTCCCCGCAGGAGTGGGAGGCCATCCAGGCCTTGACGGTAAGAAAAGATCCTGGGGTTCCATGAGCCCAAGGGAATTGTAACCAGGTGATCCAGGATATAGGTCTGGGCCAGCCCTCAGGGTTCCCAGCAGCAGCCACTGGGCTAGCCTCCTGTCACAACTGGGCCTCTAATGGTGGTGACAGGGATTCTCCACTTCAGCTGCACAGTGGGCCCCTCCCCAGCATACATGTTAAATACAGTCAGGGCCTGCAGCACGCATGGTTTGGGGTCTGTGTTTGTAAAGTTCCTGGGTTCTCTGCAAGGGTCACCCAGGCCACACAGGATCTGCAGACCCTGAGCAATACCATCCTCTTCAGTGAGAGCAAGGCTCAGGATTGAGGTTTCATAGCTATACCAGGAACAAAAGAGGTGGGCTGCTGTCTGTGACTCCCTGCACAGCCCACATACCAGCTACCTTAGAATAAGCTTGTCTGAGGCCAGGTGAAAATTGCTCTAAGTAACTATACATGTTCCAACATGTTAGCTTTTGTTTGGGGTTTCTTCCTCAAGTATGCAAAGATCTTGTGATTTCACAGGTTTGGGAAAGGCCAGAGTAGTGCCAAATTGTTTTGTAAAAGAAGAAAAATAGCCAGGCAGTGGTGGCACACACATTTAAGGCCAGCACTTGGGAGGCAGAGGCAGGTGGATCTCTGTGAGTTCGAGGCCAGCCTGATCTACAGAGTGAGTGCCAGGACAGCCAGGGCTACAGAGTAAAACCCTGTTTCAGAAGAAGAAGAAAAACAGTAAAAAAGCCATGTACAAGTGATACATGGCCCAAGCCATGGAGGAGCCTGTGGTCATACTGCAGCTTGAGCAGAGCTTGTCGGTGGGAGACTTCTGACTCTGTGCTCTAGGGACTGATGAGCAATTGCAGAGACCTCTGAGCCTCTGCACTTGTGCCCTCAAGGGTCCTTCCCTTACTCTGGGCACTGACAAGGTCAGGAACTCCCTCACTCCTCCCTTCCCAGGTTCTGGAAACATGCATGAAGAGCTGCGGCAAGCGGTTTCATGACGAGGTGGGCAAGTTCCGCTTCTTGAATGAACTCATCAAGGTTGTATCTCCCAAGGTGCGTCCTAGCCAAGGCTTGAAGTGCTAGATCTGATGGAGGATGCGGAGAAAGGGTCCCTGGGGCCTTCCCTGTTAGGGACCCAGCACAAGTCCTTCTCCAGGACCTGGCTGAGTCAGGACAACCTAGCTGCTGAGGAACCACTCAGTACGCAAGGAGAGCCAATCACAGGTCGTACACATGCTGTCATTGGGTGTGCCCAGCCCAGATTTCTTAGGTGTTTGACATTTCTCTCTGTCCCCATCACCTAGATGTGGTTTCCTTGAGCCTCAGCATCTGAAGCCACAAACCTGAGTCAGTTATGTTAGCAAAGGGGCCACACCCTGGCTACTGGCCTTTGGCCTGAGAAATCCTCTCATAGGTTGAGTGCATATTTGATACCCAGCCCCCTCGCCCGTCCTCTGAACAGAGCTCCGAGTGGGCCGGGCAGCCCCATGTCTCCCAGTAGAGAACTGTGCAGTGAAAGTCTCTTGGCCTAGTTTGCTGCTGGAAATGATGTGTGGGGGCTCATGGCTGCACATGAGCCCTTCCCTCCACACCTGGAGCCCCAAGCCCCTTGCTGGGGTCACAAGGTTCAGGTCTATGTGCTCTGAGCAGGATTTCCTACTCTGGGCCTTCAAGATCCACATGCCCACAATGAGGAACCTGAGTCACAGACAGCTGATACAGCCAGTGGTGGTTCAGCTAAGAACTGACCTCAGTTTACACCAGGCTGCTTGCAGGGCGTTTGCAGGCTTTGGCGGCACCTGGGAGGCTTAGGGCTCGAGTGAGTGGGGCTGAGCGGTCTCAGAGAACTCCCCTTCTGTATGTCTCTGAAGTACTTGGGCTCCCGAACGTCAGAGAAGGTGAAGAATAAGATCTTGGAGCTGCTGTACAGCTGGACAGTCAGCCTGCCTGAGGAGGTGAAGATTGCAGAAGCCTACCAGATGCTGAAGAAGCAGGGTGAGCGTACCCCCACCGCAGGGTATCAGGGACCAGAAACTTGCCGCACCTACAGCTCACGCTCCAGTAGTCTCGGGCTCTGTCAGCAAGGTCACGGGTCTTCCCTTAATGTCTCGAACACACAACCAGTGAGGCCTTTCTGTGGCTATGCCTAAGGCCAACTTGAATGGAAAAAAAGGTGGTATGGGGTCAAGCTTACCTTCAGAGGGTGTCCTCAAAACATGGGTGTCCAGGAGCCAGGGATGTAGTTCAACTGGTAGAATGCTTGCCTAGCATATATGAAGCTCTGTGTTCAATTCCCAACACCAAATACTCCAGGTGCGGTGGTGCACAGCTATTATCCCAGCACTTAGGAAGCGGGGCAGGAGGATCTGAGGTTCAAAAGCCACCCTGGCTACATAGTGAGTTCAGAAGGATTACATGATATCCTTTCACAAAAAGTATGTATATAACTGGGAAATAGTTCAGCAGTTAAGAGCACTTGCTGCTCTTCCAGAGGACCCCAGTTCAGTTTCCTGTACTCCTAAAGTGGCTCACAAGCACTTGTAACTCCAGCCCGAAGGGAGTTGACACTTTTGACCTCCACATGCCCATACCCACATAGAGACACAGACATCAATCACATCATACATAATTAAAAACAAATCTTTGAAAACTAAAAAGGAACCATTATTTAAATTATATTTGTATAAATTACATATATTAATATATATTGGACCCAAACCATTTCTGATGGAGTTCACTGTGCAAGTCAGAAGTAGTCCCATTGCCAGCTGGTGGTGGTGCACACCTTTAATCCAGCACTCAGATAGCAGAGGAAGGTAGACCTCTTTGAGTTCAAGGCCAGCCTAGTCTACAGAGCAAGTTACGTGGAGGGCTACAGGGCCACACAGAGAAACCTTGTCTTGAAAAAGAAAACCAAAAATAAAAAAAATAAAGTTAGTCCTGTCCACTAAAGCCCAGAGCCAGTGAGCCAATGAAAGATTAACCTCCCTTCTGTAAGCCCCTGGAGCCACAGATGGCCAGGCCCCGCCCCCAAGGACCTCTAACTGCCCTCACTGCTGGACCCTGTCCCCACCCTACAGAGTAAAAAGCCAAATCTCTGAACATGAAATCCCACCAATTTCCACTCTGCAAAGTTCCACCCGCTTCCCAACGCCGGGCGGTGGTGGCGCACACCTTTAATCCCAGCACTCGGGAGGCAGAGGCAAGCAGATCTCTGTGAGTTCGAGTCCAGCCTGGTCCACAAGAGCTAGTTCCAGGACAGGTAACAAAGTGACACAGAGAAACCCTGTCTCGAAAAAACAAACAAAAAAGAAAGAAAGAAATAAACTCTAAATAAGTCCTGTATCCTGTTCAGTTTGCTGTTGTTTCTCGCCTGAGCAGAGGCAGCCACCTTCCTGGTTCTTTCCCTCCCAATAAATCTCTTGTGTGAGGTTTGTTGTTCCATGTGACTTCGTGATATTCCTTGGTTCCTGGCTGCCAGGATACCTTTCCATCCAAGCATGTAATGCTTACATTTGGTGCTGTGACTCAGATAGACTCCCTTGGTTACACCTTTGATCTAGCCACCCTATTCTTATATCCCCCTCTACTACTCCTGGTCCTGACACCTACTGACAGCCTTCCTAACCCTGTCTTCCCCAGGCATTGTGAAGTCTGACCCCAAGCTTCCAGAGGATGCCATCTTTCCTGTTCCCCCTCCACGGCCCAAGAATGTGATCTTTGAAGATGAGGAGAAGTCCAAAGTAAGGCAGAGTGGCAGCCTGGGTGTCAAGGCTTCTGATCCCTGTGGAGGTGACTGTGAGAGGAAGCAGCACTTAGTGCCTGCTGAATACACTGACCCATACAAGCATCTGCACTCATTAAGCACAGTTTATGACCCAGGGTTGGTTGAGGAGCTACAGTGCTTTATGTCTTTCTATACCAGTTGACTAGCTTTTAGCTAAAGAAGCATTTGTTTGGAGAGGAGCTGTTGAAATAAGGATTTCAGCCCTTCCCTACCCAGCCCCCAAGGCTACCACTGTGGTTTCTGGTGTGTCCACCTGGAGGTTTCCAAAGCCACAGTGCTCTAGGGAGGGCCGTGTGCTGAGGACATCTTTCAGTGCTCTGTAGGGAGTGTGTGCACTATCTCGCTTATCTGAATGGACACCCATAAAATGTCAATCAGTTTTCATCATTTTACCCAGAGCTTTAGTATCTTGCCCAAGTCCCACATACAGTCACTGAAGAGTCGGGTTGGGATTGTAGATTCTGGCCCAGTACTGCCCTCAGTCACTTGCTTGTCTCTGCAGATGCTGGCTCGCCTGCTGAAGAGCTCACACCCTGAGGATCTCCGGGCTGCCAACAAGCTTATTAAGGAGATGGTGCAGGAGGTGATGTTTGGCCTGGGGTACCAGGAAAGAAGGGATGGGTGTGGAGTTAGGCCACCAAGCAGGAGGAGCTGTGTATGTGTGTACATATGAGGCCCCATAGTGGCCCAGCAGGACAGTTGCCACAGCAAAGAACCATCAGGTGCTAAGAGGCTGATGTTTAGTGGGAAGAACTGCCCAGTAGTATGAGTGAACCTGCTATGCATGAGTTCCTGGGAGCTAGTATTTGTTAATAATGAGGCCAAGAATTGGTGGCATGCACCTGTATATAGTCCTGGAACTCCAGAGGCTGACACAGGAGGATCGTGAGGTTGAGGCTAATCTAGGCCATGTAGCAAGACCCTGTCTCAGAAGAAAAAAAAAAAGGAAACAGAAATTTGAGAGCTAGCAAGATGGCTCAGTAGGTATAGGTATCTGCCGTCAACCTGAGCTGGATACCTGAGGATACACATGGTGCAAAGAAAGAAACAATTCCCACAAGTTGTCCTTACTTCCACATGCACACTAGGGCACAAAACATGTATTCCCACATATACACACATAAGCAAGTAAATGCACACATTTGAAGAAGTACTTTGGGAACATATTGGGCCTATAGCTTAGTGGTAGAACTCTTTTCTGACTTGCATGAGGTCCTGGAGTCCATCCTTAGCATATACCCCCCAAACAAATTGAATCATAAAGTATTTATTAAATATATATGTAAATATATATGTATATATATGCATACACAGAGCAAAACACAGATGTTACTATATGATTAATGTGTAAATTAATATATTTTGGAAGTGTACACTGAAACTTAATAAGGCCAGATCATCCAAAAAGATGTTCAAGACTGGGTGTGCTGGTGCACACCTTTAATCCTAGCACTTGGGGGGCAGGGGCAGGTGGATTTCTGTGAGTTCAAGGTCTATATAGTTCCAAGACAATCGGGGCTTGGACAAGATGCTCAAAACAGAAACAAAAAATTTAAAAAGTATTCAGGATGGTCAAGGTGACTCGCACCTCTAGTCCCAACACTGGGAAGGTCAAGACAAGAAGATAGCCTTGATTTGAATTCTAGGCCAACCTGATCTACAGAATGAAACTTTGTCACAAACCAAACTAAAGATTTCAGATTAGCACTTAGTAGCACCAACAGAAGAGGCCAAATGTAACACAGCTCTCTAAGCTAAGGATTGGCAGCTGGGAAATAAAGGCTCAAGGCAGATACCTCTGAGGCAGAGACAGCCCGTCATGTACCTAAGGTGACTATTCACCTGCAGCCCTGTGTATCTAGATCATCAGGTGATTTTTTTTTTTCTATGAAAATGTAGATTTCAAGCCAGGCATAGTAGCACAGGCCTTTAATCCCAGCACTCAGGAGGCAGAGGCAGGCGGATCTCTGTGAGTTCGAGGCCAGCCTGGGCTAGAGAACAAGTTCTAGGGCTGTTACACAGAGAAACTTTGTCTCAAAAACGAAAAAGAAAAAAGAAAATGCAGACTCTACCTCAAGTCTCCCAGATCACTAATGATAGCAGCATAGAAATTTTCCAGGTGTTTTAAAAGTGTGTTCCTCACAGAAATTGCTAGTTCACTCTTCCTCGGAGGCAAGATCTAGTCATGCAAGTTGGTCAGGCTAAGCCTGGGCCCTAGATTGATTGTCAGGGGCTACTCTTTGGTCCCCTGCAGCAGGAGAGGGTGTGTCACAGGCCTGGATGGCTTATGTTCAGGTTGGGATAAAGGGGCAGGGCATGTGAGACGGCCCTGAACTTACCTCCTACAGCTGCCTTCAAAGGCTGTGTGTCCTCCACACTCTCCAGGCACCTACAGACACAAGGAGGGACACCATACTTGTTTCTAGGTTGTGAGTGCTGACCAGGACCCTTCGCTTTCACTGTCAAGTGTGGGAATGTGGTCTTCAAGAGACAGACATAGGGAGGGCAAGAACAGCCCAGGACCACAGGCATGTGTCTGGAAACTGTTAAGGTGATCTAGGGCCACCCCTGGATTGGAGACTGACAGAAGAGTAGGAAGTGTCACAGTAGTGGTAGACTGCTTCTTGGACAGAGTACCTGTCCTGAGCGGCAAGCTCTTAGCAGGACTTGGCCACACAGAGCTGAAACCACGCCCATCCAGCTCTCCTCCCGCACTCACGTCCCATCTCCAGGGCCAGTGGCGGGCCTGAAACAGCCGCTGACCATGTGCTGCTCCACAGGACCAGAAGCGGATGGAGAAGATCTCAAAGCGGGTGAATGCCATTGAGGAGGTCAACAACAACGTGAAGTTGTTGACTGAGATGGTGATGAGCCACAGCCAGGGTGCCGCATCCAGCAGCAGTGAGGACCTCATGAAGGTGGGCCTGCTCCAGCCCCCTCCCAGCCTGCTCCCAAGCCCCCTGAGTACCCTCATCCACTCACCCTGTTCCCCCAGGAACTGTACCAGCGCTGTGAGCGCATGCGGCCCACACTCTTCCGATTGGCCAGTGACACAGAAGACAATGATGAGGCCTTAGGTGAGTCCCAGGTCACTGAGATCAGGTCCATCCCTGTCCCTTTACCTCCTCCCACTTCAGGCCCTGCTAGACACCCGCAGTTGGAAAGAGCCACCACGAGGGGGCCCCCTTTCTCCAGCACTGACTTGAAAAGGTCGCAGACAGCAGAGAATGCTCTTGCAGACTCCATGAACAAGGTCCTGAGCAGGCATTTCATCTCCTGCCCAGGAGGGGGAGCTCTCCCCATTTCCCAGCTGGGGTTCAACAAACAAAATGACTAGCTCAGGTCTAAGAGCACCAGTGTGGCAGATCATCCCACCTCGGCCTCTCAGGCCCTCTGTTACCTTGCTGTCTCACTCTCCTCCCTGCCTGACTGTCCCCTGCACATTCTTGGTACATTTTCACCTACAAGCCTCAACACCAGCTCAGCTCTCTGGACCCCATAGATGTAGTGGATTGCATGGCTCTTCCCCCTCACATACTCTTTGGGGTGGATGTGGGAGGCTCCTCTCGCTTATCCAGAGGTCCCACCACTTCTTCAGCCTGACCTCTCCCCTCCGTTCCTATTCCAGCTGAGATCCTGCAGGCTAACGACAATCTCACCCAGGTGATCAACTTATACAAGCAGCTGGTCAGGGGTGAGGAGGTCAATGGCGATGCCACAGCCAGCTCCATTCCTGGTGAGAAGAGAGGAGAAGAGCTGCAGGGGGGCCCAGAGTGCAAGGTGGCATGACCTTCAGTGTGAACCTGACCCCTTAAGACTGTGAAGGTCCCAAGAAGGAGTAGGAAGAGTAGGAAGAGGCATTCTGTGGCAAGCCTAAAGCTGTTGGGGAAGGAAGCCCAAAGTTGTCATGGAGCAGAAGGAAGGTTTTCTTTGATCTCATATATCCGGCGCCAGCTGTGTGGAGCTGAATCATACCCTAGCCTGATTGTAGAAAAGGAGAGCTTTAGACACAGACATGCAGACCACTGGGAAAATGGCAGCGTAGTATGTGAGGGTGGGGCACAGGAGAGGCTAGCGGTGAGTAGCCCTTGGAGGGTGGGAGGACCTTCAGAGGCAGTCAGGCATGAGTGGAGCCCTCGGGTATGAGAGCAGCAGTGAGTATGTCAGAGTCTCGGCTGCCTTGGTTGGTATCACTGCATTCACACTGATGCCACATTTCTGGCACATCCCTGACCTTCAGCTAAGCTGATTGCATTCTAAACACAAGTGCCATCTGCTAAAGAAAGGGCTTGGCAGGCCATTTGAACAGGGCTGGAGTGGCCACAAGGGCCCAGGAGGCCTGTTGTAAGGAGTAGAGAATGAAGATAGCTGTCCCCACTCCTGCTGTGCTGAGTGGCCCCCAGGACTTGCCCAGCTCTCCTTTCCACTCAGGGAGTACCTCAGCCCTGCTGGACCTCTCAGGCCTGGACCTCCCTCCCTCGGGCACCACATACCCAGCCACGCCCACCCACCCTGGCAACCAGAGCAGTCCAGAGCAGCCCAGTGCCTCAGTGTCCCTGCTTGATGATGAACTCATGTCTCTGGGTAAGGAAGAGGGTGGTGCAGGGGCAGCCTGTGGGCACCAGCGCTGCTCGCCACTGGGAGGCTGGTGGAGGCCATGGGGCAATCAACATGCCTTCCCTCTCCTGGGTCAAGCCGAGGCCCACGGAGACTAAGAACAAGGTCAGCCTGGCAGAAGGCAAGGCTGGCCAACTCTGGCTGCCTGGCAGAGGTGGGTGATTTCTTCAGTGGAGCTGTCCTGGAGAAGGGTCAGCAGGTTCTCCAGACAGGAAGGACAGGATTTAGTAAGAGCCACTCCTAGTGAAGAATGCTGGAAGTGTAAGCAGTGTACACTGTTTTTTTTTTTTTAGGCCTTTTGTTTGTTTGGTTGGTTGGTTGGTTGGAGGTTTTTTGTTTGTTTTTGTGGGTTTTTTGTTTTTGAGACACAGTTTCTATGTGGCCCTGGCTGTCCTAGAACTCACTCTGAAGACCAGGCTGGTCTCCAACTCAGAGATCTGCCTGCCTCTGCCTCCCAAGTGCTGGAGTTAAAGGCATGCGCCACCACACACCCTTCTCTGTGGTCTTAAAGGAATGCCACAGGGAAGACCTGACAGTTGCTTGAGACTGCTTGCTAAAAACAGTGCCTCTAATCTTTTCTAAGTTAAATACAGGGCAAGCTTGGCTGAGGTGTTCAGGATAGACAGGGCTCCAGCACCAGTTAGTTGGCCTTGTTGACCTATGCCAGAGACTTCAGAGTCTACCTGATCTGCCGTGCCATTGCCCACGTGGACACGGGCTCTCCCAGGGTAGCAATGGATACTGGCCCTCCCAGGATAGCAGTGGACACGGGCTCTCCCAGGGTAGCAATGGACACGGGCTCTCCCAGGATAGCAGTGGACACGGGCTCTCCCAGGGTAGCAATGGACACGGGCTCTCCCAGGGTAGCAGTGGACACAGGCTCTCCCAGGGTAGCACTTGCCCACAGATGGTCTCCTGGACCTGTGAGCTCAGAGACTCCTGCACTCCTCACTACCTCAGCTCCTGCTCCTAGCTGCTGAGGGACAGAGGTTAAAGTTCCAACTTCTGCCCATAAGCTGGCTTCTGTGAGGCCTTGCCAGGAAGAGAGGAAGCAAGTGTGGGCTGCAAGATGGCTGTTGGGACAATGGTTTCTATTTCTGCTCTGCCACTGGTTCCCTCTGAAAGCGTGGGTTTTACTCCTGAGCCTCTAAGAAAGGGAGAGATAGGGATCCCCAAACCAGAACATTGTTAGCTTTTTAGATCGCCAGTCCATCCCCCTATCTTGCTTTCTCCCCAGGCCTAAGTGACCCCACGCCACCTTCAGGCCCCAGCTCAGATAGTGTGGGATGGAACAGCTTCCAGGTAAGAATGCTGAAACTGGCTCAGCCTAACAACAGACCCAGGGGGAGAGGGCTGAGCCAGTAGCCTGAGGGGTGACAAACAGCCAGGTGGGTACCAGGCAAGGCTCCCTGGGGCAGGGCAGTTCTACCCTGGGGAAGAGCCCAGCAGTCTCTTCTAACCTCCAGCAGAGGTGCCTGGGCCTCAGTCTCTGGTCCCTGACAAGACCACAGCCCAGCCTTCAAGGTTAAGCTGGGGGCTCTTCTTCCCTTAAATGTGACTTGGGGTCACACTGTGGGGGTTCCACAGGGTGGAGCTCCAGCCAGGCCCAGTGGTCTGTTGTCCTCTCTGCTGCAGCTTTCTCAACTGTCATCAGGGCCCAGGTGGTAACTGGGACACTTGAGAGGGTCTTACCCTGTCTCCTTCTCTCCCAGTCATCAGATGGCGTGGAGCCCTCAGTCCCTCCTCCAACCCAGGCCCCCAGCATGGACTGCCGACCTCCGGCACAGGCACCCCCACCAACAAGCAGCGGCCTGGATGACCTGGACCTCTTGGGGAAAACCCTCCTGCAACAGGCACTGCCCCCAGAGGCCCAGCAAGTGCGGTGGTGAGGGCTGCTATTGCCAGAGCTCTCCCCTCCCTACAAGCCAGCAGGGAATCATCCATCACCCTAGTTCCTGGGATCCCAGCATGTTGGCTCACCCTCTGTGACGAGGGTTTCATGCCACAGAGTTGATGAGAATGGGGCACTGTGCCCGCCAACATGCCCCCTAGAGAAAGATAAAAGGGGGGGGCGGAGAGGATGGGGAGGCAAAGGTGCTCTCACTGCAGGTGAGGATGCCCGAGGCTAGAGACACTGACCTGCAGCCACAGAGCTGGGTAGCTCAGTCCTCCAGGGCCCCTACCAAGTGCACCAGAAAATCACTTGCCTAATGCACTGTTCCCATTAAGGGAGAAGCAGCAGCCAGCCCCCCGGCTCACCCTCCGTGACCTGCAGAGTAAGAGCAACTGCAGCTCGCCCAGTCTAGGAACCACCAGCCTTCTCCACAACACATCCCCGGAGCCCCCTGGGCCTCCACCACAGCCAGCACCCACCGAGCTCTCTTTAGCCAACATCACTGTGCCCCTGGAGTCCATCAAACCCAGTGAGTGGGGATAGGTGGGGCGGGAAGGCCAGGCCAGGTCAGCTCTTGTACCCAGGGCTTGCCACTGCTGACTCCATGCAACCCTGTACTAGGCCTCCCCTTCCTACAGTGATACAAGGCTGCTTTCTAATCTCTGGGTCACAGAGGAGGGGACGCCTTAGAGTTGAACCCTGACCCTTCCTTCCTAGAGAAGGCAGGGGCCAGAACTAGAAGGTTCCTATAAGATTATAAAACTGAACCTTAAAGAAACATCCAGGCCTAAGCCCCAGGCATTTCTCACCCAGACTGACACTTGACCTGAGTTGACAACTAGCCAGGCTGCCTTGACATTCTCAGAAGCTGTGACCAAGGGCATCACACCTTCCCTGTCCTCCTTACCAGTAGAACTGTCCCAGAGCCCAAAGAGTGTATGACCCAGACTTTAACAGGAGCTCTTGACCCCAGCCTGGGAGGGAACCTTGCTGTGACATGACTTGGCTCCAGGGTGGGCGTCCTGCCTCCTTTGTCTGATCCCAGTGAGCCTTCAGCCCCAGTGAAGGCCAAACCCTAGGTGGGGACAGATAGGCTCCACCCATTCATCACCCTTCAACCTTCTCCCCGACAGGCAGCATCTTGCCAGTGACCGTTTATGACCAGCATGGCTTCCGTGTCCTCTTCCACTTTGCTCGGGACCCCCTGCCAGGGCGCTCTGACGTGCTGGTGGTGGTGGTCTCCATGCTGAGTACCGCTCCCCAGCCCATCCGCAACATTGTTTTCCAGTCAGCTGTCCCTAAGGTGACAGGGCAGACCAGGCAGGCCTTCTTCCCTCAAGGCAGGGTGACCTGAGACTTGGTGGGCTGCCAGCTGGCTGGACATGGTGGGGGACAGGATCTCCCTCACTGGGGAGCTGGGGGAAGGGTGGTGGGAAGCCAGAGGAGAGATCCCTGAGACCCTGGGAGAGGAACTGGTTCCTCAGCAGTGGCGGCCTGACCAGCTGTACACTTCCTGCCCCCAGATCATGAAGGTGAGGCTGCAGCCACCTTCCGGCACAGAGCTGCCAGCATTTAACCCCATCGTCCACCCCTCAGCCATCACCCAGGTCCTGCTCCTTGCTAACCCCCAGAAGGTGAGGGCCCAGCTATGACAGGGCAGTGCCCCAGGGTGGTACTGACCTCTTTTTCCTGTTCTAACCCCTGTGCTTCTGCCATTTGTGCCCCAGGAGAAGGTTCGACTTCGCTACAAGCTCATCTTCACCATGGGCGACCAGACCTACAATGAGATGGGCGATGTGGATCAGTTCCCCCCACCAGAAACCTGGGGGAGCCTCTAGGACAGGGGGCCTGGAGAGAGGAGAGGCAGCAGGACCTATTCCTGTTCAGCCTGGTGCTTCTCTCCTTCCTGTGACCCCAGTGACTCTTCCTTCTCCCTAGGCCTCTTCTCCTGCTGAGCCCAACCTGACAGGAGGCTGGGCCTGGGCTTGCCAGAGCTGCTGGGACCCCCATCACCAGTGGGAGCCTGGGACAGGGAGGGCCTCTGTGCCCTGGAAGGACTCTCGGGAGTGAGGGAAGAAGCATGGCCGTTAGGCCCAGCCCTGACCCCAGCCTGAGGTGGGGTCTTCCCCACCTGTCTTTTATGCCTTATGGAAAGGCCCAGCCATAACTTGGAGGCCATGCTGGAGCTAGGACCAGCCTAGGCCTCCTCTGTGGGAACCCAGTGACTGGGGGTGTTGCCCATGCCCTAGCTGTTTGCACTCGGTGTGTGGTTTGGCTCTTTGCTTTTCTTTTGGTCCCAGGCCCTCTGGAGGCCTCCTGCGGGGCAATGGCAACGTAAAAGCAAAGCCAGAGGACATACCCCCCTGGAGGGCCATGGAGCTCCCAGAGTTCCATGCTTCATTTATCAGTGCTGGGGCCTCCTGTGAGCACCTCACGTCTGTCTACCCATCTGTGGTCAAAAGTAGGGTCAGTGTGGGTGACAGTGGGAGTATTTATGAATAAAATGACCTTTTCCTGGAGTAGCCGTTCTTGTCACCACTGTGAGATTGAGGGAGGCAGGGAAGGTCCAGGAGTTGGGGGCCTAAGGACTGCCCTATAGTCTTGTCCCCATCTCACACCCGTCCTAGCCTCTCAGCTCTGTGCCAGAAGAGGCCCTGCTGGGGGCCTGTGGTTGCCGAGTTGCTCAGGAAGCATTGGTCTGTGGTGACCGGGAGCTGTCCTGGCTGGAAATGAGGAGGCCACTAGGAGGTTCAGCTGCTGCAGAAGCTGCAGAGAAGCCCTGGCTGCTCACTTCCTCCTGCTGCAGATTCTCTTGCTAGGATCTTGCAGCCCCGGGGTGCTGCTCTGGGAAGCAGGGCCCCAACAACAGATGCGTTCAGCCTACCCCAGGAGCCCGGCGCTACACCCACTCCCAGCTATCCTCACCTCTCCTGGCGTGATAAAGGACTGTACCCAAGCAGGCTGCTGAAGCCACATGGCTAGGAGAATCTGCCAGTGGGGTGCAGTGAGGAGCCCCAGAAACTGCAGGAAGAGAGCCCCTGCACAGTGCAGGCGGCCCACTCTCCTGTGAGCAGCTGATTGTTGCAGACTCCAGGAAGTACTACATCTGAGAAAACACTTTCGCTTTATCTCATCTACCAGTTCCTAATCTGAAGTTGGCTACTAAAACCCTTTCTGTAGATCCTATGAAGACCTGCATATGACACAGCTCCCTGAGTCCCACGGGAGGAACTCCTGGCAGGCCCACGCTGTACATACCCATTGAAGGCATCTGGGGCAGATTGTACAGCAAAATGACAGGAGGCAACAGCCCCTCTGAGCCTCTTCCGACCAGACTCCACTGCGTGACTCAGCTGATGGCCTGTCCTTTCTGCAAGGGGCCTCAGAGTCATGTCCATTATAATCTTGTTAAATGACCTCTGGGTGGGTGAGGGTTGGCATGAGGTCATAGGACCATGAATTGATGTGCTGGTTCCAAAGTCACTCACTGGCTTGTTCTCCCTTTCTAGGTTCCTTGTGTAAAAGGGTCACAAGGTAGATGCCCCATAGGCCCAAGAGCTCAGGCTGTCGTAGGGGTATCCCTTCAATTTCCTAGCCCCATGCTACCTCTGACCTTGGCCTAGTTGTCTAGTGCACAGCTCTTGAGCAGTCCCATGCTTGATATGATCTATCAAGACCTGGTAGGAACTGGAGACTGGAGCCCAGCACGGCACTCTCATCCCTGGAGGTCTGCATCTGTCTTAGCATGGAGACCCTGGGAAGTATCTTCTCTGTCTCTTAAAAGATGAACTCCAACACCACACTAAGCCAGCGGGACTTCCCAGACCTCAAAGCCACACTTCCACTTATGGGACACTAGCCAGAGCCAGAAGTTAATTCTTTAGTAACCACAATTCAGGCTGCTTATCTTTTAGCAGAAGCCATGAGTGATGGGGAGGCCTCTGCTGCCCTAGGGCACCCTCTGTGGCCTCTACTCCCAGGGCAGGCGAAGGAGCCACCCACCCTGGCATGCTGCTGGGCATGCTGCTGGGCCTGCTGCTTACAGTCTCCCCTTCCCCCTGCCTTTGAGTCCTCAGAGCTGTCCTGTTGAGCCTGAGACTATACCAGCAGAGGAGGAGGTGGTCATCAAGACTGCTGATTGTTCCGGCCACCTGGGCCTGCTCTCCAGCTTTGTCACCTGGTCTACTTTGCTCCCAGCTGGGGCCAAGAGCACACATTGCTCCAGGGCTAGCAGTGGCAGGTGGAATCCTGCCTCAGCCCCACCCCAAGGTTCCTGGAAAGGCTTTTCGACCTGTGGGAGTGGGCAAGGGCGTTATCAGAGGCCCAGGAAATAGACCTGTGCTGGCTGTGGTGGGCAGAAGCCTCTACTTGGAGGCTTTCTCATATTGCCACAATCAAGCCGTGTAGCAAAGTGTCTCAGCTGGTAGGATGAAGCCAACAGCCTCCACCCCAGCCTGCCTACTGGCTACCCTGACCACATCCGCTCAAGTCTCACTAGCAGATGCCAGCCAGACTGTCACAGGGATGGCAGACAAATCTGTGCGGAGGCTGGTCGGTCCTTCAGTGGCCACACTGAAGGCAGGAGCCTTCACTGAAGGCCTGAGGGAGTTTCCAGACAATGCCATGTGTGCAGCAGAAAGGCTATGGCTCCTAGGCCTTAGGTCTGTCTTCTGACCCGGCCTCCACCACACAGCCAACTGGTGTGCACATCTGCTCCAAGACCCTGGGTCTACACGTCTGCCAAACAGAGGCAAAGATAGCAACCTTAGGGGAGGATGAGCTCTACTGTCTTAAGGCAGCTGGACATATTTCAAGAGCGACTGAGGCAGGGATGGTCAAGGCTCTTGTCACTCCTGACTTTCGGTGGTTGAATAATGACTGTAACAGCAGGTGGTGCCAGGCACTTTTCTGAGAATTTTACATGCTTATTCTTGTAATCCTATTAAGCTTGTGCTGTTTGTGGCTGAGGGGTGAGCTGTCTTATCCATTCAGTTAATGTGCTGCTGAGAGACATTCCCCCCAAGTCCCACGGCTGCTCTTTGAGGATGCAGGTAATCACGGATCTGATATCCTCCAAGTCAGTCATGACACCATACTGCTGAGCTGCTGAGCCCCAGAGGGCTCAGCCATGAGCTGGACAAGACCACGCTGGGTGGCTCTCTACTTGAGTCAACAGGCCCATAGTTTGGGGAAAGGCCAGGGAGGGGTTAGCTGGTGACCTCTGAAGTACTTCTTCTGTACCATGCTAAAGTCTGTGATCCTTTTCCGTGGCTCCTGTCAGCCTATACCTGTAATACCTGCTACTGGGGAGATAAGAGCATTGCATGTTCAAGACCAACTGGGCAGCTTAGCAAGACTTTCTCCCAAAATAAAAAGGCTGGCAAAGTGGCCCCATGGGTAAAGGTACCTGCCATCAAGCATGAGGACCCAAGTTATACCCCTGGGACCAACATGGTGGAAGAAGAGAAGTGACTTCCATAAGCTGCCCTCTGACCTCCCAATGAGAGTAATGTCTGCACACATGTGCACACACGCAGACACTAAATTAAAAAATGTGGTTAAGGGAGCTCAGAGGTAAAGGTTGCTCTTCCAGAGAACCAGGTTCAATTCCCAGCATCCACATGGTGGCTGGCAATGATCTGTAATTCCAGTTCCAGGGGATCCAACACCCTTTTCTGGCCTCCACAGGCACTGCACACTCATGATATGTAGACATACATGCAGGAAAAATACCTATACACATGAAATTTAAATTTTTTTAATTTGCTGGGCAGTGGTGGCACATGCCTTTAACCCAGCACTCAGGAGGTAGAGGTAGGTGTATCTCTGTGCGTTTGAGGTCAACCTGGTCTACAGAGGAGTTCTGGAACAGCCAGGGCTATAAGAGAGAAACCCTGACTTGAAAAACAAAACAAAAATCAATATTTTTTTTTTAAGTAAAAAGAGATCTGAGGCTGGGACTCGGTGGTAGAGCACTTGCCAAGCAGCATAAAGCCTTGGGTTTGATCCCTAGTACAAAACCACAAACCAAAATACTGAGCCAGGGGGTGATAGCACAGGCCTTTAATCCCAGCACTCGGGAGACAGAGGCAGGTGGATCTCTGTGAGTTTGAGGCCAGCCTGGTCTACAGAGCAAGTTCCAGGACAGGCTCCAAAGCTACACAGAGAAATCCTGTCTCGAAAAAATAAAATAAAAACCACAAAAAAAACAAAATACCCACCCCCACGAAATAGAAGCCAATCTGTCCATGACATTTACTAATCAAAACTTTATGATTACAACACCCTTTGAAGGAATAGCCTATGGTCCAACCTCTGGGGCTTCCAACCATATATGATTCAACAAGTGTGACACAGGAGGGCTTCATTACAAGGTGACCCAGCCAAGAAGCACAACAGCACATCTGGATGGACCCAGAAGGGCCCTGGGTCTGGCTGCAGGGAAGTGAGAGCTGGGGACTGGGGGCTGGGCAAGAGCTTGAGTGGCTAGATACTCTGGTCATCTCTAAAAACAACAACAACAACAAAACCTGCTTTCTAGCCTAGGGAGCTGTCCTGTCCCCAGGACTAGGCCGGGACAAACCTAGGAGGCATAGGGTATAAGCCAGGCCTGCCCTCGGGAACTTCCAGACCAGTCAAGCCACCTGATAGCCTGACCAGCCCTGAACACGAAGGCAGAAGCACCACGGAGTTCAGAAACCTCCCTAGGGGCAAGAAGATGGCACCTGGAGCCAAGTGCTGGCTCACCTAGTAGGAGTGTGCCCATTGCCAAGTCAGTGAAAACTGAATCGCAAGAACGTTCTGGAGCCGGGCGGTGGTGGTGCACGCCTTTAATTCCAGCACTCAGGAGGCAGAGGCAAGCAGATCTTTGTGAGGCCAGTCTGGTCTACAGAGTGAGTTCCAGGAAAAACTCCAAAGTCACACAGAGAAACGCTGTCTCAAAAAAATAAAATAAAAAATGTTCTGGGTAGGACCTGGATGGTGGGAAAGAAAAGGGGCCAGGATCAGAAGCAAAACATTCCAAGTCTCCATCAGGAGCCCAGGTCTACGCCACTCTGGTGTCTCCATCAGTGTACCCCAAGGCTGGACCCCTCTCAAGGTGTCTTCTGCCATCTCTTTTCCAAACACTGGTCAGCTGCCTTCCCACTGGGAAAAAAAGAGGTAGGGAAGGAACCTGGCCTGCTGTCTCCTATCTCCACTTGCAGAGCCAGGATTTGGGGGGAGGGTGTTCTAGCCAGCTGCTCTGACCCTTGCAGCACTAGCTGCTGGGACCCCTGGGGCTCCTCCCAGCTTCAGTAGGACTTTCTGGGAGTAGGGTATGCAGAGATGCTGTCTTTGAGAAGCACAGCAGCTGTGTATGCCCCACACAGTAGGTGCTCAAGTGGTATGGTTCTGAACTGAAACTAACGGAGCAAAGTGTGGTGTGGTGCTCAGGGCTTCCTGTAGCCTCCCTCCTGCCTCCCCATGGCTGAAGGGTTCCCACAGGAGTCAGCTTGCTGTTGCCCATGGGCTCTCTTGCCGTGTAGTAACTACCAGTTATGAACACCAATTGTATGCCCAGGGCTAGTTTTCAGCGGCACATTCCAAAGGGAAAACTTCTATCGGGTTTGGGGGTTCAGAGCAGCACCCATATCAGTGCCTGACAAGAAGGAAGGTTAGGGACCAGGGACATTTTCCAAGAGGGACAAATAAAGGAAACTGTCCAAACTGAGGACCCTTAAAGTGGAGGACCTCTAAGGCCAAGAAGTAGGTCGGGGTATCTTGTTTACCCTGTGGTATGGGCTGGTCCAGGACAGTTGTCCCATCAGGCCACTATACACAGTGAATGAGAAATTTTGGGGATCGGTCCAAGGACATTAGTCTCTGGTGGTCCCAGGTAGCCCAGGTTTCCCAGTCATGGTCTAGCAGGCCTGAGGGATGGCCATGGGATGGTATGGAGTAAGAAATCTCCAAGGAGCAACCCCTGGTTACTGGCCTGCACAGGTTCCTAAGGCTTGTCCCCGGCTTGTCTCTTCAAGGCACAGAGCCTTCTTTTCCCTTTAAGAGAGCAAAGGTTGTTTATGCCCAGGGCGGCGGTGGCAGGAGCGGCTTACCTGCTTCCCGCCACCCGTCGCCGCAGCGGGACAGGGTGCGGGAAGAATGATCCCGCACTCAACTTGCATACAGCAGAGAGACAGACCGACAGACACTCGCCAGACAACCAGCCGGGGGTCGCTGGGGCCCGGAAGCCGCGAGAAAGAGAGACTCCGAACTTGGAGAGAGGAGTGACCTGGGGGCCGGGGGCGGAGTCGTGAGCGGGGGAGGAGAGAGCCAGCGCCAGCGCCAGCCAGAGGAGCGCGGCGGCCCAGGAAGCCAGAGCGCCGCCCACCCATCCGGGGCGAAGCGCGCGGAGAAGCAGGCTGGGCCGGGGGTTGCCAGCCTCGACCCCCCACGGTGACCCCTCGGCCCCCAGTCCGGACCCAAGATGATGAAGAGGCAGCTGCACCGCATGCGGCAGCTGGCCCACACGGGCAGCTTGGGACGGTGAGTGTCACCCCCTTCTATCTCTGCTGTCTCCCCGCAGGACCTGAGCGGGCGCAGGAGAGTGGGGAACCCGTCAGGGAGGTCGGGGACATCTGGGCAGCGGCCCTCTGGCATGCCAGAGCCCCGACCTCGCTTCCTGGCGTCTGAAGCCACTGTGGTCGCACAGGCACTGCTGGCCTTTGAAGGGGGGAAGGTACCTCCATTCTTGGTTGGAAAGGCTGCAGGGAGCAGAATGCGCCCTGAGCCGGAACGCTGCCCGGAGCCTCATTTGTCCTCTCTGGACAATGGGAACAATTAACCACTTATAACTGCAGGGTTGGGAAGGAACAGATCCAATTGGGGGCCCCAGACCCTGGGGGAAGGGACTGGCAGTGTTCTGGCCTGGGGAGGAGGGGCCTGCTCTGAGCTGGGTGTCCGTCCCCTCCCCCAGCTCAGGGGCCTCCTGCAGCAAAGTCTTGCTTCTGCTTTTCGCAGGCTCAGGTAAAGGCACCCCCTGGTCTCCACGGTCCCCAGCTCCGAGAACTAGGGGAGCGGAAGTTTGGGGAGTTTCTCGGATCTTTTCTCTCTGCTCCTTTTCCCCAGCCTGGGAGTTCCCCATTCTTTGGGCCCTGGGAGGGAGTATCCAGAAACTTGATCCTGTCCTACGATGACATAGACACCTGCGTGCTCCTACGAAGCCAGGCCACTATGCTCTGAACCCATGTCCCTATGTGTCCCTGACCAGAGTCTCGGGACCTGCCCACAGCTGCAGTCCAATGTCGTGTGCCTGTGGGCCTGACCACCCCGGAGGCTAGCTTCCACACTTCCCGTTCTGGGGGCCAGCTTAGACCTCCTCTTTCCGGGGCAGGCAAACGATTTGGGGGATGGGAACAGAAACTTTTCCTCTGTGTCCCAAAGCTGAGTCCTGGGTAGCTCCCTCCTGCCCTTTCGGTGTCACGGATCCACCCTCTCCCAGGGCATAGCCCTGGGTGGAGGAGGAAGCAGGCATGCATCCTCTAAAACCTACGGAATGTGCTCCAACTGCTGTGGAGACAGGCCACCCAGGCTTGGTTGGTCCTGGGAGGAACTGGGGCCCAGGTGCCATATGCTGGGGACAGAGGGTGGCAGTGGGTTTCCTAACCCAGACTGACTCAGCAGAAGCCCCCCTTCCCCCACAGCACCCCAGAGACTGCCGAGTTCTTGGGTGAGGACCTGCTGCAGGTACGTGCCTGGGCAGGCTGGACTGGGAGGCAGGTCCGTGCAGGCTGTCAGTATAGAGGCTGACAGGTGGGGACAGCAGCCGAGGGCCTGGTTGAGTCATTCCCTGCTGGCCAGGGGCGCTCCAGAAGGGAAGAGAAAAGTGATTCTTGCTCTGGGGGAGACAACAGAGCAGTCACCCCTTACAATCTACAGCCCCCACCCCGTGCCCCTCCTCTCTACCTCCCAGGTGGAGCAGCGCCTGGAACCTGCTAAGCGTGCAGCCCACAATGTTCACAAACGGCTGCAGGCCTGTCTACAGGGCCAAAGCGGGGCTGACATGGACAAGCGGGTGGTAAGTGGGGGTCTCCAGGAGGAGGGGCCTGAGCGATGAGGGATGGGGTGGGAATGGAGGCCCTCTGGTTCGGCTGCAGCTTCTGAAGTTTGCTCCAAACCAGCACACCCCCAGGCGTTCTAGGTGGGCGGAGCGCCATTTGAGCTGGATGGAGGATGCTCTCTGTTGTTACTCAACAGGCAGCATTTATTGACTCCTGCCAGACTGTTGCTAAGACTGCCAATGCATTGTCTCCCAACAGCCCTGGCAAGAGTCCCTTGTACCAGTCACTTGTGTTTAATGAGAGACCAGGACCTAAATTTACTAACCCAAGATCACATAGCTAACAAGTGGCAAAACTGACCCTGTGGTCCCTCTGGCGTGTGCTCCATAACTCCAGGTGGGAGTATGGGGATGGCTAAAGGTTCATGTGACTAGAGCTGGAGGCTTGGCTCAGTAAAAGCACTTGCTCTTGAAGAGACCTGGGTTGGGTTCCCACAACTATCTAGTCCCAATCCCAGGGATTCTGACACCCTCCCCAATGCCCTGAAGGCATCAGTCATTCTTGGGCCTGGGTGTCAGGCAATAGGCAGCCTTGCAGAGCTTGAGCTAGATGGTGACCGGATTAAACCACCCATAACCCAAGGCAGGGAATGAGTTCCGGCCACCCTACTCCCAGCCACAAGGCCAGCTCTCTCTTTGCTATGATGTGACCTTGGGACAGCTTCCAGCTCCCTTTTCCTGGGATTGATCCTTCTTGCCTAGTCAAGGAACTGGAGAGTGAGGAAGGGAGGGGGAAGGGAGAGGGGGACCCCAGGTAGGCTGGAGATCTCCACACACACACACACACACACACCCGAGGGAGGAAGGGAGAGGGGGACCCCAGGTAGGCTGGAGATCTTCACACACACACACACACACACACACACACACACACACACACACACACACACACACACCCGAGTCATCCTGTTTCCACTCTTTATCTGTGACTGTGGACTTGATTGGTTGGCTCCTCCCTCTGCTGGAGTGTGGGTGTGGCCAGGTGCTCTGGGCTCAGGTTGGGTGGAGACTGGTAAATTCACTGTGGCTCACCCTGCCCTCCCTGCAGAAGAAGCTTCCTCTCATGGCTCTTTCCACTACGATGGCGGAAAGCTTCAAAGAACTGGACCCCGATTCTAGCATGGGGTGAGCATGGACGGGGGTCTGTGGACCCCGATTCTAGCATGGGGTGAGCGTGAATGGGGACCTGTCCTTCACTAGAGAGGATGCCAGCAAACAATGAGGGGCTCATATCAGCCAGAGTGTATACCTCAAAAGGGTGGCCAAGCTGGGGGCGCTGTCCAAGTCAGTAAGACCTGAGAAAGCAGAAAATGGAACGACAGGGACCTTCAAGTATTTCTAGGTGAAGGTGAGGGGCCAGGGAAGCCTTGACCTATTGTGGTCTCTGCACACAGGAAGGCCTTGGAGATGAGCTGCGCCATCCAGAACCAGCTGGCCAGAATCTTGGCTGAGTTCGAGATGACCCTGGAGAGAGATGTCCTGCATCCGCTCAGCAGGCTGAGCGAGGTGACCCTGCCCGGCAGCCCCAGCCTCCCTGACCTCTTGCTCCCCCTGTCCCACCCACCCAGGCCCCTGAACCCTCCCTGTGCCTACCCTCAGGAAGAGCTGCCTACCATCCTCAAACACAAGAAAAGCCTGCAGAAGCTGGTATCCGACTGGAACACCCTCAAGAGCAGGTGAGTACCTGAACCCAGGCCAAGCCATAGCAGGGCTCTGCCGGGCCCATTGGGTACTTGTGGTCATGCTGGTCCTTGGGAACACATGTGGGAAAGACATATATATGTGAGGGTGTGCATGTGCTCCCTTGTGCCACAGGTGACCCCAAAACTAAGAAAACCACTTGTTTCCAAGATCCCTATATGGTTGTAGGGCTCTTATTCTGCATTCTGGAGCTGGATTGCTATGATCACCAGGAACACCACCAGAGGGAGCCCTACAGCACTTTGGCCTAATCTGGGCAGAGGCCCAAGGAATTTCGATTTTGCCTCTATAAACCCTAGAGTCCTGTGTGATTACGTGTATGGAGGGGACACATAGTTCTGGCCATGCAATGGGGCCAGTGACCACCCACCTTGGGATCTTCCCCAGGCTCAGCCAGGCAGCCAAGAACTCAGGGAGCAGCCAAGGCCTGGGTGGTGGCCCAAGCAGTCACAGCCACATCACCACTGCCAACAAGGTGGAGACACTGAAGGAAGAAGAGGAGGAGCTAAAGAGAAAGGTGGAGCAGTGCAAGGTGAGGTCACTTGGGATCCCCACATAGGGGACAGGTGCTGGTAGCCTATCCGTTTGACAGGTGGGAGAATTGAAGCTCAGAGAAGGGACAAAGCTGGCCTCGGCAGCCCTTAGTTTTAGTTCCAGGCAGTTAGGGGTCAGCATCTACATAGTGGAGCACGACCCAGACGCCCTGCCATCCTTATCAAGTGCGTTAGCAGCTAGGATGTGGTTGTTGGGACTCTCAGTGTCCACCGAGTGAATGAATGAATGAATGAATGTGCTTGCCAAATGAATGAAGAGCATTTATACGATGAATGATTGTTAGAGAGTTAGCGTTTGCTGGATAAGTGAATGGAGCGAGTGGTGCTTGCCACATGAATGAATGAATGAATGAATGGCGTTCATGAAGGGAGTGGATGAAGGATGGGTGAAGGAATGATTGCACGGTGAATACGAACAGATTGTGCTAAGGATCTGAGGACCTAATGTAAAGAACTGGAAATCATAAAGTCCAAAGTGTAGACCTTGGCCAAGAGAGAAAGCTGACTGGAACCTTCCATGCACAGCTGTTCAGCTCTGGGCAGCTAATCTTCCAGTTGTCAGCTTCCCTGCCAGTCCCCCAGCCTCACCTGTCCTCTCCCCTCTGTCTCCAAGGATGAGTACTTGGCTGACCTGTACCACTTTGCCACCAAGGAGGATTCATACGCCAACTACTTTATTCATGTGAGCCCATGACCCAGCTCCAGCTACCTGAAATCAGGGTGGATGCCACAGGGAAGGACTTCTGGGACCCCCCCCCCAAGAGCCCTGGGGAATTCTCCAC
Organism: Ondatra zibethicus; assembly: GCA_004026605.1. Taxonomy (NCBI): domain Eukaryota; kingdom Metazoa; phylum Chordata; class Mammalia; order Rodentia; family Cricetidae; genus Ondatra; species Ondatra zibethicus. The sequence goes on along the minus strand of PVIU01001079.1, from coordinate 49,761 downwards.
TTCCCTCATTTCTCTGGGGGACGTCCTTTGTCCCCACAGCTCCTGGAAATTCAGGCTGATTACCATCGCAGGTCACTGACCTCACTGGACACGGCCCTAGCGGAGCTGAGGGACAACCACAGCCAATCAGGTGGGGACATGAGTAACCTCCTACCGTAGAATACTTAGGGCTCTATAAAAGTTTGCTCCTTAGCCAGGCATGGTGGCAAACACCTTTAATACTGGTACTTGGAGTTGGAGGCGGAGGCAGGTGGATCTCTGGGTTCAAAGCCAGCCTAGTTTACATAGAGAGTCCCTGGACAGCCAGGGTACCGTCTGGAAAAACAAACAAAAAAAAGTTTGTTCCTTACCCAGAAAGGCAGAGGGAGCCATGGGTGAGATGGGAGTTGGGAGAGGACCGGATCCAGTCTTTGTGAGTGGAATTCTGCTGCTATGGGGAAGGAACAAGACAGGAGCCAGGAGATCTTCTAGAAGGTTGGAATCTGGACGAGGTAGTAGAAGAGGGCAGATTGAGGAGGTAGACTAGATGGCTGTGTGTGCCACTGAAGTAGGTTGGAAGGTGGATTCCTGGAGGTGCCCTGTCTGCCCTGGCCCTACTGCCTGAGGCGGGAAGAACCAGGCCACTGATGTGTCTCACTTCCACAGATCTCTCCCCCTTGATGACGGCTACCCCCATCTCCAGGGTATATGGAGTATCCCTGAGAACTCACCTGCAAGAGCTGGGTCGTGACATTGCCCTGCCCATTGAGGCCTGCGTTCTAATGCTGCTATCAGAGGGCATGCAGGAGGAGGTGAGAGCTGAGGCATAGGGGGTTGGCAGGGCCGCACGCCTCCCCCACACTGCTATCCATAGTTCCCCTCTCAGGGGGAGGCGTAACCTCCCATTGCCAAACTGATTCTGACTCACTGATTGGCATTTCAGGGGCCTGGCACTGTGCCACAGGTAACTAAGCTGTCCTTGCTCCATTTACTAATCCCAGTGGCCCTGGGTGTGTGTGGGGGGGCTTCTCATTGGCTCTTTGGCAAGGGGGAGAAGAGGCAAAAAGTAAATGTGCTCAGAGTCACATGAGGAACCAGGGGTCCCCAGTCCAGTCCTTGTTACATGCTGGCCCTTTCCTGAAGATAGACTGCTAGGTGAAAAATTACCCAGCAACGAGTAGATTGCAGGCTCCCCACCAATCATACTGAGACTTCCTCCCCCCATGAGACTTCTGTTCCCTACTGTTCTCCCAGCCCCTGCCTCCCTCTCTCTCTCTCCCTCTCTTTCTCTCTCTCTCTCTCTTTCTCTCTCTCTCTCTCTCTCTCTCTCTCTCTCTCTCTCTCTCTCTGTCTCTCTCTCTCTCTCTCACACACACACACACACACACACACACACACACCCCATTTCCCAGCCCTGCCTTGTGCTCAGAATTCCAGACCTTGACATTGGGAGAGTGCATAGACACCACGATGCCATCTCTGACCACCAGGAGTGGGGGACACTGAAGGCCAGCAGCCTGCTCCTGCCCCCCTCTCTGTGACACACAGCATGTCCCTTCTTGCACTCCAGGGCCTCTTCCGTCTGGCTGCTGGGGCCTCTGTGCTGAAGCGCCTCAAGCAAACAATGGCCTCAGATCCCCACAGCCTAGAGGAGTTCTGCTCGGACCCCCATGCTGTGGCAGGTACCTGATCCACTGGGAACTCTAGGTGGGAATGGGCAGAGCTGCCTAAGATAACACTATCAGAGTTTGGCTTTAGGCCTGATATGCTACCAAAGAGACACCTTGGGGCACGTAGGAGTTCCTGATGCAGATCTGTGATTGAAATGTATGTGCATTTATTTTTAGGACAAGCTTTCTAATTACTGTGCTAAAAGGGCCTGTGACCCACAGAAACTATCAGACTTAGATACTTTAGTAAGAATTCAGCTGGAGGTTCTTTCCAAGTGGAGAGCGCTGGGTCCTTGGGCACACAGAAGTGGGAGTTGGGGGTCTGCCTTACACCTTCCCCTGGCCTTGTTTCAGGTGCTCTCAAGTCCTATCTCCGGGAGCTGCCAGAGCCCCTGATGACCTCTGACCTCTATGATGACTGGATGAGAGCAGCCAGGTGAGGAGGGGGGTTGAGGGGTGTGGGGAGGTGAAAGCTCTAAGAATATGGCCCTGGGCTGGCTCACTGGTGCATCTTCCTTTCCAGCCTGAAGGAGCCTGGGGCTCGCCTGGAGGCCCTTCATGGTGTTTGCAGCCGTCTGCCCCAAGAGAACTTCAACAACCTCAGGTGAGCCCTGGCCCACCCCTGTACACCCAGCCCCGCAAAGCTCTGGTTTCGACTCTAACCCTGTGTTGTGCCTGCGCACAGAACCTCACCTGTGATGTCCTGGTCCTTTGTTTTATATTAGACTGTATCCCGGAACACACAGATGCAGCCAGCTTGTGCCTATAATGCCAGCATGAGGGAGGGAGGCTGAGGCTGAGGCCAGCCTGGGCTGCGGAGTGAGACCCTGTCTTAAGCAAAGATAATCCGGCTGGGGATGTAGTTGTTGGTGGAGTACTTACCTAGTGCACCTAAAGTGTACGAAGCCCTGGGTTTACTCCTCAGCACGCTATAAACTGGAGGTACTGATGCATGCCTGCAGTTAGAGAAAGGATCTGAACTTCAGGGTCATCCTTGGCTGTGGAGAGTTCCAGGCCAAACTAGGCTAGGAGACCTTGTCTTAAAAGGCAAAAAACAAGCCAAACCTCTTGCACTGGTGAAGCCAAGTTCCTGGCTTCAGACCCCACCCCTGCCACTCTCTGACCCTGGGCATTCAGTGTCAGCACTGGAGACAGTCCCTACTGCCTGTGGCGGCCAGAAGATTCTCAGCTTAGCTTCTCCTCCCACATACAGTTGACCCTCAAAAAAAAGATCAGGGAACTTAGCTAGTAAAAAGTTAACCATAACGTGTGTTATCTGTTCCCCTCTGAAAACCCAAGGGTAGGAAGTTCTCAGGCCTTTAAGGGCATTGGTAAGCATTTCTGACCCTCTGCCACCCACCAACCCAGGTACCTGATGAAGTTCCTGGCACTGCTGGCAGAAGAGCAAGAAGTGAACAAGATGACACCCAGCAACATCGCCATTGTCTTGGGGCCCAACCTGCTGTGGCCTCCTGAGAAAGAAGGGTGAGGGCCGTGAGCACAGGAACTAGTCACCAGCCTCTAATTTCCCCCAAGCCTCCGTTCCCTATCTCTGTGGTGGGCTGAGCAGGTCTTAATCCTGAAGCTGCTGCAAGGAACAGCCTGAGGGACCAGGGTAATGGTAGTGATGGGGCACCTACGTGGTGACCTGGTACGGGTGCTGGAAACCATGAAGGATGATGTAAGCCTTACTCCCAGCCCTCCAGACATGGGCCTTGGAGAGCTTATATGCATTCTAAGGGAAGTTGATGTGGAATTAGATAAACAGTGCTTTACACACTGTAAGGTGTGGTGATTCAGGAGCATCATCATTACACTCCAGGCCACAGACACATGACAAGGTGTCATCCCATGTGCTGAATTGTGGTTGCTCAGTGGGGGCAATCAATTCAAGAACTGTAGAGAAAGAGCCCAGAATTGATGAGTGATGTCTGTTATAGGTGAAGGAGTGGGAGATGGGGTACGGGAGCTATACATGTGCCATCAACCATGCCCAGCAGAGTCACACAATGCTAGGCTCACTAAAACTCTTGCTTCTCTTTTGTGCCAGGGACCAGGCCCAGCTAGATGCAGCCTCTGTGTCCTCAATTCAGGTGGTGGGTGTGGTCGAGGCGCTGATACAGAGTACAGACACCCTCTTCCCTGGAGGTGACGTACTTTCTTCATGTCATCTCTAGCCCCCCCCACACCCCGTTCCTGAACTCCAGCCCAGTCTCAGTCCTTGGTTTCCCCCACAAACCCTCCTTGTGGCTTAGAAGAAGCTGCTTTTTCATGCTGGACCTTAGTTTCTCATCTGTGAAATGGGAACAGTCCTGCGTGGCCCGTGGGAGTGAGAAGGCAAAGAGCAGTCCCGTCATTGCAGGGAAAGCGAGTAGCCTTCGGTCAGGCTGGCGAAAGCTCTGAACTTGATGCCCGTTCATTCTGCCTCCAGATATCAACTTCAGTACATCAGGCATCTTCTCAGCCCTGGCCCCCCAGGAGAAGGTCAGTAGCCAGCGGACCTCTGAGGAATTGCCACCTGCTGTATCTGTGCCCGCTGCCACCCCAGGTCCAGCCTCAATGCCTGTGAAAGAAAGGTAAGGGCTCACTAAGTAGAATGAATATCCTCTCCCTGACCACACCGACATTCGCCTGGGGCATTGTCTCTGAGGACTTAGGGATGGAATGGCGGTATTTGTCCTGCATATCTGGTCCCACTGGTTGGAGTAGGTGGAAGAAGCCTGCTCTTAGCCTTAAACATGTTCCCTTCTTCATTGCATGGCTATTTCTATACCATCTACTATGTGCCAGGCACTGTTCATGCCCTGGGAACTTAGGAAATTGGGGGGGGCTTTATAACTATCCTGTATCCAATTCTTTAAGTCTAGAAGGGTTTTGTGGCACAAACAAGAGGCCTCAGTGGCCCACACCATGGCCATGTACTCCCTCAGATGAGGCAGACATATGTCATCCTCAGCCCTTGACATGGGTAGGGCAGCGAGAGTGGCCATGTCCATCTACATCCCTGTGATGCCAGGCTGCATGCATGCTCTGCTGTGGGATGAGGCCATGTATGGGCAGAGTGAAGAACTGTAACAGTTAGGGAGGAAAAGAAGCCCCCCCCCCCCGGAATCCAAGCTCTCATAGGGATTATTTCCTTCAGCTCGCATGCCCTTTGACTTCTGTTGGCAGAACATCCCCTAAAGATCGCATGGAGGTCTGGGGGTGCACCTTACCTGGTAGAGTGCTTGCCCAGTTCCAGCCCCAGCATTGCATAGCATGGACTTGGTGGTTACCTATAACCACTTACTGGAGAGGTGCAGGCAGAAGAATCAGGAGCTCAGGATCACCTTCCCTACATGGAAAGTTCAAGGCCAGCCTGGGCTGCACAAGGCAATCTCAAAAAAGAGAAAAAGATCACCTGGGACACCAAGGCAGAGAGGTCACCTGGCATTCGGCCTCCCACTTTTGTGGGTTGTCCGCCAGATTTTGGCTCAGTCATAGTTTTGTCCTAGATTGCTCTCTGCTGCTGTGGTAAACAACTTGGGAGAACAGGGCTTATTTGGCTTGCACCTCCAGGGAGCAGTCTGTCACAGGTCTTAAGCAGGAGCAGGGTCAGGAGAATGCTGATCACTGCCTTACTTGCCCTGACTGGTTCTCAACCAGGTTGCTTGCTTGCTTGCTTCCTTTCTTCCTTCCTTTCTTTTTCTTTCTTTTTAAAAAGATTTATTAATGATGTATACAGTGTTCTGCCTGCATGTATGCCTGCATGCCAGAAGAGGGCACCATATCTCATTATATTATAATTATTATATTTTATTTTATTATTATATAATTGTGAGCCCCCATGTGACTGCTGGGAATTGAACTCAGAACCTATGGAAGAGCAGCCAGTGCTCTTAACTGCTGAGCCATCTCTCCAGCCCCAAAAGTCAAAGTCTCCTGCTCTTTGGAGCTGTTTTATTTTCTGGGGTTATTTTGTTTTGTTTTGTTTTGGTTTGTGGGGGGCGTGGTTCAAGACATGAGTTCCCTGTGTAGCCTTGACTGTCCTGAAGCTTTCTCTATAGTCCAAGCTGGCCTCAAACTTATAGAGTTCTGCCTGCCTCTGCCTCCTGAATGCTGGGCTTAAAGGCTTGCACCACCACCTCCCGTCAGCCAGGCCCTGCACATCCCACTGTGAGCTGGGCCCTCCCACATCAGTCAGCAATGAAGACAGTTCCCCACAGACGTGGTCACAGGCCCGTCTGATTTGGTCAGTCCCTCAGAAGAGACTCCTCCTTTGCATGTGACTCTTGGTTGTGTCAAGTTAGGACACAGACTCCCACCAATTCCAGAAGTATCTACCAAGGGACTGAGAGTGAGGACAGAATCTCTACACAGCCATAGGCAGTGGGGAGCAAGTCCTTCTACCCACCAGTTTGGAATCATGCCGGACTTTAGAAGATTGCCAGATGGCCAAGCTTGACTGTTGCCCCTCTTCTTCCCTCGACAGGACAGAGTCTGAACTGCCCAAGCCAGCGTCCCCCAAGGTCAGCAGGAGCACCACAGAAACAGGTGCTTCAGCAGAGGACATGACTCGGAGGAGTAAGTTGGGTGTGGGAGAGAAGAGCCGGAGAGCTGGAAATCCTCCCATGTCTTTGGACCACCAGAAACGCCAGCAGTAGCCGGAGTGAGATGCTCTGGGTTTGCTGCCTGGCACTCTGGACCCAGATTCTAGCTCTTATCCCTTGGGCAGGTGATGCTCCTGCCTCAGCACCCTCCTGTGAGGTAGAAACCGTAATTGCCCTGACCCTGAAGAATTGCATGGACTGGGAGGAGCTCAGGGAGTGTGCCAGGCTCCGGCACACAGAAAGGGTGAAAGAACGCTAGCCAGTGTGAGCGTGAGGGGTGTTCCAGCCCTCCAGAAGCCCAAAGGACTACAAAGCATAGGGCCAAAACTGTATTTAAGGGTAGAGGGAAGAGAGAGGTTTGAAAGGAGTCCTGGAGGCTCCTGACTTAGATGTCAGCCTGGTCCAGAATGGAGAGGTAAAAGAACAAGGATCCTTGTGGGGGCTACGTCACTGGGAGCCCCCACCCCAGGCCCTGAGGACAAGGGGTTTAGAGCTGGCTGTACCAGCAGAGCCAGCAGACCAGGGGACCTGGAAGACAGGCATTGCTGGAGTCACCGGACCTGGCCCTAGCAGCTGTGGGAGGCTGGGGCTCTCACCCCCTCTTACCAGTAAGGAAATGGGCCCCAGGAAGCAAACGAGTCACCCCAGACAGCCCAGTGCAGAGAGCCAGGGAGAGATTTGATCTCGACTCCACTTAGCCCCCCAGCTGCCTCACAGGGTCCAAGCTGACCTGAGGCCCTGAGGCTTCTGAGAGGCACGCAGGACCCGTGTGTTAGCAGGGACAGGTGACATTTATCCAGTCAACAGATGGGTTCCCATGCTTGCTTGACACCTAGACTGTGATAACCAGTGGCCATGTTGGGTTTATGTTCGAAGGAGAGGCACAAGTAAGGGCCGAGTAAGATGAAAATGGACAAGATAGTTTCAGAGGCCAGTGAAACTGCGAATGGTGACAGCGTTACCGTCCGTGGTGGGGGCTGGGGCACCTTCTGTAAGCTGAGACATTGAGGACAACAGAGGAGGAGTGAAGAGACACTTATTAAATGATAAGAGCCCACTGGGGAAAGTGACCCCACCCCCACACAGGAGGAATGCACCCAGACACACGAACCCCTAACTTTCCTCTGTTTCCCTTCCTCCACAGCCAAGCGCCAGGCACCAGCACGGCCTACCATGCCACCTCCCCAGCCCTCCAGCGCACGCTCATCTCCTCCAGCTCCATCCCTGCCCCCTGGTTCTGGCAGCCCTGGCACTCCCCAAGCTCTGCCACGCCGTCTGGTGGGCACCAGCCTCCGGGCCCCCACCGTCCCTCCCCCATTACCCCCTGTTCCTCCACAGCCTGCCCGGCGCCAGAGTCGGCGTTTACCAGGCTCCCCCAGCCCAGCTTCCCCTGGCCTAGTCATTTCGAACATGCCTGCTCAGGTGGACCAGGGAGGGGCTACAGAGGACAGGGGAGGCCCTGAGACTGTAGGTGGGCATCCCACTGCCCCAGTTCTGCCACCCCAGCCCCGGCCCAGGGGCCTCACCTCAGAGACAGATTGAGCCTGAGACAAATCCTCAGTGTCTCCTCCTTCCCTCTCTCTTTCTCCCTCCCTCCCTTGTCCTCCCAGGACAGCTCTTGCCCTGTGCCTGGGTGCCTGCTGGGTCGGCCCCCATGGCTAGGAGGGCTCAGGTCAGCCCTCTACTTTCTGAGCTTTTCCTCTTCCACTTTGAGCTTGGGGGCTCCCACCTGACTCCCCACTCTCTGGCAGGGGTCTCAAGGGAGCTACCAGAAGGATGTATGGACTTGCCCATTCCTACACGACTTTTATTTTTCTCTTGCCAATGTATTTTTGTAAGGCTCGTAAATAAATTATTTTTAATGAAACTGGAGTAACTGGACAAGCTATAGCTTTCCCTCTTGGAGATACAGAATAATCTGCTTCCATAGGGAGGGATGGGGACATAGTTTCTGCCTCCTTCCTTTCTCGGGCCACGTGCTTGCCGCTTTCTCGGAGCTGCTTGTTTGGTTCCCATATAATAGTTTCTCATCAAGGTAATGGCACCATTGCAGGTGAAGTTACTGAGGCCAGTGAGAAGAGACTGCACAGACCACAGCTAGCAAAGCCTGGGCCTGAAATGAAATATTTGAGATTAGCTCTGAAGCCTGGACTCCTTCCTCCCACCCAGGACAGTTTGCTCAGCTTCTTAGGATCGTGGGTTCCTCCTCTGAGACAGTCAAAAAGTTTCACGCTCTGTTCTGAAGACCAAAGCACTTGTGGGCACACACATGTGCACACGTGCAGCTTTCCCACGAGCAGGGATGCGCCTTCCCATGACCTTCCTGAGCTACTCTGTGCCAGACCCTGGGTAACGCCCCATTCAGCTCCGTGCCTGAGGAACTATTGGGAATGGGCAGGCAGAAATTACAGACTCAATGGAACTAGAAGCCCAATTTAGTAGCCTAGTTAGAGGCGAGGTTTCCTGGAGGAGGTGACAGATAAGTCATCCCGACGCTGGCCAGGTGAAAATGCTGAAGAAAAAGGTAAGTGCCTTCCAGGTCAAGGCAACTGCTTACAAAAGGCCCGGGGAACAGCAAACAGTTGGGTCTCAAAGGCATGGATTTCCCCTGGGCTCAGCTTCATTTTCTCTGAGGTTGGACAGCTCTGCTTAGAACCACAGAATTGTGACAATACAGGTTCATTCCTGATCACACTTTGAATTACTGGTAATTGAATTACTGGTAATACAGAGGCTCACCAGATTAGAAGGCACCATTTACAAAGTAAACATCCAGGCAGCCAGGTTGCCCCATCAACAATATGGACAACTAACGCTGTGGCAACCAAAATAATGTCCAGGGTAGGTCCCACATAGACAAGTCATAAAATCAGATCTCTGGGCTCCTTTCTTAGGTCCGTGTATTAGAATTTTTTAGCATTTATTTGAGTGTGTCTATACGTGGATGCGCATGTGGAGGCCAGAAAACTTGCACGAGTGTGTTTTCTCCACCGTGAGGAGCTGTCAACCTGCTGAACCCTCTCACTGACCCTGCATTCGTGTTTTGAAAAGCATTTATCTAAAGCCATAGAACTGTACATTAAAGATTACACATCTTACTAAATGTAAATTACACAAACAGACAAATAAATAAAACACCAAGTTACCCCCAGGGACTCTACAGCACAGCCAGACGGCCCCAAAAAGCACTGGCTTGGCCCAAGAGCCCAGAGCCTAAGAAGACACGGGTACCGTGGCCTCGCTACACCACAGCCACACGTTTCTCGGGACTCTGCATAGACCCACAGCGGCAATGGTTCCGAGGGCAACGTCTCTCTCTCCGCCTGTTTTCCTCCTAGCAACTAGTTGGCCTATGCTTCTAATTGGCTGAGAAGAGCGCGGCGATTCGCTCCAGACCAAGCAGGCTCTCCATGTCCCGCCCCTTTTTCCGAGCTCCTTCGGGATCGGCTCGGGCCCTCGACTAGACTCTCGCCGCCATTGGCTGAAGCATGCGGCCGTAGCCCCGCCCTCGGCCCTTCCTGCGCGCCAATTGGTAGAGCTGACCTGTGGCCGCGGAGGGAGCACGGCGCGCGCGAGCGAGCGGCCAGCCGGCTGCATGGCGCGCTGCGAGCGGCTGCGCGGCGCGGCCCTGCGCGAAGTGCTGGGCCAGGCGCAGGGCGTCTTGTTCGACTGCGACGGGGTGCTGTGGAACGGCGAGCGCACCGTGCCGGGCGCCCCCGAGTTGCTGCAGCGGCTGGCGCGGGCGGGCAAGACCACGCTTTTCGTGAGCAACAACAGCCGGCGCGCGCGGCCCGAGCTGGCGCTGCGCTTCGCCCGCCTGGGCTTCGCGGGGCTGCGCGCTGAGCAGCTCTTCAGCTCAGCGCTGTGTGCCGCGCGTCTGCTGTGCCAGCGTCTGCCCGGGCCGCCCGACGCGCCCGGTGCCGTGTTCGTGCTGGGCGGTGAGGGGCTGCGCGCCGAGCTGCGTGCCGCGGGGCTGTGCCTGGCGGGGGACCCCGGCGACGACGGCTCGCGCGTGCGCGCCGTGCTCGTGGGCTACGACGAGCACTTCTCCTTCGCCAAGCTGAGCGAGGCGTGCGCGCACCTGCGCGACCCCGACTGCCTGCTCGTAGCCACCGATCGCGACCCTTGGCACCCGCTCAGCGACGGAAGCCGGACCCCCGGTGAGCGTGGGACTGGGTGTGGGGACATGTGCAGGGCCCGACGTGCGTCTCACAATTCCTGCACCTGCAGCCCGTGAAGGGTAGTGGCCGAGGACCCGTTCGACAGACGAGCCAGCCGAGGCTCACTGTGGCTTAGGGAATTGCGGGTGGGATCTAGTCTGGAACTGGCCTCCTGGGCCGGTTTGTCATTAGCCCCACCCACTTTGCAGGTGGGTTGGGAGAACCGCTCTGGAAGGATGATCCGAGTGGAGAGCTGGATCCTCGCGTGCAAAGGCAGGATGGAGGCCGATGTAGAGACTGGAGGGTCGTGGACCTTGACCTCACTTCTAGTTCTGGGTCCACTCGGTTAACCCTGTGGAGTTACATAACCTCGGAGCATCCCTGCCTGGGTGCGAGGGGGGCTTCTCACCGTGCCAGTCATCCCAGGACCCCTGACTGGAGGCTCATGTAGCCAGCCCGCCAGTCCTTTGATCGCTTTCTGAAGCCTCTTAATGCTGTTTTTACTTTTTCCTTTCCAGATTACTCCAAAAATAAGAAAGTTGGCCCATTTCTCCGTTACAGATATCAGAGATGGGAAGTGAGCTTCCACAGCAGGACACACTGAGCATAGAGTAGGGGGGGAACCTGAACTTGGCCCTGGGAACGCCCCTCCCCACATGCGTCCATCAAAGGGCACTCCTGGCTGTTGTTACTGGGGGTGCTCAGCCCTGCACTTAGGTTGGAGCAGTGAGGGTTGGAGTGAGGCAGCAGAGACTCTTGGGTAGTGATGAATGGGGTAAGGACAGGTTCAGTACTCCAGAGTGTGGCATGGACATATCTGCCACTCCACTCTGCTGGCCTTTGGCTCAGATAGTCCTTGATGCCAAATCCTGGGAGGCAGTGGGGTTCTGCAGGGTGGCATTGCAGAAAGTGAGGTAGGCACAGTGAGGCAGGTGTGTGTGGAGAGGACCTGGGAGCCTTCCTGAAGGAGGTATGCTGCAGGGCAGGGTGACAGTACACAAGGAGAGATTAGCATCCTGTTAGGATGGTGTAGCCGAAAAGGATGCTAGGGCCTTTCCTGGCTCTGCCTGAGACCTTGCCACCCAGTACGTGTGCCTTCTTCCCATAAATCTGAGAGAGGTCACCGCTGCAGCATCCCTTCCCCCACCTCGCTTCCATCAAGTCAGATTTCCCTCCACTTGGGTTGAGGCTGTGAGGCAAGGGCTTCTCCAGGGTCCTGGGAAGTGGTGTGAGGAGCCTGAGAGAGACTGGAGCTATCCCCCAGCCTCTGCAGGACCCCTCCCGACTTCTATCTCCATACCTACCTAGCTGTGCTCACCCAACCTGCTGGTCACGCCTACTGCCTGGAGGGGGAGACAGGTTAACACAGGCTTGCCACCATACTTGTGAGTGATGCAGCCTCCAAACCACGGTGTTAACTGCTGGTCATGGTGCAAGCCTTTAATCCCAGTACTCGGGAGGCAGAGGCAGGTGGATCTCTGTGAGTTTGAGGCCAGCCTGTTCTACAGACCTGGTTCCAGAATAGCCAAAGGTACACACAGAAACCCTGTCTTCAAAAAAACGCCAAAAACAAAAACCCTGCTGGTTGTGTGCCAGTAACCCAGGAGCAGGAGCCGCTAGGCAAACAGAAAAATGAATGAATGTCCCCATTAGGCATCAGATTTTGTAGTAATTGAAACCACACCCCAGTTCTCCTGCCTCATCACAGACCTCTTGAAGAATATTGTTGTAAGGTGTATGACTTTTGCTTATGCTGCATTTGTTTAACTCTGAAGCTGTGATTGTTTATCTGTCTAAAACACCTGGTGGTCCTAATAAAGAGCTGAATGGCCAACAACGAGGCAGGAGAGGGATAGGTGGGGCTGGCAGGCAGAGAGAATAAGGAGGGGAGAAACAAGAGGGTAGGAGCAAGAGAAAAGGCCTGGAGCTAAAAGGTAGTCAGGATAATTTAAGAAAAGCTGGTAAGAAACAAGCCAAATTAAGGTCGGACGTTCATAACTAAGCCTCCATGTATGGTTTATTTGGGTGGCACCCCCTAAAAAAGCCCAAAGAGGAAAAGAGCAAAAACCTCAACACAGGTCTGTGAAATTGTGTGCGTGTTTACTTGAGCTAGGAAGTAGAATGGTCACAAATACAGGAATATGCCATTATACACCAGTCTTGAGTTAGGTGTTATGGTCATGGGCTTCCCTACTAGGATGCTTGCCCAGCTATCATGTTGACTGCTGGGAGACTCAGTAAAGCTTAGTGGAATGACTGACATGAGCTATGAGGACCAACAGGAACCAGCTCTGTCCTGGGAGCTGGGAAAAGAACAGACTCACAAAGATGGGGCCAATCTTTTTGTTTACTTTTGTGTTTTTGAGACAGGGTCTCAGCCTAAATGCTGGGATTAAAGGTATTGAACCACCACCCCCAGCAAGACTGGATCTTAAGGAATATGAGTATATGCCACTGTAGCCAGCTTGGGCCTATTGCACTGAGAAAAAAAAAATCTTAGGGTGACTCACGAAAGTCTCCCATTCTAGAAGGAACCTCTAACCAGGGACTGGGATGGTGGTGGACACATGTAAAGGAGGTGCCTGATTCTTTTCTCTACCTGTGCCCTGAACTGATGGCTGGGGCAACTCCTTATCTGAAGGCCTTGGGGCTGTGGTTCTTGCTGTCCCTACCCACTCTCTGAGGCTGGCGGAGTGCAGTGATGTATCTGTGAGAGTGGTGAGAGGAGGCCCTGAGTGTTTGGGGTCAGGCTGAGGTAAAGTAAGAGATATTTAATCACGGCGAGGGCCTTGGCTTATATCCCCAGAATGATATCTGGTAGAAATATTCCCTCGTTGGCTGGTGTGCCAATTGCCTCAGTCACCTCAAGAACACAGCAATTAATGGAGGTCGCAGGTTTTCAGAAGCTACTCCATTGTAAAGCATTCTGATTTTGTTTTGTTTTTGAGACAGGGTCTCGCTGTGTACGTAGCCCAGCGTAGCCTCTCACTGAGCTCCTGCCACAGGATCCTGAACGCAATTCTTTATGCTGCTCCCGAGTATGTTAGGTCATTTTCTGTCGCTGGGTGAGACACCGTGACGAAGGCAACTTACAGGAGAAAGGGTTTCCTTGGGTTTGTAGTTCCAGAGGTGACAGGCTTGGTGGCTAGGACAGCAGGTTGAAAGCTCACACTGGAGATGGTGAAATTGTCCAGACACTGCCACCTGAGGAGCAAGTTCAGGTGACCCAGACTGTGAGGGGTAATCTCATCCAAACCACCACACTGAGGAAGCTCAGCTCTGGCCAGTTCTTCTCTTTCCCTTTTTTTGGGAGTGGGTGGGAGTAGGGGTTTGAGACAGGGTTTCTCTGTGTAGTCCTTGCTGCCCTGGAACTCATTCTGTAGACCAGGCTGGCCTCAAACTCAGATATCCCCCTGCCTCTGCCTCCCAAGTGCTGGGATTAAAGGGGTGTACCACCACCCAGTCCTCAGGGCAGATTTAATGTCACAGAGCCTCAGCTTTCTTGTCCGTGAAATCAGCTTTCAGGGTGCACTGAATAAGTGGTGGTGCTTCTCTTCATTTAGTTATGGGTGTTGGTGTAAAGGCACAAGGACATTCCTGCGGACAGTAATAACAAGCTCGTGTCACCAGGATGGTGCTGGGGGTGCTGGTACCAGGACTGTGCTTTTCTAAACAGACCTCCCATTGTCGGGCTCCTGGGCTCCTTCCCCAGCTTTGGTTTCTTCCCATGGTCACTGTGGTTGCAGACATCTTCAAGCATGTAGCTTTTTGTCTCCAGCTGGAATTTTCTCTAGGGGATCATTTTCCCCTGCAAGGTTGACTGGGTCAGAGGTGTGAACGTTTCTGTGCCTTGCTGCATTCCAGGCAGGCTCTGCCAACTTTCCATGCCAGGATCGTGGCTTCTCAGAGCAATAACCACCACTGCTCTCTAAATGCTTTTCCGTTTACAAAGTGCCTCCCTGTGAGGCCCACAGCATCCCTTCAGGGGAAGTGTTACTTGATTTCCATCTTACCACAGTTCAGAGAACGTCAAGGGAGGCTGAAGGGCTTGCCCCAAAACACACAGCTGTCAGGCAGAACTGATGGAATAGGCCTGTTCACACACACGCTTAAAGTATACCCAGGAGAGAGAACGGCCATTGCTACCTTCATGTTAGACAGAGAGACTAAGCACACAGCATACCCAGAGCAGTGGTGATGAATTCTGAAATCAGGTGTCTGGCACAGGCAGCACCAGCCTTTAGGTCAGGCTCAGCTGCCGCCCTCCTCCTGACCAAGTGTTCCCTCCCCACAGGTACCGGAAGCCTGGCTGCAGCAGTGGAGACAGCCTCAGGACGCCAGGCCCTGGTGGTGGGCAAACCCAGCCCCTACATGTTCCAGTGCATCACTGAAGACTTCAGTGTGGACCCCACCCGCACACTGATGGTGGGTGACCGCCTGGAGACCGACATCCTCTTTGGCCACCGCTGTGGCATGACCACTGTGCTCACACTCACAGGGGTCTCACGCCTCGAAGAAGCCCAGGCTTACCTGGCAGCTGGTCAGCATGACCTTGTGCCCCACTACTATGTGGAGAGCATTGCAGACTTGATGGAGGGGCTGGAGGACTGAACCCACCTCTCCCTTTCCCCGCTCCCATAGATGGAGGCTGCAGGCCATGAGTCACATTCGGCAACATGAGCTGCCTGGCTCAGGTGTCTACCCCAGTGAAGGGAAGCTGGAATCCAGGAAGGTTTGTGGGCCCTCATACCCCTCCCAGCAGTGGCTGGACACTCTGCTGTTCAGAAGCTGTCCTTCCACATCTTGAAGGTTCACCCTGGCCTGACCCCACCAGGTAGCCTTATTTCCTGCCCCGTCATCTACCCTTCTTGAACTGTATAATATGGGCCCCAAAGCCAAATGAAAATTTTCTCCAACCCTGAGTACTTAATTAAGCCCCTTCCCTTCTCTGGGAGCTGTAATGCTCTGTCCTTAGGTCCTTGTTGACCAATCAGAAGTCTAGGGAACTCCAACTATTCCTGGCCTGAACAGGCCTATGGAAGGAAAGCTACCAGTAGTGACTGTTATTCACAATGGGCCCTCAGTGGACCAAGTAGGAGCTTAAAGATCACCTTGCATATCCTGGAGCCCCAGAGCACCAGTCAGAAGGCTAAGTGACATTGATCTCTGGATGTCCATCAGGACAACAATGATCCACTGGCCTTTTAGATCCCAAATAGAACAATCTACAAGTCCGTGACACCGTGGCTTTTTGATAATCCTGGGCTGACTGGATCAGCCAGGAGACCAGGTCCTAGCAGATCAGGGTGATGAATGCCTATACTTAAAGCACTTGGGAGGCTGAGGCAGAAGGATTGTTCTGAGTTTGGTGACCTGGGTTGCAGAGTAAGACCTCATTTCAAAAAGACCAACTTCAAAGTCAGCCTCCTCCAGGAACTGATCCGTGGGCCCTCTGTGACCCTGGGTGGGATGCAGAGGCTCCCACCATAGCACCGTCCAGTATTGGTGGTTGCCACAGCTTGGAAGGGGCCCTTATGTCCCGCCCCTTGAAGTCAGTGTTTGCTGTGCCACCTCTCCTGCTCATTCCCAGCTACTTGTTTGTTTATTTATTTATTGTGTGCCAGTGAAGATGGGGGCAGGGTGGGACATTCCCACCACCTCCACCCTTGTTGTAACCAGTCCTTGAACTTAATAAAATATAAGTGGGAGTATCTGTACCCCAGTCTGTACATTGGGGAGTCCTGCCCTAGGCTGCCTCCCTGAAGTACCAACACCTCCCACCCTGCAAGAAGTGACACCTCCCACTTTTGTGTTCCTAGCACAGATGTACTTTGACTCTTGAGCTTTTAGCAGCTCTGAGACCTTACGTGTCCATTTGTTTAAGTCCTTTAAAAACCCAGTGTTGGGCAGGGGGGTTCATTCAGTTGGTAAAATGCTCACTTTACAAGCACAAGGGCCAAAGTTTGCTCCCCAGAACCCACATGAAAATGCCAGGAGTGGTGGCATGTGCTTGTAATCCCAACACGGGAAGTGGAAACAGGTGGATCCTTGGGGCTCGTTGGCCAACCAGTGTAGAGTACTTGGCTATACTACTAGTTAGTGAGAACCTGTCTCAAAAAGCAAAGTGGATGTTGCTGGAGGGGTGATACTGGAAGGTCTCTGGCTTCCACACACATGTGCATCCACAGGGACATGCATACACAGAGCTCAGTGCTTGCATTGCTCTTAGGAAATAGCAGGTATGTGATGCTGAGGGCAGGGATGTGGCTCTGGGAAATAAAAGGCCTCCTATACCAGCACCATAAAGAAGAAATGTGATGTGAACTCAGACCAGGGCAGACAGCTGATCTTGGCTTTGAACTAGATTGATGTTCAAAGAAGGCCGCAGCACCCTCTGGAGAGCATAGGAACAAGAGGGCACTGGATGAAGTCACCACCCTCGGCTTGTCCCGCCATCCCCCTCCTTAGCTTTTAGAAAGTTTAGCATTATGTACTCCTTAAAAATCTGTCAGACTGCGATTTCTTTAGAGGATGACTCATTCCTGACTCCCTCTCCCTGCTCTGCAGCCTTCAACCCTTCTATCACTGCAATTTATCAGCAGAACAGACACTATGAATCCACAATCCATTTGCTTCTCTACCTCCCATTAATGATACATTTCATACACCAGACATGATACCAGCATTCCTAGGGCACTTTGCAGGGATTTAGAGCTTTCTTCAACTTTTCAGGCAAAGTGCAGAACCTTGTTGGGGCGGGGGTGGGGGAGAGACAAGAAAACAGCTGGAGAGATGGCACAGTTAAGAGCACCAGCAACGACTGTTCTGCACTCATATGGCAACTCAAAGCCACCTGTAACTCCAGCTGCACAAGGATCTGACACCCTGTTCTGGCCTCCAACAGACATTTTTTTTTAAAAAGTAACATCTTTGAAGCTAAATGGAGCCCAACAGGAGAGTGATGTAGAGCACATGAAGATGCAGCATGTGAGGGAAATAAAGAACTCCTTTATACTTTTGTTTACACACTGTTTAGGGGCGAAAGAAAAGATACAGCTTGGCCCTCGGGAGCCCCTAGGAGTACTTGGAAATTCGGAGAAAGAAAAGCCTAACCTGCAATGCCACTTTCAAATGTAATGGAAGGTTTGAGACTAGTCCAGTAATATTCCATTGTGTTTGAATACAGTAAACAATTTCAGCATTGCAGTAATTTTGTTATTCATGTGTGTTTAATCCCAGCACTTGAGAGGCAGAGGCAGGTCTACAGAGGAAGTTCCAGGACAGCCAAGGCTATTATACAGAGAAATCCTGTCTGGGGGTGGGGGAAGACAAGTTTGTAGGCATTTTGCTTGCATATATATATATATATATTTTTTTTTTTTGTAAACTAGTTCTTGTAGACCAGGCTGGCCTCAAACACACAGAGATCCACCCGCCTCTGCCTCCCAAGTGCTGGGATTAAAGGCATGCACCACCACTGCCTGGCACGTGTATATATTGTATGTGATGTGTATGCCTAGTGCCCGTAGAGGTGAGAAAAAGGTATCGGGCTTCCTGGAACTGGAGTTACAGGCAGTTGTGAGCCACCATGTGCGTGCTGGGAGGAAGACACACCTTGGAGGATGTGTATGCCTGTCTATGCTGACGTTTAAAGAAGGAAAATCAGCCCTGAATGTGGGCAGCACCTTTCCACAGGCTGGAGACCCAGACTGAAGTAAAGAAAGAAAGAGAGCTAAGCCCAGCATTCATTATTTCTGCTTGCTGACAGCAAACACAAGGTGACCAGCTGCCTCACACTTCTGCCGCCATGTCTTCACCATGATGGAGCGCTTCCCTTCCAACCATGAGCCAAAGCACACCCTTCCTTTCTCCTTTTGGTTACTTACCATGTAGTCACAGCAGCTAGAATCGGCACAGAAAAATCTGTTGGAGGTGGGGCTCCTGTTGTGAGAAGCCTGTGCATGCGGTTCATTGACCTGAACTGGTTTATGGGGGGATTGTGGAAGAGTCTGGAGCTGCTGACTAGAGAAGCTCAAATGCTATAAACAGCTTAATGAAGACCAAAATACAAAGAAAAGGATGAATAAAAATAAATACCGTGCTCATAAGGTTTTATAGGGGGATGTGGACTCCGTCAGGAACTGGCTAAAGGCCATTCGTGTTCTAGCCAAGAACTTAGCCATATGTCCTGAAAAGTTGTAAGAGGCTGTATTAAAAAGCAGTGGACGAGTTTGTTTAGAATTTTCAAGACAGCACAACATCCAAGTTGTGGCATGGTTGTGGCTCACTGTTCTTGGGTCTAAAGTGAAAGCACAGAAAGTTGCAGAGAAGTTGGGTATGGAGAAAACAGTTATAATGGTTAAAAACAGTGTCGTGACAGAGAAACTGCACAGGAGGAAAGATCTCTTGATAGCAAGACTACAACCTCTGGAAGAGACTCAACTTGTGAAAATGCAGTCTTGAACCAGGTAGTGGTGGCCACGCTTTTAGTCCTGGCACCCAGGAGGCACAGAGGCCAGCCTGGTCTAAGAGGGAGTTCCAAGGACAGTCAAGGCTACACAGAGAAGCCCTGTCTTGTGGGGTAGGAGGGAACAGGACCTTGAAAGCGGCCCAACTGAGACTGCTGGAGGCATCCCCTGCTCAAACGCCACCCCTAGGGAAGGGTTTTCTAGGCCCAGCCACCAGGGCACACAAATACACTACACCTGTGATCCAGGGGCCCAGAGCATGCATCAGGCTGTCAGCAGAACCTCGGAGCGTCTCCACATGCTAGCTTTACAAACATACAAACTGCAAGTTGCCAGGTCATGGAGGCTCCATAAAACTGCCAGGCAATGTGCAGCAGAGTTGGAGTCCCTGTAAGGGGGCCTTAATAGGCCATGATCACTGGAAGCTATGAAAGTGAGGCTCGGGGCTGGAGAGATGGCTCACAGGTTTAAGAGCACTGCCTGCTTTTCCAAAGGTCCTGAGTTCAATTCCCAGCAACCACATGGTGGCTCACAACCATCTGTAATGAGATCTGGTGCCCTCTTCTGGCCTGCAGGCATACATGCAGATAGAACATTGTATACTTAATAAATAAATTATAAAAAAAAGTTCATTAAAAAAAAGTGAGGCTTACATTAACCGGGGCTGTGGGCCCCAAAGAGTTTCCCGTGTGCTGCAGGCCACAGAATTGGGATGGGTGGGGCTACTAAAGGACGTGAGAGCCCAGGTGACACTGTTAAGAGCGACAGATGCCAGACATGAAGCTTCAGGGCTGGTATTTTCTCTGATGGGTTTCAGACTTGTTTGCATCTGATCCCATTCTTCCCTTTGGGGATGGGAATGTTTAGAATTGTATACTGGAAGCAGCTTGTTTTCCAGTTTTTCTGAGAGTTCATGGCTAAGATTGCCCTGGGTCTCAAGAGAGATTTTGGACTTTGGGCTTTCAGACAGTATTAGAACTGTTTGGGCTTTTAGAGATGGACTAAATGCCTTTTGTGATAAGAGATAAATTTGAGACTTTGGGGCCAGAGGTGGAGTGTTGTGTATTGAAGCATTTGAGTATCAGGTTGACAAGAAATGGATTGTACTGGTTGATTTTCACTATCGACTGGACTTAAAAGCACCTAGGCGACACGTCTCTGGGCACACCTGTGAGGACGTTTCAAGAGAAGTCTTAACTGATAAAGCAAGTCCCATCCTGCACCATCCTCTGGGCTAGGAAGGAAGGAGAAAGTGAGGTGAACATCAGCTCCCTCTCTCTTCCGGAGTGCAGACACCATGGGACTGGCTGCCTCCACTCCCACCACCATGCCTTTCTTCATATGATGGACGGTGAGTTCAACCATGAGTCAAACCCTCCTCCCTGAAGTTGCCTTTGTCAGAGCCATGAGAAAAGTAACGAATACAGTCATTTCAAAGCAATATGCTAAAGCATATAGAAGGCTTAGCCCTGAGCCCTGGATGTTGGGGCTCTTGATCAGAAGAGGACAGACCCCAGGGACCCTAGGTAACTACCTGGATGAGAAGGTGGCAGCAGTGGGCAGTTGCAAGAAGTGCAGTGGGGGGGGGTACCAACGAGCTAGCAGACACACACCCTCCTACCCTCATGAAGCAGCTTTTAAAGTCGAAGTTCCCAGATCCACACTGTTTTCTCAGCCCCAGCTCCCTGTGAGAGCAAAGCCAAACGTTTCCACATGCTTAACCTGCAGTTTAAGATGTGGGGGAGCAAGTCAGGCGCAGCATCTCTGGGGTCCCTCCCTGCTCTGTCTTCAAGGACTCCATGTGGGAGCCAGCTTGGTGGGTGCCGTGGATGGTACCCGTGTGCTCCATGGCTTGCTGCCAGCGCTGACTGAAGGAGGTACAGACTGTGTCAGGGCTGAGGAGGAGGGAAGGGCCCTGCTGGCTAGGATCTTATGGACAGATGAGCTAAACCCAGCTCTGAGGGCTAGGCTGGCTGCTGCGGGACTTGACCTGAGGGAGAATCCCCAGAGCTGGGCTTTGGCCTTGGGAAAGGAGAAGGAGAAAACATTCAAACTCAACTCAGCCAGGATTGGCCAGCACCTTTGCTACCTTCCAGGATCAGAACATTATTGAGAGCCTGGGAGGGCAAGGCGGTTCCAAATCTGCAGCCCTCTTCCAAGATGGCGGCTTCACAAGGGGAACTGGCAACATGGACTCCCTGTGCTCCCGATGCTCTCCCCACCTACTCCCCAGTGTGAACTGAGAACCCCTCTAACTAACCAGAGATTTTAGGGTATTAGAGTGAGTGCTGGGAGCCCCCAGGTGGGGCTTGGCCTCTACGTCAATTAAAGAGTTAAGTAGTTGGTAGAAAGCTTGCTTAACACATACAAAGGCCTGGGTTCAGTCCCCAACAAGATGTAGACCAGGCATGATGTTACAGGCCTGTAATCCCAGTACTTAAGAGGCAGGAGCAGGAGGATCAGAGATTTAAGGTCCTCCTTGGCAAAGCAAGTTCGAGACCGGGCTGTGCTGCATGAGACTCTCAAAAGAGGCTAAGAGGATAATGGGTAAAAAACACAGATTAAGGGCTGGAGAGATGGCTCAGTGGTTAAGAGCATTGCCTGCTCTTCCAGAGGTCCTGAGTTCAATTCCTAGCAACCACATGGTGGTTCATAACCACCTGTAATGAGATCTGGTGCCTTCTTCTGGCCTGCAGGCATACATGCAGACAGACCACTGTATACCTAATAAATAAAAAAAAAAAAAAAAAAAAAAACACAGATTTATTCAATGTGGCCACACTGGGAAGGGAAACAGATAAAGGGATCCAGTAACCCCAAGTCTATTTTTAGGGTGTTAATGTGTGTTGGTTTCTTGCGGGGGTCAGTTGTTGCTGCTGTATTATCTGTTAATGTTTTATTTACTTATTTTTGTTTGTTTGTTTTTTGAGACAGGGTTTCTCTGTGTAGTTCCACCTGTCCTAGAACTTGCTCTGTAAACCAAGCTGACCTCGAGCTCACAGAGATTTGCCTGCTGAGTGCTGAATTAAAGGTGTGTGTCACCACTACTCAGCTAGCTGTTATTATTTTTATTATTTTTATTTTTTTGAGCCAGAGTCTCCTTTAGCCAATGGTGACCTTGAATTCCTAATCCTACTGCCTCAGCCTCCCAAGTGCTGGTATTACAGGCATGAGTCATCATGCATTTTAACCTTAATATTGGAAGAACTGGGGCAGGTAGCAGGAGGTATGCCTACTTGAGCAGCCGGGCCCTGCAAGATGGTTCAAAGAAGTCCCGTTGCGTAAGGGGACAGGCAGGTTCTCAGGAAAGGGTCCCTCCTGCTTCAGGGTGTGCAGGCTCACCTCAGGAACAGTTGCCCTCACGTGGGGGAGGGGCTGTCCTGAAAGACTTTGCTCTTTCCAGAATCCAAGGGGACTGCAGATTTGGGACAGCGACTTATCTCTGTGCCTTCAGTTTAGGAGGAGGCTGAGGTAGGTCAGGAAGGCTGAGTCAAGCAAGAGTCTGAGCCAAAGTAAAGGAGACGGGTACAAGTCAGCACAGAGCGGGCAGACTCATCCTGTCCGCAGCCTTCTGGGGTCCAGGCTTTTCAGCAAGAGCAGCTTCGAAGTGCCTGTTTTACCACTTAATCCCGTGCTCTGCTCATGAGCCTCCCAAAGTCACACCTCACTCCATCACTATCTGAATCTCCCTAGGACCCTCAGGCGAAATGACAATGAAACCCTTCACCTGGCCTACAAGGCCCTTCACGACTACACCCTCATCGACTTGCTCCCCAGACAGAGCAAAGTCTTTGCCCACTCAGGAACGCTGGGCCCTTCAAGATCCTGCTTCACATCACATCCCACAGTCTCCATCGCCCTCCCGCCCACCCACTGGGTGTCTGTGCCTTCCCCAGAGCCAGCGCGCCGTTATTCGATTAGACTTATGGTCAGGTTCTAGCCAAACCGAGGATCCTGAGAGCAGGACCTGGGAGCGGCTCACCTATGGATCCTGCGAGGCCAGCCCAGGGCTAGACACACATAGTTGGTGCTCAGGAAAATATCTGCTAACTGGATGGCCATGTCTGGTATCCAAAAGAGAGAATGAGGCCAAGGGTGTAAAGTTGGCCCTCCCTAGCTGCCTCTCAGGCAGGCCCAGGGATGTCGGAGTCAGGCCACTCCAGAACTCTGCAGGCTCTGCAGTGGGCTGAAGTCCAAGGTATGAGCCAAGGACACCAGTGTCAGGCCTGGCGCCCAGCCCAGTCTTTCTTTAGCCCTAGTGAGCAGCAGCACTGAGCTGTAGCCACAGTCTGCTTCTTCCGGGGAAAGCCCGGGTGGGGCCTGGGCTTTGTGGTCCTTCTCAGCCCTCTACAGAGGCCCAAAGCCTGAGCCACAGCCGAAGCCACACCCCGGTCTGCCAGGGGGCAGCTTCTTCTGGAACTGCTCTAATGCTTTGCAGACCTCGACACACACATACCCCCACCCGCTGCGCTGGGCCCCAGGGGCTCTCTGCCTGCTGGCCCCGGGCCCCTTCCCGCCAACTCTTGCGCCTAACTCATCCTCAAACTATTTTCCACTGGCTCCCCCAATCTCTGCCACAGCACAAATCTTTTTTTAGTGGGAGGAGAGGGATGGGGACGAATAAGGGGCGGCGCTTGGACCCTGAGGGAGGGACTAAGGAAAGGGCGCTCTCCTCTCTGACTGGTCACCTCTGCTCTAAAACTGGCTTTATAACCCATTGACTCCACCTCTGGTGCTTCCCCCATCCCTGTCCTGACATTCAATTGGCTTAACCTACGGGGGGGGCGGGACTCACTGGGTCGGGTCCAGTTAAAAGGGTCGGAGAGGGCTTGGGGCCCTGGTCACTCGGGTGGAGTCTTCAGACATCTGGTGTAGCAGATCGCCGGAATCTTCTCTTCGCTTCAGTCATGGCCTGTGTGAGTGTGAGACCCTCCACTGCAAGGTCTAGGAGATTGAGCAGACACAGATGGGCATGGGAGAGTGGCCAGTTTGGGAGCTGCTTCTAGTCCCAGCTGTGAGGCCTTGGACAGGTGTTTTCTCTGACCCTCAGTAGCTACATCTGTAAAATGGGGGTGGGTGACATAGTTCCCCCCTAAAACCTTAAGCCTCTGTGGCTAAAGAGTATTCTGGATTTCTCCGAGTTCTGGCAGCATACTTATGTCTTGCAAGGTCCCAAACTGCCACTTTGCAGTTTTCTGAGAAGTGGGAGTGGGAAGGGTGTGGCCACCTGGGGAGGGGGAAGGCAGGGGGACATTTTGGCCAAGACTTCTCACTGCTTCCCACTACTCTAGCGGTCTCTCTCTCTCTCTCTCTCTCTCTCTCTCTCTCACACACACACACACACACACACACACACACCGCAGCTGTCCCCAATCACAGACAGAGCCAGGGCCCAGTAGATCACCCTCTGCTCCAGAAAACCTCCTGGGCCCTAGAGTTGCAGGCCAGGCTGGGGCTGTTCCTGGTTGCTGGTCAGGTGGCGGCGAGCATTTGCACAAATAGACAGATATAGATTGAAGCCGGAATCCTCCACAAGCCCTCAGGGAGAGGGTTCAAATGCCAAAGACACCCCTCAGACAAGTTAACTTCTGTCTACCCACCCAGGCAGGTGCCCAGCAGTGCCCAGATTTATCTGCTGGGCTCTCCTCTAGCTCGCTGGCTGCACTCTCCTGCACAGCGGCCCTGTGCCTCAGCTTCTCCACTAGAAAGGTCCAGGCTGCTTTCTCTCTCCCGGAGGAGCCACCGACATTTCTATTCAGCTAAATGAGGACTTAAGAGGTCACACCCTATCTTCCCCTTCATTCTAAGTAAAAAAAAAAAAACTCTCCAAGCTGATGATGGGTGAATCTTCTAGGCTCTGTCCTGTATGTAGGACAGCCATAAGCTTCAAACTAGCATACCCTGTTGGGAAAGGGGACTGTCCCTAACCACAGGGACAATCAAGACTAGAACTTACACCTTGTCCTGTCCATCCCACCCCACCCTTAGACTTAGAGCTAGTCAGGACACCGAGAGTGGGAATGACCCCATGCCCACACCCCAGGCTATTGCAGGTAGTTCAGACCATGTCCTAACTCGGCCCTAAATGCAGCTAGGTGGTCTTGTCTACACAGGGTCTGGTCGCAAGCAATCTGAATCTCAAACCTGGGGAGTGTCTCAGAGTTCGGGGCGAGGTGGCCCCCGACGCCAAGAGGTGAGAATGGAGCACGGGGTGGCGGTGGCAGGGGCGCGGTTCGCAGGCCTTGGGTCCTGAGGCTAGGGATGGGCGTGGCCGGCCAGAGCCGCTTCTCCCCTGCCCGCCCGGAGGGGGTTAATGGCCAGCTGCAGACGTTGCGTTTTCTGGGTGAGTCACTTCCTCGCTGGGTCTGATCGACCTCACCGTGGTCTCCCTTTCCCTCCCGCCCCTCTCTCTGGGTTGGAGTTTCTTAAACTATACCAGCTGCTGCCTCAACAGCTACCTCGGCTTACTCCCTCCCCTTCCGCCTGGGGTGGGTAATGTGGGGCGTGGCAATGAGGGAGGGGTCACCCACGTGCCTGCTGACTGCGGGGGTGGGGTGGGGGCGGGGGGTGTCTCCATGGCTCGGTCTTTTCTTTCAATTCTTCTCTTTCATTCGTACAGCCCCGCCGCCTATTTTCTCAGCAGCCATGTGACCTTGGACCAGTCACCCAAGCTCAGGAAGCCTCGGCTTTTCTTTTTTTTTTCTGGGGAGACAGGGTCTCACTATGTAGCTCTGGCTAGCACGGAACTTACAATGTCTACCAGGCTAGCCTCCACGGAGACCCACATGCCTCTGTTTCCCCAGTGCCGGGATTGAAAGTGTGCACCGCCACACTCCACACCCGGAGGAGCCTGGGTTTCCTAATAAAGCTAGAGGGAAAGTTGTGGTGTGGAGAAAGCCACGGGCCAGATTTATCAAGGCAGCTGGCTGACTGTAGTGAGTTCCTCGGCCCTCTTTTCTCTTTCTTCCTGAAACCAGACCTTGGTGGCAAGTACTGCTACCAGTCCCCATGCAACAAATCAAATCCCATATTATTTACTTTTTTTTTTTTTTGGTGGTTTTTCAAGACAGGTTTCTCTGTGTAGCCACCCTAGCAGTCCTGGAACTCACTCTGTAGACCAGGCTGGCCTCGAACTCACAGAGACCCACCTACCTCTGCCTCCCGAGTACTGGGATTAAAAGCCTGCGCCACCACCACCTGGTTTATTATTTACTCTTTTACTCCACAATGATGGAGCATCTGTGGCGTGTGTCCTGAGCAGTGACCCAGAGATAGACAAGACAGACAGGACTGCACCTAGAGAGTCACACAGCCCTCCTTGACCAAAGGGGCTGACACTAATTAATATCTGGGAGAGAGATTCCTTCAGGGCAGCCCCCGCATTGTACAGATAGGTAAAAACTGTGGCTCAGAGAGGAATGACAGGGTCTAGCTCAACTCACACAGTGAGGGGGGCCCTGCGGGGCTCAGTCTTTTCTTGAAATAGCCGAAGGAACTGAGCCAAGGTTCTGGAAGGCTTAGACTTAGAGTCCAAGTTCCTGGTCTTCCTGTTGACCGAGTTTCAACAAGGTGCATTAATGTTTTCTCAATGAGCTTTGGGTCTAGAGCTAGCCAACATGGCCTCAAGCTTACCTGTCACTCCCTAGCTTTGTGCTGAACCTGGGGAAAGACAGCAACAACCTGTGCCTGCACTTCAACCCCCGCTTCGACGCCTATGGGGATGCCAACACTATCGTGTGCAACAGCAAGGATGGCGGAGCCTGGGGGACCGAGCAGCGGGAGCCTGCCTTCCCCTTCCAGCCTGGAAGCATTGTCGAGGTGGGCAGGAGTGGAGCTGAGCAGGGCCCTGGGTGGGCTGGACAATGTTGGCTTTAGTGTTCAGAGACAGGCTGGCCCTTCCTGACTATATGATTACCAGTGTCATCCCATTCGGAACCTGTAGAGGGACTCACCTCTATAGGAGCTGTCATCCAGCTCGGAGCTGCTCCTGGGTGTCACTCATTGTTCTTCTCCACCCACCAGGTGTGCATCACCTTTGAACAGGCTGACCTGACCATCAAGCTGCCAGATGGGCATGAGTTCAAGTTCCCCAACCGCCTCAACATGGAGGCTATCAACTACATGGCAGCAGATGGCGACTTCAAGATCAAGTGTGTGTCCTTTGAGTGAAGCCAGCGAACCCATGGCCGTCAATAAAGGCAGCTGCCTCTGCTCCTCACAGAGCATGAGCTCCTCACATGAGCTCCTCTGCTCATGTGAAAGTGTTTGTGTTGCTGGGCGGTGGTGGCACATGCCTTTAATCCCAGCACTCGGGAGGCAGAGGCAGGTGGATCTCTGTGAGTTCAAGCCCAGCCTGGTCTACAGAGCTAGTTCCAGGACAGGCTCCAAAGCCACAGAGAAACCCTGTCTCGAAAAACCAAAAAAAAAAAAAAAAAAAAAAAAAAAAAGTGTTTGTGTCTGTCTATGTGAGGGCTCTGCCTGGGCCTGATCAATCTTCACTCCCATTCATTCCTCCATGTGTCCCTTTTGGTCCCAGTGGTCTCTCTTCTTCCCCTGTATTCAAGCAGAGTCCAGAGCATAGAGGGCCTAGTGTGAACCCGTCCCAAGGTGACAGAACAGGGGGAGGTGGGGGGAAATGAACAACAGGACCTCATTTATCTTCACAAGGGCCAGAAAGCCACTGGACATGGTGGCACATACTTGAAACAAGTGTTCAAGACTAGTCTGGGGCCAGGCGGTGGTGGCGCACGCCTTTAATCCCAGCACTCAGGAGGCAGAGGCAGGCAGATCTCTGTGAGTTCGAGGCCACACGGGGAAGCAGACTTCCTAGCTTCATGATCCTCGGCCACATAACCACTCTCCTGGAGCCAGAGGCAGCTGGAGGACTAGGCTGAAAGCTATTGACACTGTGACCCTGGACAGGTCCCCTCCCTAACGGTGGGAACCTGGGCTGCAGTCACAGCCCCTTACTGTGATTGGGGGTCCTGGGTTGGCCCCTTCAGAGACTGCGATTGGGAGGCTGACTGGAAGACCCACAAGCAGGTCTTCCAGAGGGCAGATAGCTCACTGACAGGCATGCCTGCCACTGTGGTCTCATTCTGGGCTTCCAGAGGCAGGTGCCTTCCCAACACTAGCCTAGGTTCTGCTTCCTTGGGATACGCTGCTCTTAGCTGAGCCCTGTCACACCAGCACGGGTAACTGCAGTAGATCTGCGGGCCACCATGGTCCACCCCCACCACACACACACTCAGGAAACAGATGAAGGAACTGAGCCAAGGTTCCAGAAGGCTTCAAATGTGAACCTTATTAGGCTCTCTGAAACCCTCAAATCCTGGGTATAACATCCTGCGGCTGGGGCAGGCACCCATGAGAGCAGCAGATCTTACTCTCTAGGACATCTGGCACCCACCTGGCAGGGTTTCTTGCATCTCCCAGCCTCAGTTTCCCCATCCATAGCAGGATGTTCTCATGTCGATGGGTCCCCTGGTATTTAGGAAGGGGATCACCCAAAGGAAAAGTTCAAAGAGAATGGAATGCACTTGCATTGGGCTCCCACGCTGCTCTGAGGCTCCTAAGTGGCCCCTAAAGAGAAAGCTTTGAAGTGTGGCTGTGAAAGAGGCACCCTCTGCTGGGCTCCACAGAAAATGTCCCTTAGACTGTCTTCGGTCTTCACAATTCACCACAGGATTCTCCCCATCTGAGATGAGCACTAACCTTGTGGGAGAGATGACCACAGAGCAGAGAGAGACCACTGGGCATAAAATCAGACAGACCTGAGTTCAAATACCAGCTCCACCGCTGTGTGTTCTTGAACCTGTTACACAGCATCGCTGTGGCTCAGCTTCCTTTTCTGGCAAATGGAGTTAACAGTAGCGCATATTCTGTGTGGTCCCTGAGATTCCCCGAGGTGACCTATAGAGATGTGTGGTGCCTGCCCCCTGGTGGGGGCTCTGAAAATGCTGGTTCCTTTTGAGGCTCATTGTCTCCCAGGAGCCTAGCAAACCTGTCTAGAGAAATCCAGCTACCTCAGCACACACCCACCCCTCTGTCCAGCAGGCCTCAAGCTCCCTATGGAGCCAAGGATGATCTTGAACATCTGAGCCTCCTGCCTTTGCCTCCTGACCACTGGACCAGCTCTCAGCTGTGTAGCCTCAGGCTACAGCTGACTGAGCCTGTCTTCTCAGTGAAATGGGGGTCAGACCTCCAGACATCACGTAAAAATAGCTGAATAAACAGCCACGGCTCTTGTCTCCTTCCTGTCCATGTGGCATCCCCGGCTGCCCCTGGCACTCATTAGATACTCAGTAAATGCAAAAATAATTGCAGGCAGAAATCTCGCCAGTATGAGTGGAGCGTGGGACAGCAGTGCCAACACAGGGAGGCACATTTCACTCTCTCTGCGGAGCTATCATGGAATTGTCATGGCCTCCCTAGGCCCTGCAGTGCCCACAGCTGGACTGAGGGAGGGGCAATCTTGCAGGGCTCTCTCCTGAGGTCCCCAGCCAGCAGCCATCTCATTCCTCTCTCTGGAACACACAAGAATCGTGGGAGGATGGGACCACACTGTGCACAGGGCACCGGGCTCTGGTCCCACCACCTACTAAGTGGTTTTGATCCAGTTCTTTTCCTCATTAAGCCTTATCATCTGTACAGCAGGGATAAGAATTGCACTGGCCTGACGGGAAGGCCTTAAGGACTGCCACAGGGCTGCAGCTGGAGAGATGGTTTAGTGATTAAGATCACTTACTGATCTTCCAGAAGACAAGGGATCAACCCCCAGCACCTACATGGCAGCTCACAACCATCTACAACTATCTGTAACTCCAGGTACAGAGGACCCAATACTCTCATCTGACCTCCTCAGGCAAAACACCCACGTAAGTACAATAAATTACAAATAATAACAATAATAAAAGTGCACAGACTACCAGCTAGATGATGGTACACACCTTTAATCCTCCTCACTCAGCAGCTAGAGCTCTGTGAGTTAGAGACCAGCCTGGTCTGTATAGTGAGTTCCAGGACAGACAGGGCTATGTAGAGAGACCCTGTTTCACAAAAAAAAAAAAAAAAAAAAAAAAAAAAAGAACAGCACAGGCCACAGCCTCTATCCAGAAGCTATCAAGTGAATGATACAGATCACAGATCGGGAGGAGAGGCTGGCAGGAGAAGCGGGCTTACCAGTCAGGCCACAGAACTTCTGTTTAGTCAGCAGCCACAGGAGAGGAGGGAGCAGCAGGTGGGAGCCCTGCAGCAGAAAGCAGTTCAAGGCTTCTCCACGAGGTACAGTGTGGCCAGCCAATGCCTCTTCCCAGAGGGGAGATGCCAACGGTGGCAGGAAGGCTTGACCCTCAGGGAGCAGAAGTGACCACTCAGAAGCGTGTCTGTCTAGTACCCTGGAACCTTGTTCTTTAGATGGGGTCTCAAGTAGCCCAGGCTGGGCTTCAATTTTCTATGTATGGAGGATGACCTTGAAATCCCAATCCTCCTATCTCCACTTGCTAGAACTACAGCCCAGTTTGGGGACCCACACTTTGAAGATAACTTCTCAGCATCCAACATGGAGTCTCCAAGTAGAAGATCCTTGTGGGAGGAATCTGACATCTATGGGGTGTCATGGCTACTGTAGGTGAGGCTCCTTCCAAAAACCATCCTCACAGTCTGCATCCTGCCTTCCAAAGCAGGCACATTAGCTTTTGTGAGAGTGGTCAGGGAGCTGGGAAGGGAGACCAAAGACAGGTGGTCTGGCTCACCCTGGCTGTCCTAGAACTCAGTCTGCAGACCAGACTGACCTAGAACTCATAGAGATCCACCTGCCTCTGCCTCCCGAGGGCTGAGATGAAAGGCGTGCGCCACCAATGCCCAGTAAGCACAGTCCTTTCTTAAGTGACATCTTGCCTTTCTGTGTGCCTGGCATACAGGAGGCTTTCAAAATGTGTGGCTTACTGGCTCTCTGGGCTTCTATCTGGAAGAGGAGTGGATCCTAAGAGTCTGCCTGTTAACCCTGTGTATCATCACCTGCTCTGGGCTCCTCCCTGCCCTCCACGTTGCTGGAGGCAATCCTGACCTCCTGCAGCCTCCTCAGCTTCTTGCTGCAGAGGCCTCATCCCCGGCACTATCACGATCACCTACTTGGCCACAGGGTCAGGCCTTACAGTCAAGAGCATCAGCCATGTCTTCAGCACCCTGCACAGAACTTGACGGGACCAAATGCACATAGTCTTGAGAATGGGGGAAGTCAACTGTACAAGGGAGTCACTAAAAGCCCTGTCTGGTGTTATTTTACCCAGTGCCCCACATTCAAACACGTGTGGTAGATAGTAGAAGGTGTGTTGGTAAACTCCCTTTCCATAGTTGGGGAAACTGAGGCACATAGCTGGACGTGGTTTGTGCACCAAACCTGAGTGTGGCAGAGCACTGTGTTACACACTCCTGACACAGCTCACTTGTGCCACTACTGCCATGGCTCTCAAAGTTTGTTGTGGGCAGAAGCAGTGTTCAGGCCATCTGAGAATGTGCTAGAAACGGATATTCTGTCCATATGTGCTGAACCACAAACCCTGGATCTGGATTTCATCAAGTCTTCTAGGACATCTAGTGCATTCCCAAGTTCTAGAACCCCTTCTTTCCAATAACCCCACAAAGTCCCTACAATTATCTGTACTTTATAGATGGGTCAATGAGGCACAAAGAAGACAATGGGGAGATGACCCTGGAGAGATGGCTCAGGGGTTAGCAGCTCTTACTTCTCTTGCAGAGGACCTGGACTTGATTCCCAGCACCCACGTGATGACTCACAACATCTGTGCGTGACTCTAGTGGCAGGGGATCTGATACCTTCTTCCGGGCTTGCAGGCACTCCACTCCTATGGTACACAGAAACTCATTTAGGCAGGTCGTTTTTCTTCTTTTTAAAAAAATCTTATTTATTTGTTTGTTTTTGAGGCAGGGTCTCTCTATTATGTAGTTCTGCTCTGGCTGTTCGAGAACTTACTATGTAGAAGAGGCTGGCTTTGAACTCACAGACATCCGCCTGCCTTTGCCTGCCAAGTGCTGGGATCAAAGGTGTGCACCACCACTGCCTGGCTATTTTAATCTTTTAAAAGCAAAAAGGCAATTACTCTAGGGCCACACAGCTAGTAGATGAGTACCAATGTTCGAATCCAAGTAGTTTCCTTTGCTTATGGAAATCATTAAAGAACTGACATCAGAACTCAATTAGGATCAGTCCCCCCCACACTTTGTTTTTTCGAGACAGGTTTCTCTGTGTAACCTTGGCTATTCTGGAACTTGCTCTGTTGACCAGGCTGCCCTCTAATTTACAGAGATCTGCCTGCCTCTGCCTCCCGAGTGCTGGGATTAAAAGTGTGCACCACCGTCGCCCGTCTAGGATCAGTAGTTTTTAGCCATTCATTAATAGTTTCATATTAAGCACCTGTTAGGGCCAGGCTAGGTGATGGAATCGGGGAGCCTAGTTCTCACTGAAGCCATTCTGGGAAAATCGCTCAGACCTGAACCAAAACTGTGAGAGACAGGATGGGAGGCTCCTTTAAAAGGCGGAGACAAATCGGCGGAACTGTAGAACAAGGCCACTAAGAGCGCTCTCCCGGAAATCTGAAACTGTTACACACTAGCGGCAGCCAGGCTGCCGGAAGCTTCGCTGTTATGGGCCGCAACAAGAAGAAGAAGAAGCGAGATGGAGATGACCGGCGGCCCCGGCTCGTCCTCAGCTTTGATGAAGAGAAGCGGCGGTGAGTGGCCGGGTCGAACCCGATTCTCGTCCTGCTGCCGGGAGAGGCCTAGCCAGGCCCAGGGTGCGCACGTTCACACAGAGGGCTCTTCCGGCTCCGCCCCTGGACGTGCCTGAAGACCTTGTTCGGCTTTCCCCACATGGTGGGATGCAGTCTCCCGCTCTCCCCTCGCAGGTCCCGGCCTGCGCAGAGCAGTGCCCTGGACCTCCCAAGTCCAGCCTGGTCCATGGTTTCGGCACACAGCCGGCTGCCGTAGACGAACAACGAGCGAATGGGATGAGAGAGGTTTATGTTCATTCATTCTCTCATTGTACTGTGTCCCAACCAAGCTTGGGAATCGGAGGCTGAACCTCTGTGCTTCGGTGTCACCGTGGATAAATTGGCATGTTGTAGTGGGTCTGCGAAAACCCCAGTGCAGCCGGGCGGTGGTGGCGCACGCTTTTAATCCCAGCACTCGGGAGGCAGAGGCAGGCAGATCTCTGTGAGTTCGAGGCCAGCCTGGTCTACAAGAGCTAGTTCCAGGACAGGCTCCAAAGCTACAGAGAAACCCTGTCTCGAAAAACCAAAAAACAAACAAACTAAACAAAAAAAAAAAAGAAGAAAAGAAAAAGAAAGAAAGAAAACCCTAGTTCAGAGCACCAAATGAAACAGCAGTTGTCAGGCCTGGTGGTGAAGACCTATAATCCGAGCCACCTGAGATGCTGAGGCAGGAGAATTGCAAAGGCTACACAGAGAGATCAAGACTAGTCTGGGCGTTTGGGCGATGAGTAGAGTCCCTGTCCCCAAATCAATATAAAGTAATTAGGTTTAATCTCCAGTACAACAACAATATCAGGAACAGCAGATACCAGATAGGAGGAAGCAAGAGTCGGGAAGGTGGGGGGCATCCCTAGGTCCCACCCCACCGGTGGATTCAGGGCTCAGATGTCATTGAGGACTGGGTGTTGGTTTAATGAAAGAGTTTTGGGGTCTGGGTGAAGGCGTTCTTGGAAAGCCTTACTAGGGGCGACTCCTACTGGTGTGGATGCAGGTCCACCTGCTCTGTGTCTCGACCACCTGGCATTGTGTGTACCCACCAAGGGGCAAGAAATGCAGGTGAAGTAGGTAGCATTCTCTGTCACACATTATGTGGTGATGTGCTCAGTGATAGAGTGTAGTAAGACTGTCGCTTCCAGCATAGGTGTGTGGTAGGTTACACCACCTAGGATTACATAAGTACATTGTGATGGTCCAGCCAGGACTAGCAACTCATTTCTCATAAGGTCCCCTTGTCACTGAATGACCAGCAACTATGTTCTCTGTGACATTGGGTAAGTACCCTAGTCTCCCCCTCAGTGTGTTTATCTGTAAAATAAGGACAGGCTGTTGAGAGGGTAGAGGGGGTTAGTGGGTAGGTAGAGCCTGGCCCTATGGCACTGGAGGGTTTCTCTAGAGCCCTTCTTTCCTCGTGTCTCCTCCCGACTCTGCTCACTCCCCTGCTTCCATCCTGCAGGGAGTACCTGACAGGCTTCCACAAACGGAAGGTGGAGCGGAAGAAGGCGGCCATTGAGGAGATAAAGCAGAGGCTGAAGCAGGAGCAGAAGAAGCTCCGGGAAGAGGTGGATGGAGAGCTGAAGGGGTGGGAGCTCATCTGCCGGGGGAGGGGCAGCAGAGCGGACGGTGTGTGAGTGTGGCTGGCGCTGTCACGGGAGTAGAGACCCTGGTGTGTGTGTGTGTGTGAAGGGCGAGTCTCCTCTTGAGCTTGCCCTATGAACCGTGGTCTCACACCGTGGAAGTGAACAGGGCTGTTGCCCAGGATGGACTGAAAGGCCATTCTCACTGTGTTCATTTCTATTTTAGTGTCTTTTTCTGTGGCCGTGATCAGATACTCTTGACAAAAGCAGCTTATGGGAGAAAGGGCTTGTTCTGGCTCTCAGTTCAAGGGGACAGTCCATCAAGACAGTCGAGGCGAGGTGGCAGGAGCTTGAATCAGCTGGTCCCATCACATGTACAGTCAGGAAGCAGAGTGATGAACACATGCTTCTATTCAGCTCTTTCTCCACCTGATGTAGCCCAGCATCCCAGGGTGGAATAGCACCATCCATAGTGTGCGGGTCTTCCCACCTCAAGATAATGTCCCATAGGTGTGCTCAGAGGCCCGTCTCCCGGGCCATCCTCTATTCTGTCAGGTTAACAGTTAACACCATCATATCCTCCCGTCTAACTTCAGCGCCACCAGGAATACCTGAAGATGCTGGCAGAAAGAGAGGAGGCACTAGGTAAGCCCTCACCTAGGTCTTCTGTGGAGAGCATCTAGTGAGCCTGGGCTTGTCCCTGGGTGGGGATAAGGAAGAATGGGGAGAAAGCTGGATAGAGGATGATTTTCTTAGCCATAGAGATCTTGGTGGTGATGTAGGGGCCAAGAGGGGGGTCTAAGTGCACATGGATCAGAGACCAGGAAACCCAGACCACATGGTAAACTGAGGCTGAACAGAGAGCCTGGGGATGGAACAGCTCTTGCTGTCACTGAGTTTCTCCAAGGCAGCGACAAGCTGGAGCACAAAGGGAAGAGAGGGTCATTTCCAGCACTTACCTGTGGGTGGGACTCTGGACCACTCTGTAGATGCAGGAACAAGGGTGGGCAGGGCTCTAGGATGGCCGACTCTAGAAAAGCACACTGTGTGCCAGTCCCCATCCCTCTGGCTGGGAGGGAGGCTGCAGAAGTGTGGCGGCTGAGCCAGGGCTGAAGGCTGGTCTGTGTCCACCTTGCAGCGGAGGCAGATGAGCTGGAGCGGCTAGTGACAGCAAAGACGGAGTCGGTGCGGTATGACCACCCCAACCACACAGTCACCGTGACCACCATCAGTGACCTGGACCTCTCGGGGGCCCGGCTGCTAGGTCTGCCCCTGCCTGAGGTAGGTCCCAGGACAGCCCTGAGGAAGAAGGGGGAGATTGGTTTGGGGGCTGCTCAGTGCCTGCCCATGTCAAGGGTATCCTGCAGGAAGTGTGCCCCTGAAAGCTCAGTTCATCAATCGGTTGAGTGTTGCCATGGTAGACCTCCCAGGATATGGGGGCGAGTAAACATGAGGATGCAGGGGTGAGGCCTTGTGAGGTCCTTGGTACTGAGTTCAGCTATGGTAAATGCTCAGCGGACTGCAACCCTTGCGTGATAAGCAGCATACTGTGGCATATGTGTGCAAGGACGGTGAGTTCGTAATGTGGGTCGTGCATCCTCAATAACTTGTTCAATAATTGAAAACAATAGCATTCCAGTAAGGAAAACGTCTCCGCTTTCCACTTAAAACTGTGCCTGCGGCTTGTGTGGGAATTTCTATAATCAGGGTCCTTCAGCTCTGCAAATGTTCAAGTCTTTTGAATAAAATGCTGTGATATTTACATAGAACCTACACAGGTCCTCCTTTGCCCTTTAAATCGTGGCAAACTGAATGCCAGGCCAGCGAGATAGCTTAGAGTAAAGGTGCTTCCACCACCCGAGTTCAGTCCCGGGCGCTCTGGAGCTCCACATGGTGGAAGTAGAGAGCTGGCTCCTACAGGTTCTCCACTCACCTCCTATACACACCCTAAGTATGCACGCCACACACCCACCCCAACATGTGCACACTAAATAATACAAGAACAGAATTCAAATACTGTGAAGGTCCTGGCTGAGTTATTACAGGGCAGTGTTCAAAGGATAGCGAGAGTCTGGGTCCTGGAGGCTCGGCTCGGTGGTTAAGAACACTTTCTGCTCTTGCAGAAGCCCCAGCTTCAATTCCTAGTACCCAATGGTGGCTCACAACCATCTATTACTCCATTACTCCAGTTCCAAGGGATGTGACACCTCCTGACCTCTGCAAGCACCAGGTGTGCCTATGCTGTACAGATATACGTGCAAGCAGTATATTTATACACATAAATAGATTTAAAAATCTAAAATAATTAAAAAGAAAAAAGGGCAAGAAATCTGGTCTCAGCACAGACACTGTGTTTCCTTCCAGATGTTTTATTTCTTTTCATTGTGCAGCTGGTCAACTCCAGCTGCCCAGAGAGCTCAGTATAAAGTGCATTTCTGGGCTGAGGATGCAGCCTGCCCAGAATGAGACCCTAGGTCCAGTCACCATCACAAAAACAATAGAGCAAAATCCCACCCATTGCTGAGGCCCAGGCGTGGAAGCACACAGGGGGTGAAGGCAGGAGGATCATTAGTTCAAGCCCAGCCTGGGCCCTGTTCATTCTCTGAGTTGCAGTCTCCATCCTGGAAAGCCGCGGCCTGACGGATTTCCACTGCCTGCTTTATGCATGTCTTTAAGCCTGACACAGAGTCTCGTCATTGTGCGGACGTCACTGTTGGTGAATGCTTGGATACAGGCTGTCCTTTGTCATTCTGGTTCTCAGATAGTGTCCTAGTTTTTTTTCCACCAGTGTGATAAACACTATAACCAAGATAACTTAAGGGAGGGAAGGGTTTCTTCATCTTGAACTTCCATGTCACAGGTCATCATAGAAGGAAGTGAGGTCAGAAACTCAACACCAAAACCTGAGGTAGAAACGATGGAGAAATGCTACTTGCTCGCTCGGACTCGCTCACTAGCTCGTGGTTAGCTAGCTTTTCTATACAGCCCAGGACCACCTGCCTAAGGAAAGATACCACCCTATGTAGGCTTGGTCCTGTCCATAGACCAACTTGATGTAGGTAATTTCTCAATTGAGGATTTCTCCCAGGTGACTTTAGGGTGTGTCAAGTGACAATTGAGGCTAAACAGGGCAGCCATCCATAGTGCACTTCTGCCCAGAGCCTTTTCTGAGCCCTGCTCAGGCCTTGAAGGTAGCTGGTCAGACTTCTAAAGTCAGGACTGCTCAGGGTGTAACAGTCCCTGTCCTTTGTTTCTCTAGCAAGGGGACCAGGAGGAGGTGCCATCCACGGAGAAGCCAACTAAAGCCTTGCCCAGGAAGTCCAAAGATCCCCTGCTATCTCAGCGGTGAGCTCTGGCTTGTAGTTCCTGGTCCCATTCCTGTCTGCACTAATGGCTAGGTGTGTGGAGCTACCCTAGCCAGAGGAGTTACGGGGCGGGAGGGGGTCTGTCCGGCTCTGTGGAGCCAGACCAGGCAGAGTTTGAGATGTGTAGGGAGCTTGTCCCAGCTTCTCCCCATTCTACTCAGCTGAGTTGAATGATCCCGACCAGCCTTTGGTAGTGATTGCCTGCGCCTCAAGGGTAAGCCAAGACGCTGGCCTCACCAGCCTCCACTTCCCCCGTAGCATCTCCTCACTCACAGCCACGCTGCACGCGCACGGTCGGAAGAAGGTCAAGAGGAAACACCCTCGGCAGGCCCAGGACTCCACCAAGAAACCTCCTAGTGCCACTCGTACCAGCAAGACCCAGCGCCGCCGGATGACTGGAAAAGCCAGGCACAGCGGGGAGTGAGCGGGGAGAAGCCTGCAGGTCCCCAGCCGAAGTCCCTGGCTGTCCCTGTAAGCCAGCTGTGCTGAGGAGGAACTACAGCCTAAGCCTGGAAAGCAGGACTTCTCCGGCCTGGGGCTGTCCCTCCTTGGGGTCGGTCCTGGGTTTGAGCCCAGAAGGAATGGACTTCCTAGAGCCCAGGTCCTGGAGCCTGCAGAACACTGTCAGGCCCCTCACAAATGTACATCACCTGGGCCTCAGCAGTCCTTGAAACTCCTCACGTGCGTGCTTGTGGTTTGTCCTGGCTTTGACTTCTGGGGCGGTGGGAATGGCCAGGGGTCCACCTTCCACCTCGAGGTTTTCCTGAGGGTATTACAAGATCCTGTCATATCTGGGTTTCCTAGTCATAGCTGGAGACCAACGTGTTCCATGTAGAATCCAGAGCTGTGGCCAGGTGTGGTTGTGTACGGTAATACCGCACCAAGGAGGCTGAGGCAGGAGACTCTTCCATGGTCATCTTCAGCTACCTGGAGGCTACCAGTGGCATCTGAAGACCGAGGACTTGAGTCAGGGCCCTGTTCAGGGATGGGAAGCTCAGCTGGGGCCTTTCCTGGGACTCGGCCCCTTCTCTCCTTTCCTGCCCTCTCTGCTTTGGGAGTGGTGACTTTACTGTAGGCCTGGCCTCGTCCTCTAGACCACTGAGCAGGACAGCAAGCCAGGAGATGCAGGGATTTGGTCCCCATGTGAGCCTCAAACAGTGCTCTCCTGCTAGGTCTGTTTCCCTCCTTCAGGGCCACCCTGAGGCTGGAGTGTGAGTAGTATAGGGGTCTCTACACCAACCGGCTCACCCCTCATGGCTCACAGCATGTCTCTATCTTGTCAAACACAAGAAAAGGAATGATGATGTTATGAGGTCATGTTTGCAGTCCCTGCAGCACAAGAGGCCTAGGCGGGAGACCCCAAGTTCTAGGCCAGTTTGGGCTACATAGCATGTCTTAGGACAGTGAGGTTCAGCTCCACACATCAAAAGCTCACAGCTGGATTGTGTAGTAAGGACTCTCAGGCTGACAAGAAGAAAGTTACCAGCCTGGGGCTGGGAAGGCTAGAAGCTGGGGTGGCAGGCTTTTAGATCTTTTCTTTCTTTTCTTTTTTTTTTTTTTAATAACTTTGCCTCACAGCCCAAGATAGCCACATGAGCTCTAGTCATCATAGCTGCATTTCAGCCAGCAGAGAAGAGAAAGCAGTGAAGAAGGACATAATTATCCTTTTAAAAGCCCTACATACTCCCTGGGTTCTGCTGGCCAAATAGAAGGCAAAGGCTGGAGGCGAGGGGTGGGAGGGCGCTCCCTGCTGGGAGGAGCTTCAGCGCTGCCTGTTTTAGGAAGGCAAGTGCCCACAGGACTAGGGGTTGGTCTGCTAGCAGAGGGAAGGAGGATTGGGACGCAGCTACTGTACTCTTCCCCAGGAAGAGTTGTGGAGAGGCTGTCCAGCAGCACAGAGCTAATGGCTCCCAGCAGGCCCTGTGCTGGGACAACAGTCCAGGGACGCAGCCAGGCCGAAGCACTCCAGAGCAGGACAAGGGCGTCAGAGAAGTCCGTTCACGTATTTGGAGAGGCTCTTCCTGAACTGGGCAACAGGAGAGGAGGTTGTGTTGTTCAAGGTTCCTGGAGAGCAAGGGGTTGTGGGTCAGGGGAGGAGGAAGCCCTCACCCAGGCTGAATGGACCCAGGGTCCGGGGCTTTGTATGTTAGCGAGGCCCCCTGGTGGCAGTGAGGGTGTGTGCAGACAGATCTGAACCAAACCCTGGCTGGACCGGGGAGAGAAAGGAGGGCTTCCTGTAGGCCTAAACTCTCCAAGGATTTTCAGGCTGCTAGCCAAGTTCAGGACACTGCAGATAAGCAGTGAGCCAGGCAGCTCAAGTGCCATGAGCGTGTGGTGGGCACTCCAAGGAGGGCACCCAGGAGAGGTGGTAACTCCGACATCGGTGGCAAAGACCAAGCCACCAAGCTGGCTAGCCATACCCAAAGAAACAGGTCAAGGTTCGGGGCCTCGCCTCCAGAGGGGGCCATTCAGGAGTTGCTGAGGTGAAAGACTGAGCCCTGCCCAGGATCTCAGCTGAGAGCTCTTGCTCCAGGTGGGGGAGACAGAGCGGCTTTCCTGGAGGGAATTTGAGCCCTCACAAGGCAGTGAAAATATGCTGTGGTTCACCTATTCAGAGACGGCAAAGGAGAGGCCTCTAGCTTAGAGCGGCTTTAGTCACAGTATTGAAAGCCAACTTGACTTCAAAGCAACACTTGCGGTCTCTTGGATAGAAACAGGCTACCATCACTACAGTCTGATTTTGCCACCGTGCCTTGGACTGTACCTGTGAGCCGCAATCAGTGTTTACTAATTTTAACTATGTTTTCCTAGGCAAGTAAACAGGTGAAAACAAGCCTGGCTGTGTGTGGTCATCAAAAACAGCCCTGGCTGCAGCTCTGATGACCAGGGCAGTCATCCATCCTGCTCTGCTCTGCTCTGTCAGCCTTGCTCACCCAGGCTCTGGCCCGCCATTGCCCATGGGAGGAAAAGGGCTGGGTGCTCCTTCCCCCTGGCCGGGTGAAGACAGGTTCTGGGCTAGAACAGAAGTCATGGCTCTCTCCAGCTCTCTGAGGTCTCAGCTGGGGCCATGAGCCAAGCAGAGGCCCAGTGAAGTGACAGGTAGATGTGTGTCTTAGTGTCATCTGTTGCTGTGATAAAATACCCTGACAAGGGGCTGGAGAGGTGGCTCAGCAGTTAAGAGCACTGTCTGCTCTTCCAGAGGACCCAGGTTCAATTCCCAGCACCCACATGGCAGCCCACAACTGTCTGTAACTCCAGTTCCAGGGGATCTGACATCCTCACACAAACATACATGAAGGCAAAACACCAATGCACATAAAAGAAGAATAAATAGTTTTAAAAATGATACCCTAAGTGATTAGGCTACTAGCATCGCAACCCAGGAAGCCTGCTTACTTTGGAGAGGCTTAAAAGAAAAGAAAAAAACTGACAAAAACCCACTTATGGGAGAAAGGGTTTATTTCAGCTCACAGTTTCAGGTCACAGTTCACCATAGCAGGGACTTGGAGAGCTAGTCACAGTCAACGCATCCAGTCAAGAGCAGAGAGAATAAACACATTGATGCTTCTTTGTGCTCAGCTTCGCAGTAATCAACCCCCACGGACACATCCACAGGCCATCCTGATCTGGGCAGTTCTTCACTGAGACATGATTGCACACATGACTGGAGACTGGGAAAAGTTGATAATTGAAACTAACCATCATATATCTCTCAAGTCTGAAGACCTGAGTTTGATCCCTAGAACCAACATAACAGTGGAAGGAAAGAACCAATGGTTGTACAAGACTATCCTCTGAGCCAAATTCCTGCTATCTTAAAATTATTATTACCATCATCATCATCATTATTATTATATTATGTTTTCTCAAGGCAGGGTTTCTCAGTAGCCCTGGCTGTCCTGAAATTTTCTGTAGACCAGACTGGTCTCGAACTTACAGAGATCCACCTGCCTCTGGCTCCAGAGTGCTGGGATTAAAGACATGTTCCACCACCACCCAGTTTAAATTATTTTTAAAACGTTGAGTGTTAGCTGGGCGGTGGTGGTGCACATCTTTAATCCCAGCACTTGGGAGGCAGAGACAGGCATATCTCTGTGAGTTCGAGGCTAGTCTGGTCTACTAAGTGAGTTCCAGGATAGGCTCTATAAAAACAAAAAACAAAAACAAAACAAAACAAAAAAACAACAAAAACATGTGTTTTACCTGCATGTATTTAAGTGCACCACATAAAAGCAGTGCCAATGAAGGTCAGAAGAGGACACTGTCCCCCTAAAACTGGAGTTGCAGATGGTTGACCCTATGTGGGTGCTGGGAACCAATCCCAGGTCTTCTGCAAGAGCAGGAAGTGCTTGGCTGGGCAGTGGTGCACACCTTTAATCCCAGCACTTGGGAGGCAGAGGCAGGCGGATCCCTGTGAGTTCGAGACCAGCCTGGTCTACAAGAGCTAGATCCAGGATAGGCTCCAAAGCCACAGAGAAACCCTGTCTCAAAAAACAAAACAACAAAAAAGAGCAGCAAGAGCTCCTCACTGCTGCCATCTCTCCAGCCCACAGGAGCCCCTCACTGCTGCCATCTCTCCAGCCCATAGGAGCTCTGCTGGACCTGCTCATAAAATCACTACAACAGGACCTGTTGACTGTTTCTCTCCCCTCGTAGAAGGAGGGGACAGAGAGGATCATGGGACCCTCACCTGAGCATGCCAGCCCTCCCTATCAGTAGTATGCAATTCTGCACTGATAGCATGTGGCCTCAGGCTACAGGAGACAAACTAGGGATCACCATTTGGGCAACTCAGGGTAAGCCATAAATCATAATCCCTGCTCGGTAGATACTTCCCAGGGCAGCCTTTGTGGGGGAGCACCAACATTTCTGTAAGTAATCCCTCACTTATGCTCTGTAAGGAAGACCAATAAACTCATTGGTTCCCCAGTGAGAGCAGAGGTTGTTGTTGGGCCCTTACATGGGTAGATACTGCTTACACCTACCTCTGGGAAGGAATTTTAGCAAACACCGTTCTGCAAAGTTGTCTTTTGAGTTCCACGAAAGTGCCCTTCACATGTCATATAATAAAATAATCAAATCGGTATGAAGCCAGTGAGTCCAGAGCTCAAGCAGGAGACAGGAGGATGAGTAGTGACTACCCTGACTGCCTCCACGGTACCCTTAGTTGAACACTCTGAACAGCTCACAGAGGCTGGAGATGTGGTGTGGAACTTCCTCATGGGGCCACAGTGAAGGCTGGGGGACTCCAGGCAGCTTGCTAGAGTTTGGCTTCCCCCTGACAGGATGAGGTCGAGGAGGGCTGTGCTCCAGAGAGCATGGGAGGGCACAAACATCTCCGTGTAGGAGTGACTTCCTCTCCTGGCTGCCATTTCCTGGACTCTTGGGCTCCGCCATCCTCCTCACCCACCCCATAGTTCCTTTGCTCCCTGCCTTCTGCCATCCTCTTGGGCAAACACTCCAAAGCTAAGGTGAGTACTCACTCATGGTGCCCACCTGGTCTCCCTCACCTGCTTTCTACTCTAGGTCCTGCCACCCTTAGCCTGTGACCAGTTCAGACCCGCAGACTCACTCCCTCTGGGTCTTTGCTTAGATGTACGAGCCACTTCTCGAAGACCTCACTGAGGACCTCCTTGGAAACACGCTGCCCAGGCCTCGCATGCCTCTCTCTGCTCTCTTTTCTCCCGAGCACCAGTCAGCTCAGTCATGCTTTGCTTGTTTCTCTTGCCCAGGTCGGTTTTCCTCCACCATGCAGACACACAAAAGCAGCGCATGAGTCTCTTGTTCTTTGATGAACCCTCAGCGAACTTGACTGACAAAGGGCTCCATAAATGTTTCATGGCCTGGATTATCAGGCACATCCCCCTCAGTTGGCTCTAGGCTGAAATGCCTGGTAGGGGCAGAGGGCTGGGACCTTGCTCAGTTCAATTCAGAAATACGCATTCCACCCCAGGCTCAGAGAGGTCAAGTAACTGTAACTGTCTCAAGATCACCCAGCCAAGAAGTGCTAAAAGGCTGACCCCGAACCCAGGTCTCACTAGCCCCTGTCTTACTTACAGCTAGCCAGGCCACGGAGGAAGCCCATTGTGCTTGTCACCCAGCTCCTTGCTGGGCCAGGATGGCCTGTTCCTGGCCTCACTTCTGCCCTCGCTTGGGAAGAAGCCACCCTTTATTTATGCTTTCTTTTCTGAGCGCTTCATCTGACACAGGTGAATGAGCGAATGAGCAAATGAGGATGCTCCACAGTGGTCTGTGGAGTCAGACATCCCAAGATTTTTGTCCTGATTCTGCTCTTTATTAGCCATGTGACCCTGGCAAGTCAGTTGACATCTCTGGTCTTTGTTGCTATGTATAAAGGGCTGGCTCAGGAACTGGTGTGTAACCAGTGCACAATAGAGCTTAACTTTAAAAGCTGGGGTAGGTAGGGCTGTACATTTCACTTGGTTGGTTTGTTTCGGTTTTTGATGTTTTTGTTTTTGTTTGACAGGGTCTCATGTAGACCAAGCCTCCAACTGATTCTGTAGCCAAATCTGGCCTTGACCTCCTGATCTTTTCTTTTTCCTTCCTTCCTTCCTTCCTTCCTTCCTTCCTTCCTTCCTTCCTTCCTTCTTCCTTCCTTCCTTCTTTCCTTCCTTTTTTCAAGACAGAGTTTCTCTGTGTAGCCCTGTCTGTCCTGGAAATTGCTCTGTAGACCAGGCTGGCCACTAACTCACAGAGACCCGCCTGCCTCTGCCTCCCGAGTGCTGGGATTAAAGGCTTGGGCCACCACTGCCCAGCCCACCTCCTGACCTTCTTGCCTTCTCTACCAGATCACTGCTCTACTGTCTCCACCTCCCGACTGCTGGACTTTCAGATGTAGGTCACCAGCCTCTGGTTTTGCTTTCTGGAAGTGTCTCATTCTTGCAGCCAGGCCGATCGAACTGTGGACATCCATCCTCCTGCTTTAGATTTTCAAGCGTGAGGTGACAGGTTTTTTGTGCCACCACCCCCGGCTAGCCACACTTTGTACTTTCCACGTATGCATTAGTGCCTTTCTGAAGACCTTAGCCAGACGAGCCAATGGGGAAGAGACAAGAGGCCACTGGGCCAGCATCAGCACTCAGGTCCCATGGGAACCCGACTGAACAAGGTTGCGGGTAGCGCCCGCAAAACGTGCTGTGCATTCCGCGCTTCAAGGCGCCTGGGCAC
Organism: Ondatra zibethicus; assembly: GCA_004026605.1. Taxonomy (NCBI): domain Eukaryota; kingdom Metazoa; phylum Chordata; class Mammalia; order Rodentia; family Cricetidae; genus Ondatra; species Ondatra zibethicus. Next base: position 4,978 of record PVIU01001079.1, on the reverse strand, counting down.
CGCCCTCCTCCGCTCTGCCCCTAGTCCTCGCTGTGTCCAATCCCACACTGATCATGCAAATAAGGCTCTGAGGGCGAGCCTATTGGAGCGCGGCAAGGGTGTGGTCTTACACGCACCTCCCGGGCAGCGTTTTGATTCATTGTTAAAATAGAGGCTGTGACCCTGGCACTAGCACCTCCACCACCCGGTAAGTGGAAACCCGAGCCCAGGTCAGAAACTCGCGGTTAGCGGAACCTAGAGGGCCGAAGGGGGAAATCAGGGGAGGGAGGGTGAGGGACCCTGAGAAGCTGCTGGACCTGCTGCAGGAAGAGGGGACTAAGGGTCCATTCTCAGGGCGGTGTGTGCAGATGCGCGAAGGCTTTTTGTGGTTACACCCTTACCATCTAATGTGCATTTTAGGGAAGATGCTCCTCTTGGTGGCTGGACCGGGAAAGAACAGCTCAGGTTGGTGGGGCATATCTTTCCATCCACCATACAGAACCGGCACTAAGTAGGGCAAATAAATGGTCTCCCAGGGAGGAACCCAAGCCCTGTGGGGGTTCCACTCTCCAAAGGAAGGACCTGGAGCCCCAGGGGAGAACCCAAAATTCCTCAACTCAGCTGAGATTGGCAACAAAGGTTTGATCTCCTGGGAACTCTGTGGTCACCAAGTAGGTCAGGTATGAGGTGACCCCCGTGGTGTCCAGAGGTACTTGGGCTTTGGGGAATGCTGGATATCTCCCCTTCCAATACCCTTCCAGGCTGTATCAGTCTCCTGACCCAGAGTCACTTCCTGGGTGTGGACACTGTAGCCTCTAGAACAGAGAGGACTGGACTTGGCTTAAAACCCCCAGCTAGGAACCGGGAGGTGGTGGCGTCCCGCCCTTAATCCCAGCACTTGGGAGGCAGAGGCAGGCGGATCTCTGTGAGTTCAAGGCTCAGCCTGGTCTACAAGGGCTTGTTCCAGGAGAGGCTCCAAAGCTACAGAGAAACCCTGTCTCCCCAGCTAGGATGGAGGTGTAGCTCAGTGGTAGAGCAGCTGTCTAACACCTGCCAGGGCTTGGGTTTGATCTTCAGATCTGGGGTGGGAGGAGGTGGGGACGGGGATACCAGTGGTTCCTTTTTGGCTAAGCTCAGTCACATATGTGCTTTGTGACCTTAGGTGGCTGTTCACTTTTGTCTAAGATTTGTCCTCAAGTCTGAAAATACCGGGCCAGCCCTTTGCATCACTCTGTTTGCCAAGGGACCTGGGTGACTTGGCATTGTGATCCAGCACCCTCACGGTCACCTCTGAGCCTTTGGAGACAGACCAGAGCCTCCAGCTGGACCAGCTCCACTTGTGTGTCAGGGAACCTCTCTGAGCCTTGATTGCCTCCTCTGAAACTGGTGTTAACTTTAGCTGAGTAAGAGGGGAGCTCTCGATTTACAAAGCTATAGACTTTGGAATGAGTTAGGGATTCTCTTTTATGGTGTACCCCGGGACTCAGCGCTGGAGATTCTGACTGGATAGAGTAGCAGAGAAAACAGACTTGTGGGGGTTTTGTTGTTGTTGGCTTCTTTATTTGGTGGGTGTGCAGGTGTCTACATGTTTGTGTATGTGTACATATGTGTGTACATATGTGTATGATACATGTGGAGGGAAGAGGATAATGCTGGGATTTCTTTTGTTCCTTTCCTTTTTTTTTTTTGAAATTTGTTTATTTATTATGTATACAGTGTTCGTCTGCATGTGTGACCGCAGGCCAGAAGAGGGCACCAGGTCTCATCACAGATAGTTATGAGCCACCATGTAGTTGCTTGAAATTAAACTCAGGACCTCTGGAAGGAGCTTAACCTCTGAGCCATCTCTCCAGTCCCCCCTTTTTTTGTTTTTCAATACAGGGTTTCTCTGTGTAGCCCTAGATGTTCTGGAACTTGCTCTATAGACCAGGGTAGCCTCCAACTCAGAGATCCACCTGCCTCTGCCTCCTGAGTGCTGGGATTAAACACATGTGCCACCATTGGCTGGTGGGCGATGCTAGGTTTCTTTTTCAGTCACTGTCTACCTAATTTTTGGAGAGGGGGTCTCACCAAGCCTGGAGCTGAATGATTCAGCTAGACCAGCTTGCCAGTGAGCACGAGAAACGCCCCCCCTCCCTAGTGTAAATAACATCGTACTTGGGTTCTGGGTGTTCAGATGCAGATCCTCACCTTGTTGCAGCTCTTTGGGTTGTTTGTTTGTTTTTTCAAGAGATGGAGACTGCATATGTTGCCTACACTGATCCCAAACTTGCACTCACAGGATCCTCCTGCCTCGCTGTTCTGTATAGCTGGGATCGGGGTGCACATCACCACATATGGCCGGACACTTGTCTTTATTATTGATTTGGTTTTGTTTGTCTGTTTTTCCAGACAGAGTTTCTCTGTGTAGTCTTGGCTGTACTGGAACTTGATTTGTAGATCAGGCTGGCCTTGAACTCACAGAGATCCGACTGCCTCTGCCTCTCGAGTGCTGGGATCGAAGGCGTGTGCCACCACTGCCTGACTTTGTCAAACTGTTTTTTTCCCTCGAGGAAACTTGCATTTTTATGAGCAGCACAAGTAGAGTGCAATTCAGGATCCTTGGAACCTTGACCAACAATCTATATATATAAAGAATTAGAAATCATATGTAAATGCTTGACAGTATGTTTGGAAACTTAGTTCTTACTGTCGATGAATACACGAACAGAAAAATGGGTAGACAGCTTTGTCTGGCTTGGACAAATGAGACATAGGGTCTACATAGTGGCCCACTAGTTATTAGGTTCTTGTCCCCAAATCCTTCCCAGGCCCCACCTAGAAAGCCAGCCACTGGATCACAGGAGCTGCCTGCTGTGACTGCCCTGCTATGGAGGAAGTGGCTATGAATGTCCCCTGTGTACATTTTGAAGCCAGCATATCTCCCAAGAGCCGCTGTCTGAGCTGCCGCCGCCCTGAGAAGGTTCATGGAGCAAGACAGCAGGTAGGCTGGCGTTCTGTTGGAGCAGGCAGTTTGGAATATGGGGTCAGTGATGGGTTGGGCCACAAACTTGCATCTGAAGGAGGATGTTTCCTACACTTTGCCGCTTTCCAGAGGTCTTATATTTATGTATTTGTTTATTTTTATGTATATAAGCACTCTATTTACTTGTATGCCTGCATAACAGAAGAGGGCATCAGACAAAGGAGGTCATCAGATCCCATTATAGATGGTTGTGAGCTACCATGTGATTGCTGGGAATTGAACTCAGGACCCCTGGAAAAGCAGGCAGTACTCTTAACTTTTGAGTCATCTCTCCTGTCCCTATTTATTTTTTTGAGACAAAGTCTTACTGTGTAAACTTGATTGCCCTGGGATTCACCACGTAGACTACAGTATCCTTTAACTCAGAGATCCTAGATCCCCATGAGTACTGGGATTAAAGGCATGCACCACCATGTCTGACTTATTTTTTAAAAAAAAAGACAGTTTTGTGTGTGTGTGTGTGTGTGTGTGTGTGTGTGTGTGTGTGTGTGTGTGTAGCCCCTGGTGTCCTGGAACTTGTTTTGTAGACCAAGCTGGCCTCATTTTTTTTAATTTTATTGATTTTTATTGAGCTCTACATTTTTCTCTGCTCCCCTCCCTGCCTCTCCTCTCCCCTTCAACCCTCTCCCAAGGTCCCCATGCTCCCAGTTTACTCAGGAGATCTTGTCTTTTTCTACTTCCCATGTACATTAGATGTATGTATGTCTATCTTAGTGTCCTCATTGTTGTCTAGGTTCCCTGGGATTGTGATTTGTAGGCTGATTTTCTTTGCTTTATGTTTAAAAACCACTTACGAGTGAGTACATGTGATAATTGTCTTTCTGGGTCTGGGTTGCCTCACTCAAAATGATGTTTTCTAGCTCCACCCATTTGCCTGTAAAATTCAAGATGTCGTTATTTTTTTTCTGCTGTGTACTACTCCATTGTGTAAATGTACCACATTTTCCGTATCCATTCTTCAGTCGAGGGGCATTTAGGTTGTTTCCAGGTTCTGGCTATGATAAACAAAGCTGCTATGAACATAGTTGAGCACATGTCCTTGTGGCACAATTGAGCATCTTTTGGGTATATACCCAAAAGTGGTATTACTGGGTCTTGAGGAAGGTTGTTTCCTAATTTTCTGAGAAATCGCCACACTGACATCAAAGGGGTTGTACCAGCTTGCATTCCCACCAGCAGTGCAGAAGTGTTCCCTTTTCTCCACAGCCTCTCCAGCATAAGTTGTCATCAGTGTTTTTGATCTTGGCCATTCTTTCAGGTGTAAGATGGAATCTCAGAGTTGTTTTGATTTGTATTTCTCTGATGACTAAGGATGTTGAGCATTTCCTTAAGTGTCTTTCAGCCATTTTAGATTCCTCTGTTGAAAGTTCTCTGTTTAGGTCTGTGCTCCATTTTTTTTTTATTGGATTATTTGTTCTTTTGGTGTCCAATTTCTTGAGTTCCTTGTATGTTTTGGAGATCAGACCTCTGTCTGATGTGGGGTTAGTGAAGATCTTTTCCCATTCTATAGGCTGTCGTTTTATCTTGTTGACCGTGTCCTTTGCTTTACAGAAGCTTCTCAGTTTCAGGAGGTCCCATTTATTAATTGTTTCTCTCAGTGTCTGTGCTGCTGGGGTTCTATTTAGGAAGTGGTTCCCCATGCCAATGTGTTCAAGTGTACTTCCTACTTTCTCTTCTATAAGGTTCGGTGTTGCTGGCTTTATGTTGAGGTCTTTGATCCATTTGGACTTGAGTTTTGTACATGGTGAATGATAGGGGTCTACTTTCATTTGTTTTACATGTTGATATCCAGTTATGCCAGCACCACTTGTTGAATATGCTTTCTTTTTTCCATTTGATATTTTTTTGCTTCTTTATCAAATATCAGGTGTTCGAAGATGTGTGGATTGATATCCGGGTCTTCTATTCGGTTCCACTGGTCCTCCTGTCTGTTCTTATGCCAGTACCAGGCTGTTTTCAGTACTGTAGCTCTGT